>CM029019.1:2246556-2329097 GCA_016801055.1 Panax notoginseng
CCTCCATATTCCTTGAGTTGTCTCTGATGCATAGGCTATGACTTTTCCATATTGCATGAGAACCATCCCAACCCTTGTTCGAAAGCATCACTGTAGATGACAAATCCCTCCGAGTCAGATGGTATTGTTAGACAGGTGCTGAAATGAGTCTCCTCTTGAGTTCTTGAAAACTCTGCTCACATTCTTCGCTCCAACCGAACTTTGTATCTTTCCGAGTCAGCTGAGTTAATGGAGTAGCGATTCGAGAAAAATCCTTCCACGAATCTCCGATAATAACCAGCTAAACCAAGAAAGCTACGTACTTCGGTCACTGATTTAGGTTGCTCCCAGCTTTGAATAGCTTCAATCTTTGCCGGGTCAACAGATATTCCACGACTTGATACCACGTGCCCAAGGAATGCTACCTCCTCAAGCCAGAAACTCGCATTTCTTCAACTTGGCATAAATCTTATATTCACGAAGCTTTTGGAGTACCAGCCTCAAGTGTTGCTCATGATCTTCACGCTTTTGAATAAATAAGGATGTCATCAATAAAGACGACCACAAAGTGATCCAAATATTCCTTGAATACCCGGTTCATCATATCCATGAAGGCAGCAGGAGCATTAGTCAATCCAAAGACATGACTAGGAATTCATAATGCCCGTACCGAGTTCTGAAAGCCGTCTTTGGAATATCCTCAGTTCTAACCTTCAGCTGATGATATCCAGAACGAATATCGATCTTTAAAAAGAATTGTGCTCCTTGCAACTGGTCAAACAGGTCATCAATACGTGACAATGGGTACCTATTTTTGATGATGACATGATTCAACTCCCGATAATCAATACAAAGTCGCATACTTCCATCTTTCTTCTTCACGAATAGAACAGGAGCACCCCAAGGAGAAGTACTAGGACGAATAAAAAGCCAATGTCTAACAATTCCTGCAGTTGGATCTTTAACTCCTGAAGTTCAATAGGAGCCATTCGATATGGGGCTTTGGAAATGGGTTTTGTACCGGTTCAAGGTCGATACAAAATTCAATTTCACGCTCTGGGGGTAGGCCAGAAGTTCTTCAGGGAATACGTCAGGGAATTTATTAACAATAGAAATATCATTCAAAACTGACGTATTTTTGTTTAGATCCGTGACATGAGCTAAGAAAGCTTGACATCCATTTTTCAATAAACGAATAGCTTTATGGCTTGAGATGACAGCGATTGATTTTAATGGTTTGGTTGCTTGAATTCGCATAATAGGTCGATTAGGAATATGAAAGCTAACAACCTTACGAAAAAAATCAATTTTTGCATGATGAGTAGTTAACCAATCAATCCCTAGAATCACGTCAAATGCAAGTATTTTTAATGAAATAAGATCGACAGGTAATGTGTGGGTACCAACTTGAACCAAACAAGACTTATAAACCGTGGATGTAATGAAGGTTTCTCCCAATGGAGTTTCAACAGATAAGTCAAAGTCTAATTTCTCTCCGGAGTCAAATTTAATCGATGAGCGCAAGTAGGAGAAATAAAAGAATGGGTAGAACCGGTATCAAATAAAGTATAGACTTCGTTAGAGTTTATGATAAGCTTACCCGTGATGACCTCATTCGGGTTCCTTGCTTTCTGGGAGGTCACAACAAACGCTCTCCCTTGCACTAACACCGTTTTGACTTTTCTGGGACGGCCTTTGGTGCCTCCATCCTATTTGAACTTGTTTTCGTAAAACGACAAAATCGAGCTAAATGACCTTCTCTTCCACAATTATAACATGCTTTAGACGGCATCGCGCAGTTTGGACTGATGTGTCCCTCCCCTCCGCATTTGAAACATATGATAGGTGGTCGTTCTCCTTCCTTAACAACGGTGTTGGTGCTGACGTCTTTCCATCATTGTTGAATCTCCTCTTCTTGAAATGGTCTATTCTTATTGTTTTGGCCCTGATTACCACCGAAGTGGTTACCATTTCTGGCCTGTTGATTCCCTCCACGCTTGTTGTCACCGCTTCGATGACTGCTCTCACTGGTATTATCATTTTGCCGACTGCTCTCTTTTGGTTGCGTTGACTCGTTATCGCGCTCCACTAACTGAGCCCTATTCACAATATCTGAATACAAACACAGTTTATGAGAAATAAGATGTTGACGTATCTCAGGTTTCAAACCTCGCAAAAACATTCGCGTCATTCGCTCTTCATTATCCACCAAGTGGGACGCAAACCGGGACAACTCAGCAAATTTAGCCTCATACTACGACACGGTCATATTATTCTGCTCTAATTTGATGAACTCCGCCTTCTTCATATGACGAACACTTCGGAAAGTATTTGTCATTAAACAGCTCTTGGAACTTCTCCCAAGACATCTTCAGTGCGGCAGGTTGAGTACGCTTAATCGATTTCCACCAGTAATCTGCCTCTCCTTGCAACATAAAGGCGGCAAAGGGAACCTTTTGCTCCTCGGAGCATCCCAAGACATCAAATATCTTGGTGATCTGCTTTATCCATGTTTCCGCTATAAGTGGATTTGACTCTCCCTTAAACTCCGGTGGTCCCAGCTCCTTGAACTGTTTAGCGGTGACCGCCTGAGAGTTTTCAGTGTTTCCACCTACATTTGGACAGGAGCCGCTCTCGCCTGCTGTTGCATGAACTGCATAAAGCTTCTGAACATTCCATCATTCATCATTGGTCAGTGTTGTTGTTTGCATGAGGATTGTCACCTTCCTGATGCACATTATCCTGATTATTGATATGTGGTGAATCAACAGTCGCCTGTGCTCCATTGCTATTCTCAACATTCTCAGATGCCATTTTCAGATACTGCCACAAAATAAAAGTTAATTGATATGTCATATATTATCCTTATATTCTGACCGACCAATTAAATACCATGCAAATAAACTTAGGTAGGTCATACTAGCGAAGGAATTCCCCGACTCTCCCCTCCTAGTTCTATTCTCACATCTTAGCCAGGATCATATCCCTAAGCTCTGATACCAACTGTGACGCCCCCAAAATAGGTATACATCACCCATCTTGGGTCGTCAGATACAAGGTACAGAATACAAATACAACTTAATAATACAACTGTCGTGTACAATACGACAAAACATAAACTGTGAGTTTGAATATAAATATTGTCTACTAGAGAGTATCCGTACTCAAAAGGAGTCCTCATTACATTATTAACACACTATTACATAGAAAGTGAGACTATTAACTAATACTATCATTTAGACCATCACTTCGTTCCCCGACTTGCCCCAGCTACGTTCTCATTTCCTGAAGAGAACAGTGAAAGAAAGGGTGAGCTCAACTAGCCCAGTAAGAAATATTATGACTAAGATAATGCAGAATAAATTATCATTAGCCTTCAACAATGTTAAACTGATAAAATATAACAGACATCAAGTTTAACTGCAGCGGAACAAGCAATACATTAAAAGAGTCAAGTAGAAAATAAAATCTACTATCTTTTATGATTTAAAAGGTTTTTCAACACTGTTATCGATGGGACTCAGCTTAATAAAATAATCCACATCATCGAATCACCCCTGCACTACGGCCAAGGATATTCGTGTATTCATTAATGGTCATGATCATGCCAACAACTGTCCATCAATGCACTACGGGCCAATGAGAACTTTTACCACATCATTTGTAACATTACGGTCATGATTATACCGAATAATCCCTGGTCATAATCATACCAAGTCCATCTATGCACTACATGCCACAGATGACTTTCAACATTTTATAAACATGAGGATGATGACAATGATATAAGAATTCAATAAAACAAGTTCAAGAATTAATTTATCCAAGAATTAACAACGTCCAAATTGTCAACATGATACTGCTTTGTGGAGTAAAATTCAAGAATGCTTAGAAGAATATTTTCATGAAAAGATACTGGATGAAACGCAATTATCAAGGATATTCCACTAATTTCATGGAGTATAGAAGTCAAAACTTAACCAACTGAGTATAATAAAGAATGGAATAACAAAAGAAATCACCATGCATGCGATAGACCGCACAGACAGGTTATTCCAACAGAATAATAAATAATGGAACCAGGTCCCGCGTAAACGCACGGACAGGATATTCCGACAAAAAATAAAAAATAGAACCAGGTCCGGCGTAAAACGCACAGACAGGATATTCCGACAGAATAATAAATAATGGAACCAGGTCCGGTGTAAAACACACAGACAGGATGTTCCAACAGAATAATAATAAAAATGGAACCAGGTCCGGTGTAAAACACACAGACAGGATGTTCCAACAGAATAATAATAAAAACGGAACCAGTCCGGTGTAAAACACACAGACAGGATGTTCCAACAGAATAATAGAAGAATGTCACCAATATAGGGTAGACCGCGTATACAGGTTATTCCAACAGAATAATAAGAAATGGAATAACAACAGTTCTCTTCATGAATAAAAAGAATAACACCCCTTACCGTTTTAAAGAAGAACTGAAATAAGGAAGTAGTTAAGTAGCAGAATTCTTTTTCTTCTCATCCTCTCTCTATAGTTTCTCTCTCTAGAGTTCAGTGAATTCGTAAGAAATAATGAAGGAATGAGCTCTATTTATAGAAAAATAGAATGCATAGTAACTAATCCATGAACGATCCAGATTGATTACTTTAATCTGACGGTCCATATTTAAAGAAAAATCTTTTAAATAAAATATAATATATTCTATTTATAGAATAACTTTAATAAAGTATTCTGTTTTATATAAAAAGATGTTTCTGTTTTATTACGTTAATAATACGATAAAACAAAACTTCATTATCGCTAAATAATTCATATTATTAACTGACAATAATGAATCAAACTGAGTGACTTCTCACATAAGCATTAATAATCAATACCGTGTGTTACTATGCAACCACACGTATTACTGTACTTTTACTACCGAGTAGTTCAACAGTATCAATGGTAAAACTTCCGCCGTTATTTTTAATAAAATATTTTTGTCGTTTTCTCAATCCGACAATAATTCTGTTGTGGGGTCCACCAATGATTGTGCCGTTGTACGAATATTCCATGTTAAAACGAATATTCCCCAACCAATCGAATATTATATAACAACTTGTGTACTTTGTAAAATTTATAAATATTACCCACAACTATAACATTATATCAAATTTACTCCTAATATTCAAAATAATATTTATAGAAAAATCATCTTTATTTATAAAAGTTGGGGTCTTACAAACTCTACTTCGTTCATATGACGAATACTTTCAAAAAGTACTTGTCATTGAACAGTTTCTGAAACGTTTTTCAAGACTATTGAGTTCGCAAAAGGCTGGGTACGCTTCACAGATTCCACTAGTAATCTGTCTCACCGCGAAACATAAAGGTGGCGAATGGAACCTTCTGTTCTTCCGTGCATCCCAAGACATCGAATATCTTGGTAATTTGCTTTGACCTACGTTTCCGCCTTAATCGAATCCGCTTTCCCAGAATTCTGGTGGTCCCAACTCTTTAAACTGCTTGGCTGTCAAACAGCGTGTTGCTATCATTTCACACCCGTATTTTGTACACGAGTCTTCCTCGTCTGATTTTGCAATGAACTGCAAAAAGCTTCTAAACATCATCATTCATCATTTGTTTAGTAGTGTTATTTACTGGAGGAATATTGTCTTTCTGTTGCACATTCTCCTGGGTGGTGATCAAAGTGTCTCTAACGGTCTCATTTACTCCATTTAACGTTCTCAGCTGCCATTCTTAAAAACTGCCATAAAACAAGGGTTAATTAAACAAATTAACATATCACACATAATATCCCTATTTTATGGCTGGCCAACAAATAAGCTTAGGTAGGACACACTAGCGAAGGATTTACTCGTCTCTCTCACCTAGTTCTATTCCCCGATCTCTGCCAGAGACTATATCTCTAAGCTCTGATACCAACTGTGACGCCCCCAAAATAGGTACATCACCCCATTCTGAGTCGCCAAATACATAGTGTAGAAAGCAAACTACAACTTTAATAATACAATTGTCGTGCAAATTACACAACACATATTGTGAATTTAAATACAAATATTGTCTAATAGACAGTATTCAAACTCAAAAGGATTCCTCATTACAATTATTGATACACTATTTTACAAAAATAGTGAGGACTGCTAAAACAACTTTCTCTAGAACCATCACTCCATTGAAAGTAGTATGCACACAAGTCAATCATGTTTGATGATAAAGCATATACTTTGTAACAATCTTATTTATTTATTAATAAAAAGTATTAATTTATTAAAGGCTTTTAATTAATCTATATGATGCTGGTTTATAATATGTGATAAACCCATAGTTTTAATCAATACTTTAGAATAATGATGATGATCATTCTAATGAGATCTAAATTCTTAGAAAGCTTAAAACTAAAATAGTTCACAATCATTGGATTACTAAATTGGAGATTAGTGAATCCGGAAGATTGGTACATACGTTGCTTACTCATTGGATAAGGATGATTGATCTCATGATCATTTGTGTGGAGACACTAAAGCAAGTATGTAGGTGCTTATTAGAGAATAAGTTCACTGAACGTGACTCGCTAAGGAATACCAAATGGAGTTTTACTTGTCTGTCAATAGGAATTCCTGTATGATAGCAGTACAAGTGATCCTTAGACTTGAGATCATCATAGTATCTTGTGTATGATGAATTATACTTTGACTTATTCCTTAAGACCCTTAGGGTATATCAAAGGGTATGCTTGGGTATAATAAGTTGTACATGGAGATAATGTAATGATCAATAAAGAATCTACCGCTTCTAGTAAAAGAAGAGAAATGTCCTAAATGATTCGATAAATGACAACTCGGTAGTCATTGGCCAAGGCAGAATGAAATTAGAAAGGAGTTTCTAATTTGCAGTATTTGGAGTTGTGCATTTAAGAGTCGAAATATATATAATTAAATAAAATAAGACTTGACAGTAATTCCATATCTTATATTTAATTTGGGACATTGTATGGTGGAAGAATTGAATTGTACAGTAACTATTTACTCAAAGGTTCTTTTATGATTAATGTTGAAATCTATATTATTTGGAAAATCGTTAATCGCTAGGGAGGCTTATCCCTATTGTAGAATAAATATTATTTATTTAAATAAATAAATATTTTAATTTATTTATTTAAATAAGATCAAAATTGTTCTAATTGATTTATTCACAACCGGTTTAATATAGAGAACCTAAAGGGTCACACCATAAAAGGAAGAATAATTATTTAAGAAGTTAATGACATAATTGTAATAATAAGTTAAGTATATTTAATTTAATCTATGGTGATAGAATAAATTAAATAGCTTAATATTTATTATTTAATATTTTTAAAATATTAAATATAAATTAATAAGAGGAGTCTTATTATTATTATTACTATTATTATTATTTAATTCCTAAAGGAGTTTGAGAATTAATTAATAAAAGTACTCTCATATATCCTAATAAGATTAAGGGGCTAATTAATTAAAAGAGTTTAATTAATTATTCCTAATAAGATTGGAGCCTAATTAATTAAAGGAATTTAATTAATTAAAATAAAATCCAATTCCTTAATTGTTAAGGAGGGTTGCCCACATCTATAAATAAGAGGAGTCTTATTATGGGTGAGGTGGTTGTAGACTTTTCTCAACAGACGCAATTTCAATAGTTGGAGAGTACGTTCTTTTTCTATAGAGATAGAAAACTAGGGTTTAGCCAACCACCATTCTTCTTGAATATTTCTTCTTCCTTGGTGGATCACCTCAAGAGGGCCAAATACTTGGGTGGCTAACGTTAATCAAACGAAGGAACCAAAACCCGGTGGATTCAAGTTGAACGCGAAAAAGATTGGAGGTGAACTTGTACCTGAGGAAGCTCGAATCTTCAAGGGTATGATTCTTATTCTTTATCTTTTCGTTTAATTAATAATTGTTCATAAAGGATGATCCGGGTATATGGTGTAAAATTTTAAAATTCTGATTACGTTTCAAATGCAATTTGATTGCTTCATGAATATTACACCTAACATCCGCCGGCTGATTTGCTATTTGTTTCATTCTGAATGAGAATACAGCAACCGCATCTATAAGAATTGATTATAACATAAAAGAATACCAATCCTGCTAGTTCTCAAAGAAGAAATGGAACAAAAAGAAATGAGCTCAACTGCCTTGTAAAGAATATTATGACTAAGATATATACACAAATTATCATTAGTCTTCAACAGGAATAAAAATCTGATAGAATATAATAGACAACAAGTTCTAGATCAACAACTGTAGCGGAAATAACAATTCATTAGAAGAGTTAAGTAGAGAATAAAATCTACTAACATCTATGAATTTAAAAGTCCATCATCAATATTTTATCCCTGTAACATCAATCAATATACATCTTGAATCAAATATTCATTTATGCACTATGGGCCAAAGATATTCATTTGTATCACTAGTTGGTCATGTTCATCTCAACACCTGTTCATCTTTGCACTACGGGGCCAAAGATATTCATCAGATAATCATTCATCTTTGCACTACAGGCCAAAGATATTCATCAAATTTCACCATTAAGGATTGAGGATGATGAAAAATATTTTAAAAAAAAATGAATCCAGTGAGACAGAATGACAAATATTAGGGATTCGTATTATAGTTTATCCAAGATCAATAATACTTCATAATAACTAATTGTGAAGCAGAATTCAAAAATAAAGATCAAAACATGGATACAATCAAAGATAGTAACCATAATAGACATCTTGGACAAAAAATAATAAAGAACGGAACCAGGTAGTAAAAGTACAGTAATACGCGTCGTTGCATAGTAGCACACGGTATTGATTATTGATGCTTACGTGATAAGTCACACAGTTATACTCAATTATTGCTACAGTAATTACTGCATCATATCTCTCATATTATTAATTCAATTATTGTCACAGTAGCATCTGCATAATATGATATATTATTAAATCAATAATTGAGACGACAAAGTATTCATATTATTATTTGCAATATTGACAATGTCTAGAAGTTCTGTCAGAGAGAGGTTAGATAATCTAATTGCGCGCCAATAGGGAGAAATCCTTATTGGAAAGCCCCCTCTTTCTGAGAACGACCAGGTTGTTAAATATTGTGAGTTATAATATTAATGATGAATAAGTTTGTGTTGATTAAAGATGAATTTGATAGTTCCATTATGTTGGGATTATTAGTGTTAGTGGAAATCGACATCTATTCCGATGATAATTGATGTTTGGGGGTTATAGTGATAAATCGGGTAATTAATCAGATAAATGAGCAATTAATTACTACTAATTCACATGCTTATATAACTATTTGTTCACATGTGTGTACTATTGAGTCACATGATTTACTATTAGGGGAGTGGTGCAAGATTGATAATACATGCATGACTAAGTTAAAAAAGAGGATAGTTGAAGGTACTATACTGTAATTAGTTTTTTCACATGATTATACTATTGAGTCACATGATTGAACTATTGATTCACATGATTTACTATTAGGGGAGGTGGTGCAAGTTTGATAATACTTCCAGGACTAAATTAAAAATGAAGAAAAATAGGGAGGTATTAAACTGTAATATTTCGAGCCCCAAAATGTGCAATTATTAAAACTATATTTTTTTATAAATAGAAGCTCATTCTTCCTTCATTTCTCACCAATTCACTAAAGTTATAGAGCAGTTATTATAGGAAGAAATTATAGAGAGAAAGAAGAAGAGAAGTTTGCTACGTCACTATTTCCGTATCCAGTTTTTCTAAGGTAAGGGGTGTTATTTCTTTTGTATTCACGAAGAGAACTATTTTTTTTCAATACTCGTAAGGGATATTATTTCTTTCGTATTCATGAAGAGAACTTCTGTTATTCCATTCTTTATTATTCTGTTGGAATAACCTGCATACGTGGACTACCGTATATATGGTGAAATTCTTCTGTTATTCCATTCCTTATTATTCTGTTAGAATAACCTGTTTATGCGAAGTACCGCATACATGATGAAATTCTTCTAATATTTCGTTCTTTATTATTCTGTCAGAATATCCTGTCTGTGCGTTTATGCCGAACCTGGTTCAATTATTTATTATTCTATCGGAATCCTGTCTGTGCGTTTACGCCGGACCTGGTTCCATTATTTATTATTCTGTCGGAATATCCTGTCGGTGCGTTTACGCATGACCTGGTTCCATTATTTATTATTCTGTTGGGAATAATCTGTCTGTGCAGTCTATCGTACGTATGGTGAATCCTTCTATTATTCCATTCTTTATTATTATGTTGGAATAACCTGTGTATGTGGCTTACCACATGCATGATGAATGATCCTTTGTATTCATTCCCTATTAAATTATGGAAATGATCTGTATACGTGGATTATGATGAAAGTCATAATAAAAGCATTGGACTGATGAAAATCATGGGTATATATAATATTAGTAAGTGTTATGATGAGTTATGTTGGTTATTATCTGAAACATGAAAGTTTCTTAGAAATCAAAAAGGGTTGAAAATCAGATTTTGGTGAAAATGGAACATGAAATTCAATTGACCATATCTCCTATTATATTTTGAATTTTTGAGTGTAGTCAAGTTCTAGAGTTAGATCTATGAGTTTTCTAACATATCCAAGTGGAATCACTGGAAAAGGTGTTGTAGATTTTCGTGTGGACTGATTTTAGCAAAGGAATCAAAAACTATAAAGTACTAAATAGCTACTGCCCAGAAATTTAAAAGGGCATTTTCGGCCACTTAATTTATGAGAAAAATTTCGGTCTTTTCGGACATGAAAATATATGGTATAAAGTACCTCATGTCCAAGAATGAGTTCATTCCGACTTAAAATGAGCAAGTTATGACTATTTCAATATTTAGGTTTTTTCGACGAAAAACGCTATAACCGGAGTTCTATAACTTCGATGACCATGAAATTTAAACTGGAAGCTTACGTTAGCATGTGTAAGATCCTGCCAAGATTTGGGAATTTCTGGAGTTAAACTTGGGGTAGCTAATTTCTTAAAGAATTAATTAGAAATTGATTTTTTGAAAAATAGTACATGAATTTTAAAAATTTCGAGAAAACTATATGTTCAATATGGGGCTATATTCTGCTAAATCCCAGAAAAGAAATATTTTTGGGACTGATTTGGTATTTTTCATGAAAATAATCTAGTTATGAGTAAATGAGTTAAATATGTTATGTGAAGTAACAAAATTGAAAAATAGGATTTTATGGCTTGAGAATCCTATATAGGGTATATACAGATTTTTGATGAGGGATTTGATCATTAGTGATGAAATCTTATGAGTATGACATTTTTGAATGATTAAATGCATTATTTGGTAAAGTGTAAACAATTGAAATAAATTGTTTATAAGTTTAAAAAGTGATTAAAATATTGTTATAATATTAGATTATGAGTTTATTAAGTGATTGATAATATTTGGATAAATTTAAAATCTTTAATATTTATTCTTGTTTTCGTTTGATTAATGTTTATATCATTGTCATCATTCTCATGCTTATATTGTGATGAAAGTCATCTTTGGCTTACGTGCATAGATGGACTTGGTGTGATTATGACCAGGGATTATTCAGTGTAATCAAGACCGTAATGTGATGAATGATGTGGTAAAAATCCTCACTGGCCTGTAGTGCATTGATGGATAATTTTTGGTATGATTATGACTAGGGATTATTCGGTATAGTCATGATCATTGATGATTTAATGAATATCCTTGGCCCGTAGTGCAGGGATGATTCGATGATGTGGTTTATTTATTAAGCTGAGTCTCAGTGATAAAAAAATTGATGAAAACATTTTAAATCAGAAGTTAGTAGATATCATGCTCTACTCTTCTAATCGATTGCTTATTCCGCTGTAGTTAAACTTGTTGTCTATTATATTCTATCAGTTTAACATTGTTAAAGGCTAATGATAATTTCTTCTACATTATCTTAGTCATAATATTTCTTACTGAGCTAGTTGAGCTCACACATTCTTTCACTGTTCTCTTCAGAAAATGAGAACGTAGCCGGGACTAGTCTGGGAACGGAGTGACAGTCCAGATGATAACATTAGTAGTCATCACTATTCTATTAAATAGTGTGACAATAAATATATTGAGGACTTATTTTGAGTTTCAATACTGTCTAGATGACAATATTTGTATTAAAACTCACAGCTCATGTTTTGTCGTATTTTACACTACTGTTGTATAATTAAGTTGTATTTGATATTTTGTACCATGTATTTGGCGACTCAAGATGGGTGATGTATACCTATTTTGGGGGTGTCACAAGTTATGTTGGTTATTTTGTGAAAACATGAAAGTTTCTTAGAAATCACAAAGGGATGAAAAACAGATTTTGGTAAAAATGGAGTATGAAATTCAATTGACCATATTTCCTATTATATTTTAAATTTTTGAGTGTGGTCAAGTTCTAGAGTTAGATCTATGAGTTTTCTAACTTATCCAAGTGGAATCACTGGAAAAGGTGTTGTAAATTTTCGTGTGGACTGATTTTAGAAAAGGAGTCAAAAATTGCAAATTACCAAAAAAGGCTACTGCCCAGAAGTTTAAAAGGTCATTTTCGGCCACTTAGCTTGTGAAATAAATTCCGGCCTTTTGGGACATGAAAATATATGGTATAAGGTACCTCCTGTCCAAAAATGAACTCATTCCGACTTAAAATGAACAAGTTATGACTATTTCAATATTTAGGTTTTTCCGACGAAAAGCGCTATAACCGGAGTTCTATAACTCCGATGACCATGAAATTTAAACTGGAAGCTCACATTAACATGTGTAAGATCCTACCAAGAATTGAGAATTTCTGGAGTTAAACTTGAGGTAGCTAATTTCTTAAGGAATTAATTAGAAATTGATTTTTGAAAAATACTTAAGGGAGTTGAAAAATTATAAAAAAAATACTTGTTGTGTATGAAATATATGTATATATAAGATAGAAAAATAACAAGTTGATTTGGTAATTTTTCATGAAAATGATTTAGTTACGAACCTATGAGTTAAATATGTTATATGAAGTAACAAAATTGGAAAATAAGATTTTATGGCTTGGGAATCCTATATAGGGTATATGCAGATTTTTGATAAGGGATTTGATCATTGGTGATGAAATCTTAGAAGTATGGAATTTTTGAATGATTAAATGTATTATTTGTTAAAGTATAAACAATTGAAAAAAATTGTTTATAAGTTTAAGAAGTGATTAAAATATTGTTATAATATTAATAATATTAGATTATGAGTTTATTAAGTGATTGATAATATTTGGATAAATTTAAAGTCTTTAATATTTAACCTTATTTTCGTTTGATTAATGCTTATATCATTGTCATCATTCTCATGCTTATATTGTGATGAAAGTCATCTTTGGCTTACGTGCATAGATGAACTTGGTATGATTATGATCAGGGATTATTCGGTATAATCATGACCGTAATATAACGAATGATGTGGTGAAAGTCATCAGTGGCCTGTAGTGCATTGATAGACAGTTTTTGGTATGATTATGACCAGGGATTTTTCGGTATAGTCATGACCATTGATGAGTTAATGAATATCCTTGGCCCGTAGTGCAGGGATGATTCGATGATGTGGTTTATTTATTAAGCTGAGTCTAAGCGATAAAAGTGATGAAAAACCTTTTTAAATCATAAAAGATAGTAGATTTTATTCTCTACTTGACTCTTTTAATGAATTACTTGTTCCGCTGTAGTTAAACTTGATGTTTATTGTATTTTATCAGTTTAACATTGTTGAAGACTATTGATAATTTATTTTGCATTATCTCAGTCATAATATTTCTTACTAGGCTAGTTGAGCTCACCCTTTCTTTCACTGTTCTCTTCAGGAAATGAGAATATAGCTGGGACGAGTCGGGGAAAGGAGTGACGGTCTAGATGATAACATTCGTAGTCCTCACTATTTTGTTAAATAGTGTGACAATAAATATAATGAGGACTCCTTTGAGTGTGGATATTGTCTAGATGATAATATTCCTATTAAAACTCTCAGTTTATGTATTGTCATATATTACAAGACGGTTGTATAATTAAGTTTGTATTTATATTCTGTACCATGTATTTGGCGACTCAAGATGGGTGATGTATACCTATTTTGGTGGTGTCACAGTTGGTATCAAAGCTTAGAGATATGATCCCTGGCTGAGATGTGAGACAAGAACTAGGAGGGGAGAGACGGGGAATTCCTTCGCTAGTATGACCTACCTAAGTTTATTCGGTATTTAATTGGTCGGTCAGAGTATAGAGATAATATGTGATATGTTAATTAACCCTTGTTTTGTGGCAGTATTTGCAAATGGCATCCGAAAATATTGAGATAAACAATGAAGCACATGAGACCGTTGAGACACCTTTAATCACTAACCAGGTTAATGTGATGTCAGACGAAGAAGAAATTAGAGATATCTACGTGATGCGTGAAGAACTAATAGTTGCACCCGAGCTAGTTATAGAGGTAGCAGCTGAGAGTGAGGAAGAAGAGGAACCTGAGGAGAATTTATTAGAAGAATTTTATGATCAAAATTTAGAATTACAAAATCGTATTCATGAGTTAGAAGAGCAGGCTAAAGAACGGCAGGCGGTAGTGGAGCAAAGAGATGTAACAATTCAAAATTGTGTTACCCGATGTGCGATGCTTGAACAGAAGCACTTTTTGGCAGAGTATAAGATATTAGAGCTGGAATCTGAGAATGCTATGATCAAAGTTCTGATGAAAGCAGAAACAACGGAACGAAGGAGAATAGATGATGCGTGGGTAAAAGCCGCACGACGCGTTGATATTGTCAAAAAAGACGGTCGATCCAATAAAGTCAAAATAGATGAAATGGATTTTGCTTTTTGGACAACAATTGGGAGAATCCAACATTGAATTCGGAATTACCCTGTACAAAGCGGTCAATCCCAATTCGATATGGATCGGGGGTTAATGATTCGAATCATGGATCAGGAATGTGACGAAACAATTAAGGGTGGAATGTACTCTATAGCAAAGTCAAATCCGGTAGTTTAAGTGTAAGACCCCGAATTTTATGAAATAAAAGTATTCAATTTTTTTTATAATTACAATTCAGTAAATGGTTAAATTGATAAAAGTTTAAAGTTATGGGTGAAATATGATTTTTTTTTAAAATAAGCAAGTGGTTATAAAATAATCATTGTTGTCGGGGAATATTCATTTAGTCGTGAAATATTCTTTCTGTCGGGGAATATTCGTACGACGGCGCAGCTATTTGTGGGCCCCATAACGAATAACTGTCGGGTGAAGAAAACGACAAATTTGAATTTTTACAAATAACGGCATAGTTGTTACCGTTAACACTGTTGGAATACCCGGTGGTTAAAATACAGTAATACGCGTTATTGCACAGTAGCACACGGTATTGCATAGTATTTTTGAAATTATTGATTCTTACGTAAGAAGGCACTACTCAATAATTGTTACAGTAATTACTGTTCAATATTTTATTTTATTGATTCAATAATTGCTACGTTGAAATTTTATATTATTGTTGTTCAATAATTGTCACTGCACAGTATTTTCCATTATCAGATCAATGATTCATATTATTTGAATAATATTATTAGATAACATTATTGGCAATGTCTAGAAAGTTCTGTCTAAAGAGAGGTTTGGTCACCTAATTGCGCGCCAGTAAGGAAAAATTCTTATTGGAAAGCCCCCTCTTTTCTGGGAACGGCCTGGTTGTCATAAATGTGATTCTGTAATATTATTTGTGAATAATTAATTATTGATTCATATGATAAGGAAATATTTATTTTATGTGGATATAAACGAGGGATATATTTTTGTGGTTAAAAATGAAGGAGTTAATGTTGAGGTCTTTATCCGTATTTTTGTCGGAATTGAGGTATTAAAAATTAGGGTTTTTGAGATATTTTGTGGGGGTTATAATTTTTAATCCGACCGTTGGATCGTGGTAATTTTTGGATATGTTATACATATATAAGTTGAGTATATGTCCACAAATTTTGAACCGTTAAAAATAAACGTATAATTTGTTATGAATTTTACGAGATGATTGGTTCAGAAATTGTTGAATTTTCGGAGTTAATCATTTTGGTAGAAAATTCTAGAATTGGTGGGCCCACTTGTGGTTGATGAAGAAATGTGCTGAATTATATTTCAAATGTGGTGGGTGGGAATAGTAGCAGGTAAAGCCATCAGGTTGCAGGTCAAACCTACTAAAATTTTCCTATAAATAGAGGGCTAAGTTAGAATTGAAAATCACACCAGAAACATAAGCTTTCTCTCTTTCTCTCTCTATATTGTGAAGCATATTTTGTGAGTATTTAGATACTTTAAGAGTTGTTATTCAGTGCAAGTTTCCTTCGCTTTGCATACCGATCAGAAGTACTGCTCTTTTGAGGTAAGGGATAGTAAGGGATTTTAAGGGTTGTTATGATTTTCAGTTTCGTAATTTTTCTGAACTTCAAAAATTCTGGAAAAATTTGAAATGATATTTTGATGAGTTTTATTGATTGTGTCCAAAAATGGTGATTTTTGGATGTATAGATTGAGAGTTATGAATTTTATGAGAAAAGACTATTTTAAAAGTAACCGCTTATAATTCCTTGTGGTTAACTCCAAAATTGATGAAATTTTTATTGGGAGTACATGTATATGATAGAAGTATACTCTGTAAATTTCAGAATTTTTAGATAAAAGTACAATTTTTGATAAATATCTAAATATTCGGCTGTTTTGGCCATATGAAAATAGTAAATGACTTTTAAAAATTCTGAGAAAAATATATGTTCACTATGGGACTATATTATGCTAAATCCCAGAAAAGAAATATTTTTGGAACTGATTTGGTATTTTTTATGAAAATAGTCTAGTTATGAGTAAATGAATTAAATATGTTTTGTGAAGAAAGAAAATTGGAAAATAGGATTTTATGGCTTGAGAATCTTATATGAGGTATATGCAGATTTTTGATGAGGGTTTTGATTATTGGTGATGAAATATTATGAGTTTGGCATTTTAAGATGATTAAATACATTATTTAGTAAAGTGTAAACAATTAAAATAAATTGTTTATAAGCTTAAGAAATGTTATTCTTTCAATATCATTATACCAAATATTGGTATGAATTTTATTGTAGAATTTCTACTTTTTTTGTGTCGGGTTACTATTCATGAGTTACCATTCATAAGTTACTATTCACGACAAAATTAGTTTCTTTTTCTAACCAAATTATAGTTGATTTATGAATATTGCTCTTGAAATTAAATCCATGTTTTGATCATATTATTTTTATAATCATATATAACATTTTTATAACCTTGATGTTGAAATTCTCTTTCGCTTGAGTGTAAAGATGGGTAAATTATTGGTATGATCATGACTATGGGTTCTCTTTGGCCAGTAGTGCAAAGTTGAATTGTTGACTGGTATGATCATGACCATTGAATTTATAATTGAATATCTTTAGCTTAAGTGCAAAGGTGAAATGATCAACATGGTTATAATTATTGTTTATATAAATTCTGAAATGATTATATATTTCTTTGAGATATTAATATATTTGGCCTGTAGTGCAAAGATGAATTATTGATGAATATCTTTGGCCTGTAGTGCAAAGATGAACTGTTGTTGAATATCTTTGGCCTGTAGTGCAAAGATGGTCTGTTGATGAATATCTTTGGCCTGTAGTGCAAAGATGAACTGTTGTTGAATATCTTTGGTCGTAGTGCAAAGATGGATTTATTAGTATGATTATGAACAGGAACTGTGATTTGGTATAACCATGATCTTTGATGTTTCAGGTAAAGACAGGTGATGAAAATATTCTTCGTCCTGGGTGCGAAGAAAAATTTAGAATCACAATTATGATTATGAGTTATTCATATGATTGTGGAAAGGAACTGTTGATTGATGTTACAGGGATAAAACATTGTTGGTGAATTTTTAACATGGAGAAGATAATAGACTTTATAGTCTATTTGACTCTTCTAATGGATTGCTCGTTCCGCTGCAACTATGGTTGAAATTTTTATCATTTACCATATGTTCTAAATCTCTGATTTATTGTTGATGAAGGCTATTGATAATTGAATTATCTTTAGTCATGATATACTTTACTGAGCTAGTTGTGCTCACCCTTTTGCTTCACAATTCCTTTCAGGTAATAAGAGTGTAGCTGGGTCGAGCGAGGGTAACGGGGAAATAGAACGGTGGTCTCTAGCTGTGGATGTTCTCCCGAAGCAGTATAGAAAAGTTCATTTAGTAGTTTTATTTGGTGAATCCAATAGGGTAAGGTGTACCCAACGTTGGAAGGGTGGTTTGCCACTATCATACAAGATGTCTAACGACATACAACCTCGTGTCATCATAAGACAAGGATGTGCTCATCCACTTGCTGAGTATATATACGAGCACTACCTATATAATCTTGGTATTTGTTTGAAGTATAATTCTCAATTAGAGACAGTAGAGATAATGATATGTCAAGAGAAGACTCACCATTGGGAAGAATATGATAGTAATCTTCTCGTTTTTTTCTTTGGGGTCTATTGGGTCAACCAAGGATAATTCTGTGGCCATATGATATCTATCATAACCTAGACGCGTGGCCTCCCATGTACGAAGGTTTTCTTGAGCACTTCCCAAAGATTCTAATTTCTAAAACAGTTTTTGACTATACTTTTATGTAAGGTGTCACTGTGAGGTGTTGTCCACGGTTGGGACATATGTCACATTTGGTATATATTTGTATTCAAACTCACAGCATATGTGTTGTTGTATTTTGTACGACAATTGTTATAATAGAGTTGTAGTTGTTTTCTGTACCATGTATTTGACGACTCAGAATGGGTTGGATGGAATGGACCTATTTTGGGGTTGTCACAGGTGGTATCAGAGCTATAAGTAAAGAGCCCCGAGCCTCTCGCTGGTGACTTCCTATTGATGGGGGATGCACCGAAGCCAGACTCTCCGTAGGGGACGCCGTTCTGCGGTGGCAAACTGATAGGTACCAATGTGAGGTGCTGTCCACTGATGGGACATGAGTTACATTTGGTATCAGAGCTTAGGGATATGATCTCTGGCGGAGATCGGGGAATACAACTAGGAGAGGAGAGATGGGTAAATCCTTCGCTAGTGTGTCCTACCTAAGCTTATTTGTTGGTAAGTCATAATATCGGGATATTATGTCAATGTTAATTTGTTCAATTAACCCTTGTTTTGAAGCTGTATTCTAGAATGATATCTGAAATACAGGAGATGATCAATGGAGAAATCGTGATGATAGGGAAGATGGAATCTGAAATGAAAGCAAGGTATTCTCAACTTTTTGAAATACCAGGTACGTAAATTTTGGGGACGAAATTTCATAAGGAGGGGAGATTGTAAGACCCCGAATTTTATGAAATAAAAGTATTCAATTTTTCTTATAATTACAATTCAGTAAATGGTTAAATTGATAAAAGTTTAAAGTTATGGGTGAAATATGAATTTTTTTTAAAATAAGCAAGTGGTTATAAAATAATCATTGCTGTCGGGGAATATTCGTTTAGTCGTGGAATATTCTTTCTGTCGGGGAATATTCGTACGACGGCGCAGCTATTTGTGGGCCCCATAACGAATAACTGTCGGGTGAAGAAAACGACAAATTTGAATTTTTACAAATAACGGCATAGTTGTTACCGTTAACACTGTTGGAATACCCGGTGGTTAAAATACAGTAATACGCGTTATTGCACAGTAGCACACGGTATTGCATAGTATTTTTGAAATTATTGATTCTTACGTAAGAAGGCACTACTCAATAATTGTTACAGTAATTACTGTTCAATATTTTATTTTATTGATTCAATAATTGCTACGTTGAAATTTTATATTATTGTTGTTCAATAATTGTCACTGCACAGTATTTTCCATTATCAGATCAATAATTCATATTATTTGAATAATATTATTAGATAACATTATTGGCAATGTCTAGAAAGTTCTGTCTAAAGAGAGGTTTGGTCACCTAATTGCGCGCCAGTAAGGAAAAATTCTTATTGGAAAGCCCCCTCTTTTCTGGGAACGGCCTGGTTGTCATAAATGTGATTCTGTAATATTATTTGTGAATAATTAATTATTGATTCATATGATAAGGAAATATTTATTTTATGTGGATATAAACGAGGGATATATTTTTGTGGTTAAAAATGAAGGAGTTAATGTTGAGGTCTTTATCCGTATTTTTGTCGGAATGGATGTATTAAAAATTAGGATTTTTGAGATATTTTGTGGGGGTTATAATTTTTAATCCGACCGTTGGATCGTTGTAATTTTTGGATATGTTATACATATATAAGTTGAGTATATGTCCACAAATTTTGAACCGTTAAAAATAAACGTATAATTTGTTATGAATTTTACGAGATGACTGGTTCAGAAATTGTTGAATTTTCGGAGTTAATCATTTTGGTAGAAAATTCTAGAATTGGTGGGTCCCACTTGTGGTTGATGATAAAATTTGCTGAATTATATTTCAAATGTGGTGGGTGGGAATAGTAGCAGGTAAAGCCATCAGGTTGCAGGTCAAACCTACTAAAATTTTCCTATAAATAGAGGGCTAAGTTAGAATTGAAAATCACACCAGAAACATAAGCTTTCTCTCTTTCTCTCTCTATATTATGAAGCATATTTTGTGAGTATTTAGATACTTTAAGAGTTGCTATTCAGTGCAAGTTTCCTTCGGCTTTGCATACCGATCAGAAGTACTGCTCTTTTGAGGTAAGGGATAGTAAGGGATTTTAAGGGTTGTTATGATTTTCAGTTTCGTAATTTTTCTGAACTTCAAAAATTCTGGAAAAATTTGAAATGATATTTTGATGAGTTTTATTGATTGTGTCCAAAAATGGTGATTTTTGGATGTATAGATTGAGAGTTATGAATTTTATGAGAAAAGACTATTTTAAAAGTAACCGCTTATAATTCCTTGTGGTTAACTCCAAAATTGGTGAAATTTTTATTGGGAACATGTATATGATAGAAGTATACTCTGCAAATTTCAGAATTTTTAGATAAAAGTACAATTTTTGATAAATATCTAAATATTCGGCTGTTTTGGCCATATGAGAAATAGTAAATGAATTTTAAAAATTCTGAGAAAAATATATGTTCACTATGGGACTATATTATGCTAAATCCCAGAAAAGAAATATTTTTGGAACTGATTTGGTATTTTTTATGAAAATAGTCTAGTTATGAGTAAATGAATTAAATATGTTTTGTGAGGAAAGAAAATTGGAAAATAGGATTTTATGGCTTGAGAATCTTATATGAAGTATATGCAGATTTTTGATGAGGGTTTTTGATTATTGGTGATGAAATATTATGAGTTTGGCATTTTAAGATGATTAAATGCATTATTTAGTAAAGTGTAAACAATTAAAATAAATTGTTTATAAGCTTAAGAAATGTTATTCTTTCAATATCATTATACCAAAATATTGGTATGAATTTTATTGTAGAATTTCTACTTTTTTTGTGTCGGGGTTAGTATTCATGAGTTACCATTCATAAGTTACTATTCACGACAAAATTAGTTTCTTTTTCTAACCAAATTATAGTTGATTTATGAATATTGCTCTTGAAATTAAATCCATGTTTTGATCATATTATTTTTATAATCATATATAACATTTTTATAACCTTGATGTTGAAATTCTCTTTCGCTTGAGTGTAAAGATGGGTAAATTATTGGTATGATCATGACTATGGGTTCTCTTTGGCCAGTAATGCAAAGTTGAATTGTTGACTGGTATGATCATGACCATTGAATTTATAATTGAATATCTTTAGCTTAAAGTGCAAAGGTGAAATGATCAACATGGTTATAATTATTGTTTATATAAATTCTGAAATGATTATATATTTCTTTGAGATATTAATATATTTGGCCTGTAGTGCAAAGATGAATTATTGATGAATATCTTTGGCCTGTAGTGCAAAGATGAACTGTTGTTGAATATCTTTGGCCTGTAGTGCAAAGATGGTCTATTGATGAATATCTTTGGCCTGTAGTGCAAAGATGAACTGTTGTTGAATATCTTTGGTCGTAGTGCAAAGATGGATTTATTAGTATGATTATGAACAGGAACTGTGATTTGGTATAACCATGATCTTTGATGTTTCAGGTAAAGACAGGTGATGAAAATATTCTTCGTCCTGGGTGCGAAGAAAAATTTAGAATCACAATTATGATTATGAGTTATTCATATGATTGTGGAAAGGAACTGTTGATTGATGTTACAGGGATAAAACATTGTTGGTGGATTTTTAACATGGAGAAGATAATAGACTTTATAGTCTATTTGACTCTTCTAATGGATTGCTCGTTCCGCTGCAACTATGGTTGAAATTTTTATCATTTACCATATGTTCTAAATCTCTGATTTATTGTTGATGAAGGCTATTGATAATTGAATTATCTTTAGTCATGATATACTTTACTGAGCTAGTTGTGCTCACCCTTTTGCTTCACAATTCCTTTCAGGTAATAAGAGTGTAGCTGGGTCGAGCGAGGGTAACGGGGAAATAGAACGGTGGTCTCTAGCTGTGGATGTTCTCCCGAAGCAGTATAGAAAAGTTCATTTAGTAGTTTTATTTGGTGAATCCAATAGGGTAAGGTGTACCCAACGTTGGAAGGGTGGTTTGCCACTATCATACAAGATGTCTAACGACATACAACCTCGTGTCATCATAAGACAAGGATGTGCTCATCCACTTGCTGAGTATATATACGAGCACTACCTATATAATCTTGGTGTTTGTTTGAAGTATAATTCTCAATTAGAGACAGTAGAGATAATGATATGTCAAGAGAAGACTCACCATTGGGAAGAATATGATAGTAATCTTCTCGTTTTTTTCTTTGGGGTCTATTGGGTCAACCAAGGATAATTCTGTGGCCATATGATATCTATCATAACCTAGACGCGTGGCCTCCCATGTACGAAGGTTTTCTTGAGCACTTCCCAAAGATTCTAATTTCTAAAACAGTTTTTGACTATACCTTTATGTAAGGTGTCACTGTGAGGTGTTGTCCACGGTTGGGACATATGCCACATTTGGTATATATTTGTATTCAAACTCACAGTATATGTGTTGTTGTATTTTGTACGACAATTGTTATAATAGAGTTGTAGTTATTTTCTGTACCATCTATTTGACGACTCAGAATGGGTTGGATGGAATGGACCTATTTTGGGGTTGTCACATTAAGTGAAAGTGTTTGTCGAGAAATCCGAACGAAGTTATTACGGGTAAGTTAATTATAAACTCTTGTGAAGTTTATGCCTTATTAGATACCGGTTCTACCTATTATTTTATCTCTCTTACTTACGTTCAATGTTTAAATTTGACTCCGGAGAAATTAGACTTTGATTTATCTGTTGAAACTCCGTTAGGAGAAACCTTCATTATATCCACTGTTTATAAGTCTTGTTTAATTCAAATCGACACTTTCACATTACCTGTCGATCTTATCTCTTTGAAAATACTTGCATTTGATGTGATTTTAGAAATCGATTGGTTAACTACTCATCATGCTTTTCGTAAGGTGGTTAACTTTCATATTCCTAACTAAACTGTTATGCGAATTCAAGCAACCGTACCACTAAAGTCAATCATTATCATATCAAGCCATAAGTAAAGAGCCCTGGGCCTTTATCTGGTGACTTCCTTGTGTGGAAAGCACAGAAGCTAGACTTTCTGTAGGCGACGTCATGAATGACGATGGCAAGTTGATAGGTATCAATGTGACGTACAATCCAAGTCTTGGGATGAGGGTCACAGTTTTGAATGATATTTCTATCGTTAATAAATTTCCTGACGTATTTTCGAAGAACTTCCTGGCCTACCCCCAAAGCTTGAAAACGAATTTTGTATTGACCCCAGTACAAAAACCCATTTCATATAACTTACAAATGATGAAGATAGAGTTAAAGACTCTAGGGACCCACATGAAGATAATGAATATATGAGCAGAATCGACTTTAATCGATAAAGTTAAAGCCACTCAAGCTACACACCCGAATCTGATGAATGGGAAGAAGAAGGTTCAAGAGGGCGTTATTCTAGAAGCAAGAATCGACGAAGAGAGGAAATCTCAACCCTCGATTTAATTGGCCCATTTAAAATCCTCGATCGAGTAGGAACTGTGGCCTATAGACTCGTTTTACCGCCAAGTATGTCGCGTGTTCATAACGTTTTTCTTTATGTATCGATGTTATGTAAATATGTGGACGTCTCGAACCACATTATTGAATTGGAATTAGACGAGATAGCAGAAGAATTAACGTATGAGGAGCTACGTGTTAAAATCTTGGATAAGAAGGATTATATTCGACACTCAAAGTTTATACCTCAAGAGTTAGAATTTGAATTGAAGTCAAGGTATCCTCACCTATTCGGCATACCAGGTATGTACGTAAATTTCGAGGGCGAAATTTTATAAGGAGGAGAGATTGTAAGACTCCAAATTTTATGAATAAAGATTTAATTTTCTCGAAATATATTTTTGAATATTATGGTGTGGATTTGAGATAGTGTTGTAATTGTGGGTAGTATTTATAAATTTTGCAAAGTATGCAAGTTGTTATATAATATTCGATTGGTCGGGAAATATTCGTTTTAACAGAGAATATTCATACGACGGTACAATCATTGGTGGACCCCACAACGGAAGTATTGTCGTAGTAAGAAAACGACATAATTATCATTTTATAAAAATAACGGCGAAAGTGTTACCGTTAAAACTATTGAACTATCCGATAGTAAAAGTACAGTAATACGCGTGGTTGCATAGTAGCACACGGTATTGATTATTGATGCTTACGTGAAAAGTCACTCAGTTATACTCAATTATTGTTACAGTACTTGCTGCATCATATCTCTCATATTATTGATTCGATTATTATCACAGTATCATCTGCATAATATGATATATTATTAAATCAATAATTGAGACGGCAGAGTTATTCATATTATTAAATTGCAATATTTACAATGTCTTGAAGTTCTTTCAAGGAGAGGTTTGGTCACCTAATTACGCGCTAATAAGGAGAAATCCTTATCGAAAAGCCCCATCTTTCCTGGGAATGACCTGGTTGTTAAATATTGTGAGTTATAATATTAATGATGAATAAGTCCGGACAAGGACCCCTCAGGCCCTGGCTTCATTTAGTCCCTTAGGACAAGGACCCCTCAGGCCCTGGCTTCTTGTTGAGTTATTTGTTGGAGTTGGTGCTGAGCTGCTAAGATGTCTTCATGCTCTGAACATCTTCTGTACTTAGCAGCTTGTCTTGATCACCCTTGAAGTGTAGTTGAGTGTTGCACGATGCTCAGCTTCTTAAGTTACTCAACCACTTCGAATGATCCCTTGATGGCTGCCTTGAAGATCATTCTCCTTGATACTTGATGGCTACACATGATGGGTTTCTAAGATGACTGTAAGCTCTTCTACTAGGTACTTAGAAACTTTCTCATGCTTGCCACCATGATAGCGTTTGTGATCTCCCTTCTTAATACTTGATGCCTTCTCATGATGGACTTGCTAAGATGATTGTGAGCTCAACTCTATGGTACTTAGAGTCTTCTCATGATGGACATCAAGATGTCATTGATGCTCTTCTTTCTCTCGGCAGTTCAGAACACTCTTCAAGTAGTAGAACTCTCACTTCTACATTGTAGAACTCTCACTTCTACTTCTTTCTTTGTATGTCTCTGAGTGTTCTTGGTGGATCGTAGAGTGAGCCTTCGGACTCACTATCTCATATGGTTTAGATCCGTCCACCGTTACTCCAAACTCAGCAACTCTAGCAACCTTTTATCTTTGAAGCTCTTGCTGATTTATACTTCTTCCCAATCCTCCCGTTGAAAAGTAGCCGTTGAAAGCTATTCAAATTCCTTCACAGATCTCGAGTTGCTTGAGGTAGATTGCAGATGTGACATGACATCTCCTTTTCTGACTTTCTGACACTGCAGTCTACTGTTTTACCTACCCCGTCAGAGATGTCATTCTGATGTCTTGGGCAGGGTGAAGACTTTATTTCCTCCCTCGGATTTCTCGATCAGAGGTTGTCCTTTTGCATCGATGCTCTCAATAAGCTCTTGTCTGAATATCAACCTTCAGATTAAACCGTTGCCAATGCTTCAATCTTCAGCTGTTTCAAACTCTATGATTCTGATGCACGTCTTCATGGACCTGATCGTAGTGTCTTGTTAAATATTGCTCATAGACTGGTAGAGTCAACACTACGATCCTGAAGAGTGTTGATTGGATCTTCAATGTAAAACACTTCTTCCTTCTCGCTATGCAGTGCTTCAACACTTCTGTTTGCTTTGACTGTTCTTAGATACTGATGGCTTGACTTATTACTCTGGCCCCTTCTGAATAGCAAGACACTTCATATTTGTGGCGCGTCCAGCTCGCTTTCTCCTTGTGATCTCCCGTTCACTTATCATCAATGGACTGACCCAATGCTTAATCACTTTAGTCTTGATCTTCAGAGGCTGACCAGTATCACTGTGTACACTCCATCAGTTCTTTTCCTTGTTTGGCAAACACTATGATCTTGAATGTTTCTAAGATCATTGTCTTCTGTTCACTTGACAGCTACTGCACTTGCTGACTTTCCTTAGTCAGCTACTGAAGTCTTCTTGGATCAACTTGTGGAAGACTTCATCTCGAATGGCTTCACAACTCAATCTGGATGCTAATTGGGTTGGTGCTTAGATCTTATGTTAGCTTGCATGCCATTCGTTGAGTGCTCTCTGGTTTCCTTCAGGTGGGATGTATCTATGAAGTGCCAACCAGAGGCTTCATTCCTTTGGATATTCTGGGAGTGCTCATTTGTTGAGAATCGTATTTGCTCTACGATTCTACCTTCGCATTGTGAGCACATCGGTTGAGATCTTAGTTCTGCACTCTACCATTCAGCTTCGGTTGTGCAGACACTACGACTCCTAGATCAGATCTTGACACTCTACGATTTCAGCCTTGTGCTTGATGCCTTCATCTGATCTTGCTCGACTACGATCTCTGCCTTTGATATGATCAGTAGACTCTACGAACTCAGAGTGTAGTCTACGATCTCTGACTTGGCTTTGGCAGATGCTCGGTCGGCTCGTAGGCAAGCTGTCTCTACTATTCTGAACATGACTTCCTCAGCAGTCTACGGCTCCGAGGAAGTTCTTCTCGACACACTACGATCCTTCCTCATCTCTCCTGGCAGTCTACGAACTCCAAGATCTACTATCTTGCAGACTACGATTCTGCCTCGATAGCTCCCGAGTTTTCCTCGACTCTCCTGGCAAACTACGATTTTTGGTGCAGTGTTCGACGATTAGACAAGCCTATCTATTACATCATAAGATCAACCTAACATGATCTTTCTATATTTATAGTCCTTGTACATCTTTTCTTTTTAAGGACTTTACAAAGCTGTTTTGCCTATGTAGGATCAACCTAACACATTTGAACAATTCATTCTAAGTCCTTGTACATATGTTTCTATTATCTATCAAAGGACTTTACAGCTTTTCTTGATGCAAGCATACTTGCATATTCATTCATATATATATCATAATCAAACCATATGTAAATAGGAATAACATTCACATGCTTATTCCTGACACTCATAAATAGTACCGTATTCGTGAATAGTGTCGTATACGTGAATAGTAACCCCGACAAAAAAAGGTAGAAATTTCAAATTTGATAAAAAGTTCATACCAATATTTCGGCATAATGATATTGAAAGAAATAATATCATTTACGAAAAATAACATCCCTTACCTCAAAATGATAGTACTTCTGATCGGAATATCGGATATGATGCTGAATGAAACTTGTACTGAATAGCAACTCTCAAAGTATCTAAATACTCATAAAATACGCTCGATAATATAGAGAGAAAGAAAACTTATGTTTCTGGTGTGATTTTTAATTCTAACCTAGCCCTCTATTTATAGGAAAATGTTAGCACGCCGAAGCAAACTTGATCTGCTACCTAATGGCTTTACTTGCTACGATTGCCACCCACCACATTTGAAATTCAATTTGAGCATATTTCTCACCAATCAAAAGTGGGGCCCACCAATTCTAGAATTTTCACCCAATTGATAAATTTCGAAATTTTAACAATTTCTAAACTAGTCACCTCTTAAAATTCATAACAAATCATACGTTCATTTTTAACGGTTCAAAATTTGTGGACATATACTCAACTTATATATGTATAACATATCCAAAAATCGCAACGATCCAACGGTCGGATTAAAAATTATAACTCACGCAATATATCTCCAGAACACTAGTTTGATTTTTAATACCTCCATTCCGATAAAAATACTGATAAAATACCTCAACATTAATTTCTTCATTTATAACCACATAAATAAATCCATCGTTTATATCCACATCAAATAAATATTTCCTTATCATATAAATCAATAATTAATTATTCACAAATAATATTACAGAATCACAATTATGATAACCAGGTCGTTCCCAGGAAAGAGGGGGCTTTCCAATAAGGATTTCTCCTTACTGACGTGCAATTAGGTGACCAAATCTCTCCTTGACAGAACTTTCTAGACATTGCCAATAATGTTATCTAATAATATTATTCAAATAATATGAATTATTGATCTGATAATGGAAAATACTGTGCAGTGATAATTATTGAAACAACAATAATATAAATTATCAACGCAGCAATTATTGAATCAATAAAATAAAATATTGAACAGTAACTACTGTAACCATTATTAAATAGTGCCTTCTTACGTAAGGATCAATAATTCAAAAATACTGTGCAATACCGTGTGCTACTATCCAACTACGCGTATTACTGTATTTTAACCACCAGGTATTCCAACAGTGTTAACGGTAACAATTACGCCGTTATTTATAAAAACTCAACTTGTCGTTTTCTTCAACCGATAGTTATTCGTTATGGGGTCCACAAATGGCTGCGCCGTCGTATGAATACTTCCCGACAGAAAGAATATTCTACGACCAAACGAATATGCCCCGACAGAATGAATATTTTACAACCACTTGCTTATTTTGTAAAATTTGCACATTTCACCCATAGCCAAAGAATTATATCAAATTAACACCTTATTAATTTAGAATAATGAATAGAGGAAAATTTAATTTTATTTATGTAAAAAAATTCGGCGTCTTACAGAATATCAGTCGAAAATAGCTTATTCTGTCGAAATTAAGGAATTTTTTTTAATAAATTTTCTGAAAATGCAATTTCCAGGTATTTAAACCCATTTAAGTATATTTAAAACCTGTTTTATCCCAATACAGATAGACAATAATATATTTTACATTCGAATATTCAACGTAGTGCTAAAAACCTGTACCATGTCGCAATTGTAAGACCCCAATTTTTTTTTTAATAAAGATGAGTTTTCTATAAATATCATTTTTAAATATTATGTAATGAATTTGATATAATGTTATAGTTGTGGGTAATATTTATAAATTTTACAAAGTACGCAAGTTGTTGTATAATATTCGATTGGTCGGGGAATATTCGTTTTAACAGGGAATATTCGTACGACGGCACAATTATTGGTGGACCCCACAACGGAATTATTGTCGGATTAAGAAAACGATAAAAATACTTTACGAAAATAACGGTGAAAATTTTACCGTTAACTGTTGAAACACCCCGTGTTAAAAGTACAGTAATATGCGTGGTGGCATTGTGACAACCCCAAAATAGGTATACATCACCCATTCTGAGTCGCCAAATACATGGTACAGAAACAAATACAACTTCATTATAATAATTGTTGTGCAAAATACGACAACACAAATACTGTGAGTTTAAATACAAATATTGTCTTCTAGACAATATTCACACTCAAATAAGTCCTCATTACAATTATTGAAACACTATTTTATAAAACAGTGAGAACTGCTAACACAACTGACTGGAAACATCACTCCACACCCCGACTAGCTCCCGCTATATTCTTACCTCCTGAGAAAAATGGAACAAAAAGAAAAAGGGTGAGCTCAACTAGCCCAGTAAAGAATATTATGACTAAGATAATATATTACAAATTATCGTTAGTCTTCAACAGGGAAAGATCTGATAAAATATAATAGACAACAAGTTTTAGATCAACAACTGCAGCGGAAACAGCAAACCATTAGAAGAGTCAAGTAGAAAAAGAATTCTACTATCTTTTAAGATTTAAAAGTCCATCATCAATATTTTATCCCTGTAACATCAATCAATATACATATTGAATCAAATATTCATCTTTGCACTACAGGCCAAAGATATTCATTTGTAACACCAGTCGGTCATGTTCATCTCAACACCTGTTCATCTTTGCACTACGGGCCAAAGATATTCATCAGTCAATCATTCATCTTTGCACTACAGGCCAAAGATATTCAGTAATATCATCATTTAGGACTGAGGATGATGAAAAATTATCTTAAAGAAAACGAATCCAATGAGACAGAAGGTTAAATATTAGGGATTCGTATTATAGTTTATCCAAGTGCAATAATACTCCATAATAACCAATTGTGAAGGAGAATTCAAAAATAAAGATCAAAACATAGATACAATCAAAGATAGTAACCATAATAGACATCTTGGACAAAAAAAAATTTATTTTTCGGTGAATAGTGTTGTATTCGTGAATAGTGCCGTATATGTGAATAGTAATCCCGACACAAAAAGTTCCAAATTTGATAAAAAGTTCATATCAATATTTCAGCATAATGATATTGAAGAAAATAATATCATTTAAGAAGAAATTAATATCCCTTACCTCAAACGAACAGTACTTCTGATCAGAATATTGTATATGAGGCTGAATGAAACTTGTGCTGAATAGCAACTCTCAAAGTATCAAAATACTCACAAAATACGCTCAATAATATAGAGAGAGAAAGAGAGAAAACTTATGAATTCTGGTGTGATTTTCAATTCTAACTTAGCCCTCTATTTATAGGAAAATGTTAGCACGCCGAAGCAGACTTGACCTGCAACCTGATGGCTTTACCTGCTACTATTTCCACCTACCACATTTGAATAAAAATTTCAGCACATTTCTCACCAATTAAAAGTGGGGCCCACCAATTCTAGAATTTTTCACCAAAATGATAAATTCCGAAACTTCAACAATTTCTGAACCAGTCATCTCTTGAAATTCATTACAAATCATACGTTCATTTTTAACGGTTCAAAATTTGTGGACATATACTCAACTTATATATGTATAACATATCCAAAAATCAAAACGATCCATCAGTCGGATTAAAAATTATAACCTCCGCAATATATCTCAAAAATCCTGATTGATTTTTAATACCTCCATTCCGACAAAAATACTGATAAAACACCTCAACATTAACTCCTTCATTTCTAACCACAAAATATATCCAACATTTATATTAACATAAAATAAATATTTCCTTATCATATGAATCAATAATTAATTATTCACAATTAATATTACAAAATCACATTTATGACAACCAGGCCGTTCCCAAGAAAGAGGGGGCTTTCCAATAAGGATTTCTCCTTACTGGCCTGTAATTAGATGACCAAACCTCTCCTTAGACAAAACTTTCTAGACATTGTCAATAATGTTATCTAATAATATTATTCAAATAATATGAATTATTGATCTGATAATGAAAAATATTGTGCAGTGACAATTATTGAAATAATAATAATATAAAATATCAATGCAGCAATTATTGAATCAATAAAATAAAATATTGAACAGTAACTACTGTAACAATTATTGAGTAGTGCCTTCTTTCGTAAGAATCAATAATTCAAAAATACTGTTGAATCCGTGTACTACTGTACAACCACGCGTATTACTGTATTTTAACCACCGGGTATTCCAACAGTGTTAACGGTAACAACTACGCCGTTATTTATAAAAACTCAATTTTTATCGTTATCTTCATCCAATCGTTTCCCGTTATGGGGCCCACAAATAGCTGCGCCGTCGTACGAATATTTCCCGACAGAAAGAATATTCCATGATCAAACGAATATTCCCCGACAAAATGAATATTTTATAACCACTTGTTTATTTTGCAAAATTTACACATTTCACCCATAACCAAAGTATTATATCAAATTAACACCTTATTATTCACAATAATATTTATAGAAAATTTGATTTTATTCATTAATAAGTTGGGGTCTTACATGCATAGTAGCACACGGTATTGATTATTGATGCTTACGTAAGTAGGCACTCAGTTTTGTTCAATTATTGGTACAGTAATTGCCGCATAGTATCTCACGTTATTTGATTCAATTATTGTCAATATTTTATAATCAATAATTGAGACAGCAAAGTTATTAATATTATTATTTGCAATATTAACGATGTCTAGAAGTTCTGTCAAGGAGAGTTTTAGTCACCTAATTGCGCGCCAATAGGGAAAAATCCTTATTGGAAAGCCCCTCTTTTTTGGGAACGACCTGGTCGATTAATATTGTGAATTATAATAATAATGATAAATATTGTTAATTATGTTGAGGTGTCTTTTTATGAAGTCACGGAGGTTTATATATATATATATATATATATATATATATATATATATATATATATATATATATATATATATGTTTTATTAGTATTATTAATGTAATAAAACAGAAAAGCTTTTTATATAAAACAGAATACTTTTATAAAGTTATTTATTTTATTAAACTATAAATAGAATATATTATATTCTATTATGCATAGTATTTTGCATAGTAAAATCTTTTTATATAAAACAGAATACTTTTATAAAATCATTTGTTTTATTAGATTTTAAATAGAATATATTATATTTTATTATGCATAGTGTTTGCATAGTAAAAACTTTTTATATAAAACAGAATACTATTTATAAAGTTTTGTTTTATTTGATTATAATTAGAATATATTATATTTTATTACATAGTGCAGCATAGTATCCTTTCTATTTCCCTATAAATAGGATGCTTAGTTAGAATTGAAAACCACACCAGAAGTTCAGAGAATTCTTTTATAATCTTGAGCGTATTTCTTTAGAGTTTTAAGAAGCTTTGAGCGTAGTGCAAGTTTTTTTCAAGAATATCCTCGCCCTACCAGTCGGAATACTCTTCTTTTACGGTAAGGGATATTATTTCTTTCGTATTCATGAAGAGAAATTATGTTATTCCATTCCTTATTATTCTGTTGGAATAACCTGTTCATGCGAAGTACCACATACATGGTGAAATTCTTCTAATATTTCGTTCTTTATTATTCTGTCGGAATATCCTGTATGTGCGTGTATGCCGGACCTGGTTCCATTATTTATTATTCTGTCGGAATATACTGTCGGTGCGTTTACGCATGACCTGGTTCTATTATTTATTTTTCTGTTAGAACAACATGTCTGTGCGGTCTATCGCATGCATGGTGAATTCTGTTGTTATTCCATTCTTTATTATTCTATTAGAATATCATGTCTGTGCGTTTACGCATGACCTGATTCCGTTGGAATAACCTGTCTGTGCGGTCTATCGCATGCCTGATGATTTCTTTTGTTATTCTATTCTTTATTGTACTCAGTTGGTTAAAGTTTTGGCTTTTATACTCCATGAAATTAGTGGAATATCCTTGATATTTGCGCTTCATCCGGTATCTTTTCATGGAAATATTCTTCCGAGCATTCTTGAATTTTACTCTACAAAGTAGTATCATGTTGACAATTTGGACGTTATTGGTTCCTGGATAAATTAATTCTTGAACTTGTTTTATTGAATTCTTATATCATTGTCATCATCCTCATGTTTATATTATGTTGAAAGTCATCTATGACCTGTAGTGCATAGATGGACTTGGTATGATTATGACCAGGGATTATTCGATATAATCATGTCCGTAATGTTACAAATGATGTGGTAAAAGTCATCATTGGCCCGTAGTGCATTGATGGACAGTTGTTGGCATGATCATGACCATTGATGAATACACAATATCCTTGGCCCGTAGTGCATGGATAATTTGTGATTATGATACTAATGAATATCATTGGTCGTAGTGCAGGGATGATGTGGATTATTTATTAAGTTGAGTCCTAGCGATAAAAGTGATGCAAAACTTTTTAAATCATAAAAGATAGTAGCTTTTATTATCTACTTTACTCTTTTAATGGATTACTTGTTCCGCTGCAGTTAAACTTGATGTTTGTTATATTGTATCAGTTTAACACTGTTGAAGGCTAACGATAATTTATTCTGCATTATCTTAGTCATAATATTTCTTACTGTGCTAGTTGAGTTCACCCTTTTGTTTTCATTGTTCTCTTCAGGAAATGAGAACGTAGCGGGGACTAGTCGGGGAACGGAGTGACGGTTCAGATGATAGCATTAGTAGTCCTCACTATTCTATGAAATAGTGTGAAAATAAATGTATTAAGGACTTATTTTGAGTTTGAATACTGTTTAGAAGAAAGTATTGTATTAAAACTCACAGCTTATGTTTTATCGTATTTTACACGACAGTTGTATAATTAAGTTTTATTTGTATTTTGTGTCATGTATTTGACGACTTAGAATAGGTGATGTATACCTATTTTGGGGGCGTCACAACAATTAATCGACTAACTGATAACAAATAACATCAACAAAGATAATAAATATAAGCTAATGTATCATCACATCAACAACGATATTTACAAATGTTATACAAATGAATGATCACAACGAAATCTCATTATACAGACGCAACTATATAAACTACAGAAACAACATACCAACATACAAATTATGAACATACACTATAATAAGCTGCAATTGCATAAAGAAAAGCAAATTGAAACATTTACCAGATGTTATACACTAACAGAAGCTGCAATTGCACAAAATAAACCCAATTTGTAGAACAAAAATAATCCCAATTTTCAGCAACAACATTTGCAGAACACAAACAATGCTTATTTCAACAACAATTTGAATTAAGTCCCAATTTCATCAACAATTTAAATTAAGGTCCAATTTTAGCAATTTTACCAACAATAGATATAGTAGGAGTCATTTCAAATACATATTTCAGCAATATGCACAATATTGGACAGGAAATTAAACAAATTTTTTAGGGAAACAATTAACCCTAAATATACAAATTAATAAACCATGACTAACCTTAGGACTTAGTTTGCAATCCAACTAAAGAGGAGAAGGAGGTGGACTACAATGGCGGCAGAGGTTGGGAGGTCCAACGATGGTGCGCGACGGCGGCGGCGTTGGTGGAGGCGGCGAGGGCTGACAGTGGGAAAGGGTGAGAGATGAGAGTGATGGAGTGAGGCTGCACAGAGAGTGATGGAGGGAGTGAGGAGAGAGAAATGAAATAAGAGGCGACTGAAGAAGACATTGCGTGATTAAGTTTTATAACTTATTTTCGACAGAATTTCCGTCAAAAATAATTTCGTTGGAATAATAGTATCCTCAACGGAACTTCCCTCGAAAATAACCATCGTTCCGTCAAAATTAAGTTTCGCGCTGGCGGGAAACTTAGCGCCAATTGAGGACTTATACTTCCGACGGAATTCCCTCGAAAATAAATTAATTCCGACGGAATTATGCTCGACAGCATAATCCGTCGAAAATAACTTATGTCCGACGTAATAAATTCCGTCGAACTTAATTCCGTCGAAAATAATGTTTTTTCGTGTAGTGATCGCTATATTTTATTGTAATTATATAAAGTTGTCATTATTATTATTATTATTATTATTATTATGTTTTACTAGACTTTAAATATTTTACATATTTACTAGTTATGTATATTGCTGGTGATTTTATTTGTATTAATTATTTAATATTTATTATATTTTTATCATCAGCCTAAGGTTGTACATATAAACTGATAGAGGATAAAATAGTAAAATGTTGTATTACAAAATATAATAAAGATCAAACAACTCTTTTATATTTAAACTCTGTTTTAAAAATAGCATCTATTTTAATACATTTTTATTGTACAATTTTATCAAACACTACTTTAGTAGAGTGAGTATAGATAGATAGAATAAAATACACTTGATCATCAAAAAAAAAATGTAAATATTAATTTTGCCAGCAAATTTTTAATCTCAAATAATGAGGATTATAATATTTGGTTGGACATAATATTAAATATATAATCTCCCGTTTTAAGTTATTTTATATTTCATGACTAATTAATAGTCTCAAATAAAGAACTTATTATTAATAATAATCCGATCACAAGTGTTATAATTGCATACAAAACATGACAGAGATTTTAAATTGATAGTACTTGTGAAGTTAGATAAAATGTTATGTTTATACGAACAATCCCTCAACACTCAAACGCGTATAGGTATATATGCGGAGATTTCACATGATTGGTTTGAATGTGAAGGGTCTTTTTCCCTTTAATTTGTTGTAAAATTGGCGAAGCCCGTGATTATTGACGCAACGCACGGAATGTTGGCGGATGTGCATGCTGTATATGTTCCGCTCCCTACGCCACCCCACTCCACCCACCCCTATATTATTGCCCAATGCCAGCCATTTCCATAAATTAATATATACATATACGTACAATGGAGTATATAATTATTAGTAATATATTATACCTTCATTTTACGCTCTGACTCTTGACTCTGATGGAAGCAACAGCAAAGGAGGTGTTCTCTCTAAACTTTCACAATACACACAACGCAAAATGTGTTTTAAATTTAGGAGCTGATTAAGGTAATGATTTATATGGGAAAATGTAAATATTTATGTCAATTTTTTGATTATTAATTAATGATAATTTTTTTTGCAGACATGTGTAATAAGTGGACCCTCCTACAATTTTTATCAATCTCATATATTAATAAGTTTCGCAATTATAATTTGAGTAAATTTATTACAATACATAAGAGAACTTTTAAGAATAACACTGTAGTAATATAAGATAGATTTACGCGGATAATGTGAAAACGTACGCACTTCATGATTTTTATTAACATTCTTGGTCAACTTGCATGCGTCTAACTACATGCTCATGTTTGGTGTTAATTTGTCTGCCGCTACTAATGGTCATATAAATTGTAATTAAGAATTACAAAAATAATATTTTAAGAGATTATTATTGTTGTATAATTAATAATTTATTAAAAGTTATTATGTTTTGTGTTTTGTAATTAGTAATTTTCTAAACTTATTATATATGTACAAACTTATTCTTTCCAACTAAGTACATAAAAGATGCCAAATCTTATCGTGAACTTTTAGTTTAACATGAAAAACATTTGACTTTTCATTCACAGGAACGCAAAAGGAGATCTATTGCTAGTTCAAGATTCTCGGTCCACTTGCTGAAAAAGGGACTCCAATTTATAAAATTAAGCTCAACCCAAAGTTTAATACTGCGGGAATCCACTTAGACCCAGCCCATTAATTGGCTAGGATGGAATGGGCTGGTCTGGTTTTGTTTTGGTTGCCTTTTAAAAGCATATGATTCACAAATTCTTCATTTGCAATTTGTATGTGGAGGGGGATTATCAAGCTTCACCAATAGTTTCATCCACCCGTACGTATTGAGACAGGAGAAATGCTAGCTAGAGCCTAGAGGACCTAAATAAGTTTTCAAATTTTTATTTCAATTATACATATCATCTCTACATTGATGTTTATATATATATATATATATATATATATATATATATATATATATATATATATATAAATTTAAAAATACATCATATATACCTTTAAAATCACTTTGGAGAGAGGAGGGGTGGATTTTAATTTTAATTTTTCCATTTTTCTCTATTTATTCTCCATTCGTCCTTAAAAAAGGAGGCTCCCCCAAAGACGAATAATCTTTTGGATGGACTTTTCTGCAATACTATATAACGTGTAAGAATTGATTTTAATTATAATTCAGAAAAGATATTATTGAAAAATATTATTTACCAACAAATTAAAAATATCATTCAAAATTTACCAAAAATAAAATAAAAAAGTTACTGATCTTTATTTTAAGGACGACTAGGGAGTAACGTTAATTAGTAAGAATATTTCCTATATGTCAAACGAATATTGTAAAACTACTTATTGAAACTCCTCCTATATATTACAAGAATCAAAATGAAACTAAATAATTAATTTACATACTTATAAATCGATCACTCTCTCTCTCTCTCTTCTATATATGTTCCTACGTACGTATTCGACGAATTATTGAGGTTTAAAAAAGCTACCTTCGACACCGGTATCAATCACAACATAAAGCCCAGCAGCACCCACTAAAGCACTTAGACTCATCCCAAGGATACCCAATCCCCAGTTAAGCCACCATATCGGGCTATAAACCTTGGGCTTCTTAATCTTAAGCCACATAAAGCATGGATAAGCCAATGTCACGGGTAGTGAAATCCCTCCAATCAGACCAGCAAAACTTCCCACAAATGGCATTGCCACGGCTATGAAGTAGCAAAAGTATCCAAACAAGGCTCGGAGGATCGCCCGGAGCCACCATGCGCATGGCTTCTTAAACCTAGTTGTGTAAGTTGACTCAATGTCGTCAAACATTGGCATGGCGTATATTTGGAATGAGCTCAGCGCGTTAATTATAACGAATAAGCTTATTAACCCTAGAAGTCCTCGTGCTGTGTCTTGTCCGTGGAACACGTACAAGGCCGTTAGCATACCACCATTTGCCGGAATCTGCAATGAATATATAGTTCACATTTAGAAGAAGGTGAAGAAGAAGAAGAAAAAAGTTTATTTGGAGCTTCATTATTTAAGATATGTAAATATTACTAATACATATGAGTATACATGGTCTGGTTGGTAGGTAAAGAAAATAAACATACCATCTGACCATATGCCCAATAGCCACCTATTGCAATAGGGAACAAACACATTGCTATGAGAGTGTATGAAACCTTAACACCCTTCCACATTGGGACTCGTGATGGGTGCTTCTCGCTCGAGGGCATGGTAGCCTGAAAACAAAATCAAATTGCCCAGGATTGATTTATTAATATAAACAATGAAAAGTTATCTAGTAGTAGGATAATTAACAATTAATTAATTAATAATTAATAATTAAATATATTTGGGTACATAGTTTTGTAGTCAAAAACTCCTACTATATGTGATCAAAACGTCAGAGTTATGGTTGGTATATTAATTAATTACTAATTGATGTGTCCAATTTCAAAAGGCACTGTCATAGAATTCTGTGGTCGACTCATATATATGACTCTAGAAGATATACATATATTCAACATAGGCGGCCAGATGTCATTTGTCAAAGAAACTCTAATTCACGGAATGGTCAAAAACTCAATTAATTCGCAGCCTGTTGCAAATTTGTCCCTTCTCATTATTTTAATCAGATCAAGATGTTTGTACCGTCTTTTTCGTTTTTCTTTTTCCCCTTAAAAGGCACTGTAATAATGTTACATGTGAATGACAATATTCATGTTTATTTAAGCTCAACTGCTTTAAAGGCACTGCAAGTAGAAAATTAAAAGTACTGCTCAAACACAAATATTCATACTCAAGCATGAGATATGGATGGATTTTAAGATAATAATGAAATTGATCACTAATATTATTATCATGCACCAAATTAAACAAATGGTTTAAATTTGGAATGATATGAGTGATTTTATTTTATTTTATGTCGTCCATATACTATAAGAGAACATATATAACAATTCCAGAATCCTATATATATATATATATATATATATATATATATATATATATATGCACTGATGGTTTCTGATGATATGAAGTGAGATGCATATAAATAATTAGTTTTAATTATGGAATTAGTATAATTATGTACGTACATACGCACCTGAATTTCAAGAATAAGATTGTGACCTCTAAAGGCAAAAGCAATGATCCCAACTGCATTAAGGATGTCGAAGATCTTCTGAATCTGGGAGCCGGAGAGGACAGGATTGTAGGAGATACTGGGGATTCTGCCCTCGGCCACGGAGACTGTCCATATGAGGGTACAGTATCCGACGGCTGTGATGGCACCGATGAGGGACACACCAGCAATGGAGTTCAAGTTGGGGAGCTGAGATAGAAGCACCGCACCTGATGTAAAAACCAAGTACCACTCTGCAGGTGTTAATGGCCTGTCTGTGCATGTGGGACCGCACACGATCTGGAAGAAAGTCTTGCATGTTGATCCTCCGATGAGCACCAGAGCTACACATGTTCCCATCGATAGGTACCCGATCGGGAATAGGGCTATTACCTTGCTTAGCTTCTCACCTTCAATTCATCATCGGTCATCATGTAAATCAAATTAATTAATATGAGAGATCAGTCCTCCTATATATATATATATATATATATATATATATGTATGTATGTATCTCCAAACTTTTTTTTTCATATTCATTGTTATGCATATTAAAGATATATGAGGACTCAAAAACATTAAGCTTTTCAAAACGGTACCTTAAACGTACTATCTCTTTTGACAAACTAAATAATTCCAAAGTAAGTAGTGAGCTAGTGTAGTCTAGTGGTTACCGAAAGTTGCATTTGCTAGCTGCATGTATCTGCTGTAACGAACACCTCTATCGATATCTTCATGGAGTTGCACCATTAAGTACAGGGTGTAAAGTTGCCATATAAATGCTAATGTTAAGAGTATGATTCCCCATGTCCTGAAATCAATTAGTTAAACAGAAATATATAGGTCAAAGAATCTTTGTTTTTGGACTAGGTTTGAGTGGACTAGCTAGCTAGTTATATATACACACAGATTACTATATATTGAGGCTCAAAACATAATTTGTCGGACATATACGAGACTTTCATATTATATATGGAAATATGTAGGGAAACCCAATTAATAAAAGAAGTATAATTAGCTACATATGTTAAGTAGCTAGCTAGGTACTTACCAACCAAGAATGGTGAAGGCAACAGGGAGCACAAGTGCTTGAATTCCAATTCCAGAACATAGAGTATGAAAGGCTGCATAGTATGCGTTTCCGTTTCTTGACTCGGTGATGGGGAGCCAGGCGTCTTGAGGGTCGAGTTTTGTTAGGTGGAGAGCCTTCCTTAGAGGGCTGCCTAGAGGAGTAAGGAAGCGTGGAGTTATATTTCGAGACTTGTTGTTGGGGGTTTTGACATTAGGAGTTTTGCTTGGGGTTTTATTAGCAGGAACCGGATGGTCCGGAGTGTAAAGGAGGGGTGATCGAGACAAAGACGGAGAGTGGAATTGGGAGTGAGGAGCCGATGTTATGTACGGCGACGGCGCTACGGACATCGGCCGCGGAGTTATAGGGGCGGAGTTTAGTGGCGTCGGAGCTAAAGAATTGTTCTGTCTCGGGGTTATAGGGGTGGAGAAGCTTAATTCCAGATCAACATCACCCATTTTGATTGATATGATATGATCTCCAATAGCTTAGCTACCAACCTACCTTCGTTATTTATTTAATTTCTTAAGCAACAACTTAATAATATTCTCTCCCTCGATCTCCCCCTACTAGCTAGCTAGCTATTTATATTTTCTTATTTTCTCCCACAAATTCACCACAGTACTTAATTGGAAGTTTTCGTGGATATATATATATATAGAGAGAGAGAGAGAGAAATCAGATACATGTTGCACGTATTTTAATCATGCATGTGCCTTTATGCTGTTCTCATGCAATTATTTAGTCAAGTGCATTTAAGGAGTATGCTTAGACTTGTAATATTAGCACTAGAAGTGTATGTACGTATGCTAGCTATTGCTGACCAAAATTTGTTAGGCAGCTGAAAATTGGAGAATTGAAATTAAAAATATATGACAAACTTGGCTGCTGCCTCTCCTTCCTATCTTATAATTAACGCATGTCCAAATAAAAAGCACACCTTTTTAGACTTTTAGGGCTTCTTCCTCATCAGTTAGTTGGTGGTTTCGTGCTTCATCCAAGAATCATTAAAATAATAATAGTATAATGCTGATACCATATCTATAACGTACGCCTTTGATTTGGTCAAAGTCGTTGGGCTGAGACTCTTTATTTTTACTGCATTAAAGTAAATAAAATTGGGCGAACCATTTGAAAGAAGAAAGTAGAGCTTTTACTAGAACTTTCAAATTTTGCTATAAGTGGTATCAAAACACATAGTTCGATGGCTTCAAGTATCAAGTTGGTACTTTAAGGTAAAGTACATTCGCATGTCAAGTATTACACAGTCCGCACGATAGAGCGAATAAGTTTGAGTCAAGTGGAGCAAGGGATCACTCTCGGTAAGGTGGAGTAAGAAATCACTCATGCGTTTCCTTTGTCACTACGTTGTAAAGTATAATTTGAGTCGAACAGAGCGGACTTAAGATGGCTCTGAAAAACTGCTCAGGGTGAAAGGTTCACAAGGAGCAAGGTTAATTAGAGGCGAGTAGGGCTTTTGAATGACTCAAAGAAGGTATGTTTAATAGTGACTATTCTAATGTGATAATTGTGATGTGTATTCAAGTGAAAGTTAGATACTTGTTATGGATATTCAGGTGAAAAGTGAATTTGTTGGAATATTTTACATAAATCTTACATTCTTAACCTAATAGATTGACTTCTTAGTTAAAGAGGTGAATCAACATTCTTCAGGTGTGCGTTGTATTGGTAATAAATTGATGTACGCGGTATCAGAGAACCATTTATTGTGGAATTGTAAGATCCACCCACATATTTCGCAACGATTTATGTGGATGAATTGATGATGTTGGGAAAGAACCAAGGAGTGTGTGTCACATGCACGTACACAAGATACTAACATACATGTTTGTAATCCTTTGACCCAAAAGTTTAAACTATTAGGTTTTAAGTCCATTCATATATATTAATCATTCACTTGTTCATTAAGCATCTGATGTGAGATTCCAATTCACTTGTGATATCCTAACTAAGGGAATAAACGAGTCGACCGAAGCGAACAAAAAGCTACTCGAATTTGACTCGAAACGTTAATTAAATTCATACTCGAATTCGACTCAAATTCGAATTGTGTTTCAAAATTTTTACTCAGATTTGACTCGATTCAAATATTTATTATTCGAATTTGATCCGACAAGGATCGAATTATATTTAAACTACTCGCGAGCTTCAAATTCAAGCTCGAATTTGAGTCTACACATAATAACTAGCTTTATAATAAATATAATTATAAATTGAATTTGTTACTTTACTTAAAAATGAAAAAATATATTTACTAGCTATTACACTTTACAAATATAAAATCATAATTAAAATTAAAAATAAAAATAAAACAAAATAATAATTAATTAACCTTACTTAATTTAATTTTGTATATATTATAAAAAAATGTATTGTATCTATTCGAATTTGTATCAATCGAGTATGTATCGAATCACAATTGAGAATTCGAGTAGTTTGAATCTTAAATGAGTCAAGTATAAATTTGCTCAGATTCTACTCATATTTTTATTTGAACTATTTTTTATGCTTAGATTTGGATCATATTATTAACGGATTTGAATCTCGCTCGTATTTTTTCGAGTCAAGCCCGAATTAAGTCCGAACTTTTTGACTCGTTTATCGCCTTAATCCTAACAATCTCCCTCTCACAAGTGAGTTCAAGAGTTCCTCCTCATGACTTGAACATTTCTCTTCAATGTGGCGCACACCTGTGTAGATTAGCACAACAAATATAATCAGCTCCTTACCCAAAAGATTAACCTATTAAGTTAAAGCTCTACCATATTTGTTAACACATCTACACTCTTAAATTTATCCGATATGAAATTTATGTGAAAAAATGACAATATATATATATATATATATATATATATATATATAATTAGAATTTGGTGTTGTTGGATGTACGAAGATGATATTCAGCATGCAACGACATATATAATGAGTGCTACATCTTCGGGTAATGGATTGGATGTCTTTGGATTAAAGAGAGCGCGTACTCCAGCAAGAGTGCATCACATGGAATAATAATAATTAATTAATAGGTCCTCGTATCTATTTGCAGTTCATATTCTTCTTCTGCCATTTTCCCTCCCTCCCTCAATAAGTCATTCATTTAGCTAGATAAGCCAAGCCAAGCCAAGCCAAGCCAAGCCTACCAGTGGAATCTCGATCAAATCGCCTCTCATCATCACTGTACACAACAAATTAGTGACCCTTATGATCAACTATTGATGAAGTTACTGGTACTAGTACCAGTAGTAGTAGTGTTGTTGGAAATTAATTAATACTATTCTTTTCCTCCTGTCGATCAATGACTACTCTCTGCCACTTCCTCACCATTTTAACAAGTTTCTTGCAGCAGAACACAAGAATTGACTGCCAGGGGATTTAATTACTAATTACGGAAATTAAACTGTGGTTAAATTGGTATTAGGATACAGAAAGTCTGATTTCTCTGTTTGATGACTCCAATTCTCCAAGGAATGGAAGTGAGTTTGTTTACATACTACGATCAACAAGCTAGCCAGTAGCCAGTAGCCAGTAGCCAGTAGCCAGTCAGGGACGATGCCTTAATTTTAGTTTTCCTCGATTATATACAGATTCAGGGGAAGCAGAGCCATGTGATGTGAGACCTTTCTGTAAAGTGGTCAAGTAGCATGCATATCATATAATCATATGCATCGGGTCCAAAGCAGCAAACCTCATAAAAGCAGCATAAGCATTTGCTTTAGGAACCACATGATAATATTTGACTAGAGTTGCCCTTCAATTCGCGGTTCGTTGTCTCCCCTTATCATCCGACTGACTGCTCTAAGGCTCTTGAAAATGCTATTCTCTTCACCAGAGTTGATTCTTCTAATAAAAATATTTTGTATTAGGAAAAATAATCCAATCTATGAGAACAATATTTAAAATTACAACCTATGAAGGACTCAGATTCTTCATCGAGCAGCCAGGGCTCATTTTTATCTAATGATCAACTGTTTGTTACATTTTTTGCCCCTAGATAGTGCACTGACTCTAGATTTATACTTCTCCTTCAAACTAGATGGTTTGATTTATACAGCAATAAAACAAAAACCAATAGTTAAAGGGCGTCACATTAAAGATATCCTAACTAATAAAAAAATTAAGCATAAATACTACTACCTCCGTTCCAAAATATCAAAATATAAGATGAAATACAATGATGAATATTATAAACTATCTAAAAAAGACGATATGATCTTATAATTGACTTCCAAAAGTCAATATAATCTTATAATTTGAAACAAATAGAGTATTTGACTAGAACAAAACCAATAGTTAAAGAGTATTACATAAAAGATATCTGAGCTAATAAAAAATACACAAATACTATTTTTTTTCGTATACTTAAGTGGGGTCCACCAAGTTTGAAAAAGATATTTATTAGTGTACTTACGTGGGATTCACTACGCAAAAAAATTGTTATTATTTTATATTGTCCTCTACTTTAATTTTCTTAACTCGAGTAGAACAACAATATGAATTACCTTTAATTATTGTTTCTAACAAAACCGGGCAAATGGTGTCAGCAAAATATGAGAAATCCTCACTAAATGATTATCACTCGTCTATTGCCAAAAGAACTTCAAGATCAACATTGACCGCAAAGAAGTAAACCTAGTTTGAGAACATAAATAGCTTTGTATTGCCAAGCTTTATGGAATTCATTGTACTCGAAAAGGTAAAAATATTGATTCAGTAAAGATGCACTAATAAAAGAAAGGACTCATACTACACCAACCACTACATGCCTAAGTTAAATTTAACGTATGCCCCTTTAAAATATGAGGAACTACAAAGAGGCAACCTCTTATATTAAAAGTGCTTGCGGTTGCCACAACTATTGCATGTGTTAAAAATGTCAAGTTAATTCGCAAGGTTTTTTAAATCCACACGGTGAGATGCACACTAAATACATGCAGGATCATCATTAGAATCATCATATTTGCCGACCATCGATGAACTGATCGGATTAACCAATCAAAATTAGCTTCAGTCATTATATATTGAACCGAAGTAAAAGCGTCAGCAACGGTCGGACGATAGTATTTAGATAAAAGAATTTTTTATCAAAGAGAATATATAAAAATAGATTAAAAGAAAAACCCCAAGAAAGTAAGTCTGTTAGTAAGGTGCGTGACAATCCTTGAAAGTTCAAATTATAAATAAACATCATTAGTGGGGAGCATTTCAATGTGCATACTGGAGCGAGGGTTACATAAAAACCCCAAGAAAGCGTACATTTTTCTGTTGAACAGTATGCTCCTTTCTTTTCTGGCCTCCGAGTTTTTTTCAACCCACTATCTGAGGCAGACCGAAGTTTTTCTGCTTCCTGTACTCAACACTTGTAGTTTGTTTTGTCTAGTTTACTAACCCTAAAATACTTATATTTGTAACAAAAGCAGTCAAGTACTAACCCCTATAAACAAACTTCTAAATCACACAAAATTCTAAATCAAAAGCACTTGGAGGATTAAACAACCAAAACTCTTCTCCTCGTCTCTGCTACTGTTGCTAGAACAATTGCTATTACAAAAAAAAGGGGGGGACTAAAGCACTTGAGAGAGCTATTGCTTGGAATAGTCGATTGACAACTCTTGTCCTACCAAATAGACAAAGACCAAAGAGAAACGCATACGAGGATGACACAGACGCTAAAAGCTCCCTCTGCCACCTAGGTTTGTCTAGCGCTTTTTAGAACACTGATGATAAGTCCTTGGATTGCTTCCCACCAGTTCATTTGCATACCATAACAAAAGTATTGGAAGGAAAAACTTTATCTTCCCATCCCTTCCATCCAAAACTAAACTCACAAACACAGCCTAGAATTAGATTTTACAAATTAGTAATTTAGTTGGAAAGAGGGCAAATACTTCCTCTGTCCATGTTTAAATGGCCACTAGCAATGGCACAAAGTTTAAAGATAGAAAAGTTTATGATATTTCTTTATCATTTTATATGAGAATAAAGTAGACTATCTAATCATAAAGTGCATTGACGTTCAAAGTCGGGCACAAAAAAAATTGGAGATCTCACAATAGTTATATAGTCACAAGATCTTGGATGGAGGGGGAATATTATGTCAAAATATTTCAGAAGTATACCTACAATATGCTTTATCATGTCTTAAAAAGAAATGTTATGACAAAGCCCTATCCAACCTACTATTAACAAGAAATCCACCTGTAGAAAGAAATGTTCCTCATCCATTATTGTGCATGCCAAGACCAAGTGATTCATACATCAACAAAAAATCACATAAAATCATTTCTGGTAATGGCCTTGAGAGAATTTTCACATCAGACATAGTATAGGGAAATTTTGACGAAAGAAACCAACCTGACTGATAATTCAATTCTCTTGAACAGATATGACCAACTTTCTCTTTCTTTTAGAATGAACGCACAGTGTCTTGACATTTTTCAAATACCTAATCCATGCTTAGATGTGAATCTTTTGCCAGTACCTGTTAAACAAGTTAAAATACAACAAGGTCAGAATGATGACTTTCAAATGCAGTTTTTTGTTGTCTATTATATCTGTGAGGATGAAGCAACAAGAACTCTTAGTAGACAATCAAAGCAATATAAAATTCCTTGAGGTCACTACAACAAAGAATGTGGAAAAGATAACACAGCAAGAGCTACGATCATTAAAGAAAAAAAAACATCCAAAGTAATGATGATAATAACTAATGCTTTACACAGGTATAGGTGATATGTAGAAGAGAAATAAGATATGTTATTATCATTAGTAGAAATTGTACTTTTCAAATATAAGAAGTAAAATCAACTCAAAGTTGAATATATATATATATATATATATATATATATATATATATAATATCAATGTTTGTAGCTAAACAAGATTTATCACTAAAATCACTGTTATAAAGAAACACAAAACCAAAGGATCTATTACACTACCAAACTAACAGTGGCAGCTTAACTCAATGGTCAAGTCAACCACATCACTAAGCTCCTGGCCATTATCAAATCTAACACATGTAACAACAGAAGAGTGGAAAATTATCTCATGAAAGAGAATTAATTCCTGATTTCTTAGCATAAATTTATATGAAAGTAAATTACAACTGATATCTTAGTGACTAGTAAAGAGTAGTAAATTATAAATTACTACTGATATGAGGATATACTAAATAAGAAAGTGAAAAAAAGTTAACAGAGGAGAACAACAATAAAAGAGAGAACATACTCTATCAATAAGACCGACTTTTTTCGACCGTTTTAAAATCAAATATCAACATTTTCTTGACAAATACTTTCTCTCACAATCTCTATCATTAAAGTATAATATGAATCTGTGATCAACCTAATCAGTCTTGAATTTAACTCCACACAGCAGTATCTCTTAAATATATACAACAAATCGGAGAAAGATGAAAGTGTGCACTTACTGAAATATAACTTGTCACAATTAGATGAAAACTTCTTATAATGTAAAGTAAATACCTTCATCATTGCCCATGAGGGATTACTACTGGGAGAAGAGTCAAGAACTGCCTTGTGTGCAAGATTTGACATAGCAGTTGCAGCTAATACTCCAACTGGTTCCTCGGCAGCAAAAATAGTATGGGTCATAGTTCATGTTTGTGTCCCATACTCGAATTGAATAATTGAATTACTGCAGACATTCCTCACTGTTCCAGCATAACAGATAACATCCCGAAGGAAGGCCATTAAGTTGTTGAACAAAGTTTCATGTTCAGCAACCCTTTTAATGAACGAACGATCACTTCTCTACGAAGAATGAATCATCACCTGATATGGGTTTAGTCCATCAAATAGACAGTTTCTCACCACTCTTAATTCCTCATATGGATAGTTCTCACAGAAGGGATAATTTTCCAGAAAAAGAGAATTAATGTCGTCAACAAAGGTCTTTGAATAAAATTTTCCCCTATCAGAAAGTTGCATACCTAAAAAATAATTTGTTGAACTACCTTGTTGATAGCGGAGTCACTCTTAGAGTCGATCAAATTACCCATTGCAGATGACTTTAGAATGAAGCTAGCAACTGACATTGTCACATGCCTTATATGCTTCTCCAATTGCAACTTTATTAGTTCATTGTAAGACGACCGCAAATAATAGAGCAAAGGTGAAACATTATGAATTTAGGTGTGAATACTATCTAGAACCTCATTCGGAACAAAAAAAATCTTCCAATCCAGCACTAAATCCATCTGAATATAGATATTCCATCAATATAGGCTGAAGGAAAGCAAAAAACCTCAAAACCTCATTGGGACCCTTCCCAAAGAAGATAGAAGTGACAATATCATTAAGGACAGATGGCATAATGACCCTATTAAAAGTCAAAATTAAGTGGTAGAGCAGTTTGTAATAATTGTAAAATAGTCCATAAGGGGCCAGAATTTTGTGCTCTCAACAGTGCAGGGCTAGGTAAGTTACCACAAAAATATAATGCTAATTGTTGAGCATCTGCTCTATTAAAGAAATAGTTCTTAAACATTAATAGATAATAACAAATATGTTGTCAACTGCAAGTTGAGGTTGCCATTATGAGAGCTAAACAACTGTTTTCCCACCACAGAAAACAACTTCCACACCTCTGCTTTTGCTGGACGAGACTAAGGATAGAATAAATTAATCGCATCCCCATCAAAATCAGCACTAAGTGGCACAAATTAAGGGATTGATACACCGTCATCATATACCTATAATGCTTAAAAGGGAACACTTGTGGGTAGTGGGAGGTCTACTTATAAAGACAATGTCCCCATCCATAATCCTCCTATGTACCACTTGTCCAGGTCTTAAAAATGTATGACCTTTTGAACCTTCCCACAATGAGTATGTAGACGACCCATCCCTATATGTTAAGCACAATTTTTGCTCACATATTGTGCTATCACTTTCTCCTCAAAAGCAATTCTTTGAGCTATTTCAAAAGGCAAACCAATTTCAACCAGCCCTTTATCCCTTTATATGGATCACTAGCCATAATACTACGAGAGGAAAACCCAGAAGCTAAACAAAGTTCTCATCTTCTCTAGCCATACTTTTGTAGAAGAATCGTTTGGTTCTCTTTTTATCCCAAAACATCCATCCACATCACGAGATACCTTATAAAATAAAATGTTTGAATCAACGAGAGCAAGGACAGTTGATTAACATACATACTTATAACTTGGATGATATAACTTGTTGACTAAACTATAATAATGTTTTAGTGGAAGCAAAATTCTTTGGCAATATTAGAACTTCACTCATATTAGTTAAACCAATTTTTTGACACTATTTTTCATCATAGCTTGTATGAAGCCGACAACTAAACTAGCTAAATACCAGGTCATCTTGGAGAACACATTATTGTTTGCAATGCTTATCCTTTTCGTTACTCTATATAGAAAAGAAATAATTTATTAGAAAGAGAGATCCAATAGAGGAAGATAATCCTCCCCAAAATAAATAAATAAATAAATAAAAACTAGAAATTGTTACAAAGTCATGAGGAAGGATTTCCCCCAATTTCCTATGGAGATCCGGAATAAAAACACCTCTGAAGTCCCAAAAACCAACAACCAAGAGATGAAAGTGAAGACAATTTGTACGATTATAAGGAGGAAAGGGAGAATTTTGTCGTTGAAGATCCTATTGTTCGTTTCAATCCAACAACACAACAAAATAGCGATACAATTCTTTTCCCAAGTTAAACAAGCACTTAGCCACAAAATCTTCCCTAGAAACCCCACCCCCCAAATAAAAAATATATTAAAAAAAACTTGATCTCTAAAAGATTCTCCACTGACAATAGCAAACCAATATATGACAGACACTCTCTTGGGACAATCTAATTATACACTACAGTAAGTAATACTAACACATAGTTCCTCAAGTCAAGCAAAATCTAAACCATCTTGCCAACACACACTTTGTCCAAGAAAATAAATGCTTATAACAAAATGACAATGAGTAAATAAAAATATCATTTGAAGAAGCATTAAGGACCTTTCCTCTCAAATTTGTCTGAGTGATCCTACTCGTACACCAAGTAAAGTTTACCAAGTTGTATCTTTCTCGGAATCACCATGACCTAGTCATTGTCGAGGGTATAAAAATTAAATAACAATGAGAATGTTGAACTTGTATCAAATACAAATATTCTACAATTTGGACTTATCGATATATAAATTTATACGCTTAGACCAAGACAACATCCTGCTAGTCTCCTTAAATTCATAGGATCGAATGTCCAAATGTAAAAAATTCTTTTACCAATATCCAACCACCAAGACTCGTAATCTCAGAATTAACAAATGTTCACATTTGTAATCAAAGAATAGAAGGCAGAGAAGTAGCAATGCAATACAAAGACGAGTATAACGTTCTAAACTGAAACGAGACTTCAAGTTTCAATCTTAAACATTAGGAGTTCAAACGAAACAGCTCGAGCTCAGCTCAGCTCGTATAAAACTTGTTCAAAACTCATTTATTTAACAAATGAACGAACTAAATAAGTAAAGCTTGAGTATGACATGCTCAACTCTATAAGGTTCGTGTGTGTATATATATATATATATATATATGTGTGTGTGTGTGTGTGTGTGTGTGCGTGTATACAGACATACACACACCCATACACATATATCTTCCACACCTTTCTCAGTTTTGGGTGTAAATTTCCTCCCAAATATCAATAGAATTCTCTGCTTCTGTGGTCCCATCACCTGCTAGAGTGTAGAGTGTGCTACAATCACAAGTATTGATCTTTCAAAATGGTAGTTACTGCAGCAGGGAAACAAATTTTGCATATAAGAATATATCTTGCTTGAGACTGCAAGCAGGAAGATATAGTCAACGGACCTAAAAGAAGTTAGCGGCCTTGCAAGCCATAAGTTAGAGATGATATAAAGATAAATTTCAGAATTCATCATCAACAAAACTAAATTGAAATGAGAGAACAGGAGAACACAAACCTTAGAAGGAAGCAAAGCTTATCAATAGCTATCACCATAAAAATCTAAGAAAACAACTTCAATTAAAAGCCAAAAAAAGAAAATAGGAAAACGATTCATCCGGAGAAAATCAAATAGAAAAGTAGCATCAGGATAAAAAGGTTCACCTTAAATTTGTCACTAGTTAATAAGCCATAGCCAAAAGCTCAACCAAAATGCTAAGAAAGATATACCTACCTACCTCGATCAATCAAGAATACGAGTATTGGAGATTAACGGCTTGTATTTGCGATGCTACTTCGAATTTTCCACATAGTAAGACCCGATTGATTGATTTCAATTCACAAATTAGCGAAACGGAAAACAGTGGACAGAAAATGTTGAAATACCGTAGGGAACCCATATAACCTAAGGGAACCTGAAAACCCGGCCAAAAATGGGGCTCCGACCCGAATTGTACGAACTGTAAATTTACTAAAGTGTAACTGTACGCACCGTAAACAAGCTCCGAACAGCATAGAGGAGTAACCGTAGGCAAAAGAAAAGCGGCGCGTTTGGGCGCGTCAGAGCTCCGATCTGGTCGCTCTGTCTCCGAGTGTCGTCCCGGTAAGTCTGCGCCGCCATTGGATGCCTGAACATTAAGATATTTCCGAGGAGTTGATCTGCCCACTAATTTTTCTTGGCATGAAGGCTCGCGGTCGGTATAAATAAGACTTCCAAACTGAAATTAGATCAAATTACGTTACGTGGATGATACTAACTCCCCTAAAAGCTTATCTTTCTCTCCCTCTTTCCCTGTGCGTACTTCCGCCGCTGTTTCCATGCCTCAACCTCCCAATCAGGCGGCCTCGGAGCCACCGCCAGTGCTAACCTCCCCGGACTAAAATTGAGTACTAGGCCAAACAATTCATTTTATATCCCCAGCACTACCCCTATCCCAACTTCTCAACTGGGAATGGAGGGGTTAAAGGTATCATACTCTATGCACTGCATCAATGGCGGAAAACCTTTCATTCCATTTCCTACTTCAACTTTACTTCCTAAATTTCGTCCAAAATCCTACCTTTCGCTTTCTACAGGTTCCATTTTTCTTTCCTTTTCTTTTCTTGAATGTTGTAGATATTTATGTTACTGTATTATCATATTCTTGCTTCAGAATTCATATTCATCATTTGATGTAATTACAGTACTTACTCAATTTGCTAGACTACTTTTTTGGTGGTGGTTGTTTTTACATATTAGTTTTTTTCCTTCTATAATGCAATGGTATGTGAACTTTGGTTTTGGGTTCATTTTGTGCCTTTCTTCTTCTTCCAAGTAAAATGACTTTTATGGAATCTTGGTTATATCGTGAAGTTAGATTTTAAGTTTCATTATCAAAAATGAAGAACATTTCACACCAAAAGATCACAATCAACAAATTCTGCCTTATTAAAAACTTAGGTCTATATTTTTGCTTATGTTCAAGGGGAGGGGGGGAACAGTGAGAGGTAAAGAAATGGAAAGAATTCAATTTACTCATGTTTTCACATTATCCTTTAGAGAAATATATGTTACTATTAAAATTGAAATATTCTCTCTTTTATTGGTGAATTTCTTTTCATTGAGGCCTTTAGATGGAACTGAAGGAGGAAATATGAAAGCTCTTTATTTTTTTTTTCTATAATGGTTTTCTTACAAAAACTTTTAAACAATTTTGCTAACTTTTTTTAGCCAAATAGCTAAAAGAACAAATGGCCAAAAAATATTTAAAAAGCAGTCTTCCAAAACATAACCGAAATTGCATATTATTTCTTTTGATTCCCTTTAGTTTTCCAATCCCATTGAGTGCTTGGCCACAGTATGATTAACTTTCCATTCAATGGAACCATTTAGGAGTGGCATACTCGGGTGTTTTGATGACACAATGTTTTAGGCCTGATATGAGATTAAGCACGCAGCTGGGGAATATTTTTTTCTTGGTTCAACGGTAAGGGTATCCTCGAACCAAATCACAACTGGGGAATGACAAAAGCATAACTTTTAGATAAGAAGGGAGATGCTATATAACAAATAAACATACTAGAACATTTACAAAAGGGTTACAACTACATTAAACTAGTACGAAAACTTGTATGATGAACTAGTGAACCTCAAATGAACTGAAACAATTTGCAAGTAACCTTTTGCCAAGATGTGAATTTAATTTAAATGCATGGTGAAACAAAAATGGTAGAATTAGAACTGAACCCATTCAGGAGATGCTATATGCAACCTCAAATAGGGAGAAAAAATTTCTAGTACCGTTGAAATAGGAAACATATAGCTGACCCAAGTAGTTGGGACAACGAGGTTGTGTTGAGTTGAGTTAGAAGTGGAATATTATCTAAATCTTGATAACATGGGTTTAACACATCAGGAGAGAAAAACATTTACTTTCTGAAGCAAGTACAAATAATGGGATTTTTTTTTACAAAATCCGTTATTTGGATTGCTAAGTTAATTGATTGTAATTGCCAAAATCACAATGACATACCAATGACCAAGCAAAAGCCACTCACTGCCTATGGACTTTTTGGGTTAGGACCAGTAAACATATTAGGTACTTTGGCTAAATGCTACTTACTTCTCACTGTATTTTTCTTTTTGTACAACTATTATTGTCCTTTTTTTTCCTCGTCTAGTGTTTTGAAGATCAGTTCTCAGACTGACAGATCCAAACCAAATACAAGTTGTAGGGATTATGCAAGCTTAGTTATACAAACGCTGGCACTATTTAATCCTGGAAGCTTTCCCTTGAGACATTCTGTTATGAAAGGAAAATGCCAAGAATAGTTTAGCACAAGAAGTACATCAAGTTTCTTAGTCGACTATATATTTTATTTATAAGAGCTTATAATTCTCCTTTATCCATTTTCTAATCTATAATAATCACTTGATCTCATTTGTCAGCATCAATACAACCTATTATTGAAGAAATTTTGGACAAGTCTAAGGATCTCTCCACAAGTGGGATTTCTCGAGTTCTATGCTTCACAAGGTAATCAGGTCCTTCCAAGTTCTTCTCTTGTGCCAGATGATCCTACAGTTCTACTGACAATTGCAGGAATGTTTCAGTTTAAACCTATATTCCTCGGACAGGTATTTATATTTGGTGTACCAGTTTTTTCCAAAAGCCTATTGAGAAGTAAATTTCTACTTGTTCTTTCCTCTTTCTCTTTCCATTTCTTGTACGAGTAAAAAATCCATTTTAAAAAGTTAAGAATAGATGGAAACCATGTACAAGCAATGAGCACAGGAGTAAAAACATTTACCTAGTGGATGATCCCAACTGAATTCAAGGCAAACCACGTACGTCTTAGCTCTATAAATGCTTTGAATTCAAAAAAAGGTGGTTAACACATCATAGATTGGTGATTACTATGGCAATGTAAATCTGCCAAATTTAGACCTTTATCCATTATCCATCAACAAATGAATATGGTCTGAGAACTATTTCTAAGACCTTGTGGATGCACTTCCATAACGACATACAAATGCAATTTTTACTTACCAAAAGGTCCTTGTAGCCTGAACATCAGTCTCTCTTCTTCCCCCTCCTCCTTTCCACGCCCTCCTTAATTATCACCCTGAAAGAGCTTGTATAAGTTATGCCGGTGGAATCCAGAACCATAAACATATATTGCTTCATTCCCAAAGTAAAGTAATACTTGAACATCTTCACACCCTTCCATGAGGAACCTGTCTGAAGTTTTCTATCCTCCTCTCAACTGATGGTTGGGGTTTGAAAGTAGAAATAGATTATATGCCGGAAGATGGAGCAAGTTCTTTTGATAAGGATCGACTTGCCTCCACAAACAAAAAATTCATTTAAAAATCTTATTGTTTGAAACTAGTAAGATTATATTACATATCAATATAACTCAGTATTAAAGTATCAAAAAGTGCAGCCATATGCTTCATTAGGCACATTATGTGTCGTGATGATGAAGATATGCCTAATAGATTAAAATTTATAGGGTTGTAATTGCTGTTTTTCATAGCTTTAATGCATTCGGAAACTTTAAATTAATTATCGCATCAAGTGTTACGAGGCACTTGTTACCAAGTATCCTCGCTGCAATTAGATCGGGTGCTAATACATGCAGTTTTGCTAAGTTGTGTTTTTTAAGAGGAGTGGACACATATATCACGTCTAAAGCTGCTTTGCTTTGGATGGCCAACGGCTTTGAGTTTGTTGATAATTGGTCTGTTTAGGAGTTGTTTATCGATTAGTTTTAGATTTGGTATTAGTTTTTCCACAGATTTGGATTCTATTGTTTTCCACAGCTCTTTAACTAATGCTACAGCTTGATCATATATCTGGCTGTTAAATTTTCCTTTTTCTCCCACACTCCTTCCCAAACTTCTTTTATCTTTCGGTTTTATGTTTCCATTCACATTGGCATAAGATGTTTACTCTTTCTTCTATTTGGGGATGTACGTTTTGGGACAAGAGGGGGTTCTATTATTCCATCTTATAAAATGCATTTTTCCACATATTGCTTTTGCCATATTATTCTTGTTTTCCTTTTTTTATTTTAAGGATCATGAATTATGATTTGAGCTGACTATATAAATACCCTTTAACAGTATTGTCATATCCCATTCAGGTGCCTAGAGAAGTACCTCGTGTCGCTACATCTCAGAAGTGTATTCGCACAAATGACATTGAGAATGTTGGTCGAACATCTCGACATCAAACATTCTTTGAGATGCTTGGAAATTTCAGTTTTGGGGATTACTTCAAGAAAGAAGCAATTAACTGGGAGTGGGAGCTATCTACCTCAGAGTATGCATTAACTATTTATTTACAAAATCACTTAACAGGCTGATTAGTCATGCTGTTTAATTGATGCTTTACAATACTCTCTATCTACTGTTTTGCTGGCTATTAAATGGGAATGGGAGTCCTATGTTGTTTTACTCATCTTTGTGTTTTCACTTTGGTTTCACTAAAGCTTTGGATCTTTATCTTATTTAATATTAGACAAAATCTTCTTCTAATTTGTTGATCAGCAGGACTACAACACCTAATTCTGAGCTGGCACTCTCTTTGATAAGGATACGTACGGCAAAATAAGTATAAAATTATTTCTACTACACTATTAAAAAACATTACCAGAAATCCTGTTATCTTTTATGAGTTATCTTCATCTAGTTCTGTAGCTTCTATTAAGTTAGTCATCCATCATTTCCTTCCTCGTCAAATGAACCTGCAATCCTACACTCATTTAGGTCCTCCATTGATCAAGATTCTAAAGACTAACTTAATCTCAGAGCAATAGATTTTACAACTTCTTGAGTCTTTTTCAACTTTTATTTGTTCGTATTCATTTACTAGTTAATTTGAGGGTTTATATTCTTTTTTGGAGCTTATAAGAAGAACTGAAGTATTCCTTTATTTGTTGATGGTGTTAGAAGGATTTCTTATTTTCACTTTCCTCTACTTGTAAATTTCTTATGAGTCTTCTATGATGGGGACTTTTCAAGGTGATTTTTGTAATTTGGATGAGGTCTCGCAATACGATGTCTTCTTCTCACTATTTCCTCTGCTGATTATTTTCTCTCCTACACGTGACAAATCTTATACTGACTCTTAGGCGCCAATGATACTGTCTTTCCTTCTACATATAGGCCAGCATATATTCTAATTCTTAATCCACTTTTTTTTTTGTAATCTTGGTACCATGAGACATCATCGTCCAGTACCATAATATTCTTGACTATCTAATGAGGTTATTGTTCTTGTTGCATAAAATCAATTCAATTGTCCTTGATCACTTATCTACAGATTGTGGGTGGTTCATCTCTGCATGAATATGCTCACTATGGATTATGTTCTTTTTTGTGATCCCACCCGTAAACAACGACACCTCAGCAGTTCCATTTCTCTTCAAGCACCTCCGCCTTGGCTCTGCTCCAACCTTTTTGTTTTTCATTTGTGTCATTTTTTAAACAACTTGTAAGACATGGCATATGCTGCTTCATGTATTTAGGAAGAGAATTAATTCTATATCGTTTATAGCCCAGTCCTTGATGACTAACTTCAAATCACCAGTCTAATGAATTTTAAAGGCACTAACTATTTGTTTGCTTTCTCAAGGATTTATATATATTTTCCTTCTTTCTCGTAGAATTTGCACTCTTTTTTTGGGGGGTAAAAGAGGAACATTCTTTTTAATGTTGTTTGTGTTGCTGTATTCTCTTTCCCATTCATAGCCATGAATTTATATTCTTATAATATCTATTGAGTTCCTTGTTTGGTTGCAGATTTGAACTGCCATCCGAGCGATTATGGATAAGTGTTTATGAAGATGATGATGAAGCTTTTATAATATGGCATGATGAGGTGAGTTGTACAATGTTTATATATTCTATTCCATATATGTCACTCTTTCAGCGAACTTACAAACTTCATTGGTGATCTATGGTTCACTGTTAACCAATCATAAGAGCATGCTTTAGATTTGAGGCCAGACAGTTATTAAAATATTGCAAATGGGTTAATCTGTACCCAGGCCATCCCTTCCAGCTCCTTCAATTTATTGGATCAGCACTGGGTAACGACCTTTTTAGTTGAAATATTTGCAGGAATGGACAATATCATTAGCATCTACGATTTTTTGATGCCCAATTCCCAGAATTCTATCTTCCTATTTAGTATACATGTACTTGCTAGCTACAGGACTATTTTCTACCGATTCACAAGTGTCACTTTTCTGAATATTCTGTGTACTTTCTATTACACCAAATTTTCATCTTTTTTAAGTCCCAAAGCAGCATTTTAATTATCTTCTCTGTTTAAGGAACTAGTTCTGTTAACTTGTTATCATTATTCTCACTTCAGGTAGGTGTTCCTGTCCAGCGTATAAAGAGGATGGGTGAAGAGGACAAGTGGTGTAACTGGTCCTTGTGGTCCATGCTCTGAGATTTATTATGATTTCCATCCTGAGAGAGGATATTCACATACTGTAAGAATATTCACAAGCTCAAGTCCAACTGAGTGATCACTCTGTGTCTTTTGCTTCTTTGTTTTTCTTTTCTTTTCTGGCAAGGCCGTGGAATGTTAATGGATTTTTTTTTTTTTCTATTTTATATTTTCATGTTTTTTATGAGTAACCAGTTAAAATTTTAAAATGAAGTTGGGTGTTATTTGAATACAAGAAATATGTAAAATTTATGGAGTTGGATAGTTTTGTTTAACAAGAAACAAAACTGAACTTTCGCAAATTGGACCTTAGAATTGGTGCAAAATATCATACTTTTGCTTGAAATAAATTGTTGGGGGTTGGTATATCATCTACTTTCAGAGGGTTTTTAATCTGTGTACTTTGTTTTTAGAGGGTTTTTAATCTCTATATGATAATTAGTTTTCTTTGATGAATCCAAATTGAAAAGATTATCAAACCATTATCTTGTGCGCGTTGGGGAGGAAAATGTTATGTGGTTAGCATTATTTGGAGCCGAAGAAATTTGTAAAACAAAAATAGAAATTTAGAACATACTCGAACAATTTCTAGTACTCATTTTACAGCTGAAGATATCTCTTGAGAAAAATTCTGAAATCTAGTTTTAAAAAAGACTGAAACTTTAAGCCACAGAACTGGCTGATAAAAAAATTTAAGATTTGTTTCATGATCCTAGGTGGAGGTGCTTTGACCCTTGTTCACAAAGGGAGCAAATTCTCGCACCACCCCAACCCCCTCAACTCATGAAGTCAAATAAAATAATTCTGCATTTTGTACCATGTTCTTTCATAGTTCTAGTTATAGGGTGAATGATTAGTTTGAATTCATGTACATCCTGTTCGTTTATACTGTTAGTCAAAAGTTCATGTACATCCTGGAATTATGTCCTGACATTCCACACCTAATTATCACCCGAGATATTACATTTTCACTCATTTCACTCTTACACAGTGGTTGTGAGTAAACGGAAAAGAAAAGAAATTGATTCAAAACTTAAACAGTGGTCTCCATTTCTGAAAGTTAGAATTGCAAACTGATTATGGTCAGAAGTCTGAATCTAATTGAGGGTCTTTTAGTGGCAATGGAACCATATAGTAATAATATAAACAGTCGATCTACAAAACTGAGCATGGTTTTAAAGCTTTTGAAAAGCAATTCGATGTAGGGAATTGGTGCACCAGGCTGTCAAACTTAATAAAAAATTATGGTAATTAGATACTGTGAATGGGGACTGACTTGGACCTTACCAGGTTATCAAGTATATACCAGCCAGATAACATTTTCAATTTGATGCAATCATGCAAAGAAAGGTCATTAGCAAACCCAAAAAAACAGCAAACAACTAATTTTCCCTTGTAAATTAGGTTGACAAATGCATTGTCCAAGCAATTAATGACATTGCCATAAATTTTAAGCTCATACTTCGAGTGATCTCAAATTTTTTGTCTCAAAAAGTATGTCACCATAACATTAATTTGGTAGATCTCATGTAATTGGCTAGACAATAAATTATTATTAAAATATTCAATGCCACATCATTTGAGACCCCTAGCATTACACATACCTAAATGCACCTGCTCTAAAAGTAAAATTTACTTCGGTATATCTGGATGTATTTAAGAATGCCATTTTGAACACCTTTAGTTACCTGGAAATAGCATAATAACAGCCATAACACAAGACAAGTGCGAATGGAGTAAAGGAACTTTATAATAAAAGAAGCTTGATCTCCAGTACTTGACAAAGATATGCACCATCCAAGGGCCAAAAACTGGTGTTTATTTAACCCAGCAAACTCATCCTTATGAAAAAACAAAAGAAGGGTGTGGGGTAGCTATAGGAGGGGAGGGGAAATGGATGATAATAAATAAATGTTTGGCCACAACCTCCACTCACACTCGTTGAAATTTACCACAATATCATTCCCACATTATGCAGATCTCCTAAAGCTTCCTTATTTATGAGGAAACCATGAAAGAAATCCACCATTATCCTCCACAAATTTAAGAGCTCTTCAATCTGGTCCTGGTTACAAACAAAGACCTCCGAATTGCTAATAGCAGTACCCATGTGCTCTTTGTTATCTTCTCCTTTATCATTAAGAGCAATGCTGAGCTCAGCACTGTCTTCAGGATCTGGGCGTCTAAGCCTTTAAAGAATCCTAATAGGCCTTCCCTTTTCCATATGGCATAGAGAGCACCATACAATGTTTTCCGGGATTTCATTTTAGCCTCGTCTTTTACGTCTTCTTTTGATTCAGCAGATTGAATCTTCACCTTACACCTGTCCAAGTTTCACATATTTAAAAAAACAATGTGAATTTCCAAAGGCATGTTCTATATTCGTATGCCAATATGTATAAATACCTCCAAAATTCAACATGTGAAAGTAAAAGGGACCAACTCCCTTTTTATTATGTTCTTGAAACCACTTACGTGTCATGAAACACGGGGAAAAACATGCAACTTAATAAGAGAAAGCAAAAAGCAGAGATATTGACCTGATTGCAGCGTATGTTAAGCAGGTGGCAACACATTTTGAGACAACACCCAACATAAAAGCAGAAAATGCAGAAAGAGCTTGCGGAGATGATTCTGCACGCACCTTTATTATTGCCCTGTTGTCCCTTCAGTACTCTTAGTTTCAACTGATCAAACACAGTGTACTGCATGGAATAAACCAAAGAGTGAATTAGATTACACACATCAAAAGCAAGTCTTGTTTTCACAATTTGCTTCACTCAAGGCACAATTGCAACATAGCCAATCGTGTACGCATTTGAAGCATTACTTGCCGAGAATCATTGCTAGGACTCCTTAGAAACCTATCCCATCCTTCCTTTTTGGCAATAAGGGCTAATTACCCCTCGACCCTCACCCATCCTTCCGTAACAAGTCCCAAAACAGTAGAAAGATTTCCAAGATCACCCCTCAGCCCTCACCTCACAACATACTTCTATGATAAAATGAATAACATTGGAGAATTCTTTTTCTCAAGCAACCGGAAAGCATGTAGATTAGGCTCTAAATCTAAATTCAACACATAAACGGAAACAAGAAAGGTAACTGATGAAGTAGAAAACATGTAGCTGACATCAAATAGTTGGGATTCGACACTAAATGAGCTGAGCTTAGCAGTGTTGGGAATGAGTTGCACATAATCCTATTATCCCATAATAATTGACAGGAGAGTTAATTCAAAACCAGATCACTGGGAATTCTATAACGCACACACTTACAGAAAGCACAAAGCTTTCTATAAAGTCTAAAAATTAAAAACTACCAGCAGCAGCAACAAGTATGATTCTTTCACCAAAGATTTCAATCACTCCACGTAAGACCAACAACTTCGCAGAAGTCACCAAGTATAAATTATGACAAGGCAGCAACTAAAAAGAGAGACAAGGGGATAGATGACGTGAATGTTAGAGCGGAAGTGGAAGTGGAGGCAATTCCAAAAAGAAATGAAGACGAAGAAGTTGAAGTTTTAGGGTCAAGGAAGAGGCCCCATTATCTTGGTCCCATGGATAGATATGCAAGGGGCATCAATCCGGATTTGAGTGCAAGTAAGAAGATGCAACAACAAAACATGAATGATGCAGTTTGGAAAGAGAGAACTCATGATGTGAATAGGTACTTGGCTCGATGGATGTACGAAGTCGGTATTCCATTTCATGCTATTGACAATGATAGCTTTAAACGCTTTGTTGAGGTGGTGGGTATATTTGGCCAAGGCTTCCAACCCCCAAGCCAATACCAATTAAGGGAGCCGTTGTTGAAGGAGGAAGTGGAGAGAACCAAACAATCACTCAAGAAACAAGAAGAAGAGTGGGCTTCAACGGGATGTTCTATCATGACCAATGCTTGGACCGACCAAAAAAGAAGAAGCATCATGAATTTATGTGTTAATTGTAGGACTGGGACTTGTTTTCTTTCTTCTAAGGAAGATTCCGAGGTGTCACACACAACTGAATATATATTTGGCTATGTTGACAAGTGCATTGATGAAGTTGGGGCGCAAAATGTAATCCAAGTAATCACGGACAATGCCTCTAATAATATGGCAGCGGCGGCATTGTTGAAGGCCAACACATGTTTTGGACCTTATGTGCAACCCACACAATAAACCTCATGCTTGAAGGGATTGGAAAGCAACAAAAGTTCAAAGACACTATTGAAAGGGCAAAGAAGTTCACTATATTTATTTATGGTCATCATAGAACATTGGCATTGATGAGAAAACATACAAAAAAGATGAGAAAACATACAAAAAAGAGAGACATAATGAGGTCGGGTGTTACTAGATATGCAACCGCCTTCTTGACAATGCAAAGTATGATGGAGAAGAAACAAGAGTTGAAGATGATGTGTACTACCAATGAATGGGGAGCTCTTCCATGGGTGAAGACCGCAACGGGGAAAGCCGCATTTGCTACGGTGATGAGTACGGCGTTTTGGAATAGTGTAACTCTTTGCTTGAAAGTGTTTGCTCCATTAGTGATGGTTCTTCGTCTTGTTGATGGGAATTGGAAGCCCTCAATGGGCTTTGTGTATGGAGAGCTCAAGAAAGCGAAAGAAGATATTAAAGAGGCATACAAACAAAATGAGGGTAACTACCGGCCAATACTACAAGCCATTGACACAAAAAACTTAGGTCGGCTTGATAGTCCATTGCATTTGACTGCTTACTTTTTGAATCCATTTTACCTCTTCAAGGATCCTACCATGAAAGATGATCCAATTATCATAGATGGTGTTTTTACTTGTGTTGAATCTTTCTTCCCCGATGATTTTGAAGTTCAAAATGAGGTTATCAATAAAGAGTTGTTGAAGTACAAGAACAAAGAGGGTGGATTTGGTAGACCATTGGCCGCAAAGGGATGTGAGGAGAACAATGACACTTATGATCCGGGTAACTTAATAATTACTTTTCTAGTTTTCTTAGTTACTAACTTAGTTTTTTTTCCCCCAATCAAGTAACTTATAGTTAGTACTAAATTACTCATTGAATTGTGCTTCTTTCATGATTAGTTGGATGGTGGTCTAACTATGGCAATCATACACCCAACTTGAAAAAAATGGCCATTAGAATTCTCTCTTTGACTTCGAGTTCATCCGGGTGTGAGAGAAATTGGAGCACTTTTGAGGGAGTAAGTACATATTCCCCCTCTTTATTATATGTTCTAATTTTTTAATAAGGGTATTAGAATTATTAACTTGAGAATTTTCTTTAATGTATAGATACATACGAAGAAAAGGAAATAGACTTGATGCAACAAGGTTGAACAACCTAGTGTATGTCCAATTCAATGCCAAACTTGTCAACAAGAAAAGAAGGGTAAAGAAGAAGGATGTCTTAATTACTAGTGAAGCAACAAATGCACAAGGATGGATTGTTGAAGGTGGTGACGATGAAGTTGAGCCGGGTTCGGGACTTACATGGGATATGGTTGGAGAAGTTATGGGAGCGGATGAGGTCCTTCTACCTAGAAGAGGTGGTAGAAATGTGCGAGAACTAGATGAAGACGAGTTTGTGTCAGAAAATGATGACAACGAAGAGGAAGATGAGAATTATGAATTTGAGTCCGAAAAAGAGAGCAAGTCTTGGAGGGATATAGAGAAGAGGAAGAGAAGTGATTTACTATTGATTTTGTGCTACTTAGTTTCATTTGGTTAATTTGTTTTGTACTTAGAGCGTCGAACTATTTGGTTTTACTTAGTTTTCATGTTTTTATTTGATGATTTGTGTTACTTATGTTATTCTACTTACTCAAAACATAAAGGAGGAAGGAGAATATATATTTTAAAAAAAAATTAAAAATCTGACTAGCCGATTAATCCCTAGTCGCTAGTCGGTAGCCAACCGACATGGGACCGACTAGCAACTTTTAGAACACTGAGCATAATACATATTTCTTGTATTTAAATACTCCCTCCGTCCCATATTAAACATCCTAATTGATTTCGGCACGCTAATTAATAATATATATTTTTACCTAAATTGCCCTTCTAAATTACTTTTTAATTGAAGTATCCATTCACTTTTTTGTTACCCCAACATTAATTATTCCTTGTTAGTTCCCACATGAATCAATTCTCTAGATCATTTTTATGATTATTCTCACATTCCAATAAATATATTTCTAGCTAGTTTATCATTTTTGTTGTATTCTCACATTAAATAGAAGAGATGTTATACTGATACTATGAGAGAGATAGTATAACAATACATCACATCCCAATGTAAACCTTTTATCATTTCTTAAGTTTCCAACAAAAATTGACTAAAAAGATTATGAGGGTATAAGTGAAAAAATAAGATAAAAATAGTTATTAATATAGAAATAGGACATTTATTGTAACATCCTAAAAAAGAAATTAGGACGTTTAATACAGGACGGAGGAAGTAACTTTTAACTGGTTACTCATAAAAAAACATGAAAATTTAAAATAGGAAAAAAAATACATTAACATTCTTATCAACATTCATCACCCACTTGTATATATGATTTTTTTACTTAAAAGAAATCAAAATCAAAAAGGCTCTCGTAGTTTACTGAGAAAGTTAAGCATAAATTCTTAACCCATATCCAAATCAACCCAATAATTCACACAAAAAAGGAGAAAGGATTTGTCCAATATAATACAGGATTAAGCAGAAGAGGTAGTTTATGAAGAAAGAAACCTATATTTGATTTGGTGATTATCAACTCCTTGAACTTCGGCTTGGTATTTGGTCTTGCAGGTATCTAAAGGGTATAATACGGTAGTGCTGACCAGAGCTCCAATTGCCCCAACGTTACCTCCGACACCGATTCCATATCAAACGCTAAATTTCAACTAAATTCTTCGGTATCAAATCACTAAAATTCTAGAGTTGTGAGGGAAAAGAGACTACACGCATATAGTTTGGTTGATTGTAGGAGGAGGGGAATATGATTGAAAAGAGGATCCATAAACCAATTTCTTCAGTTCTTTGTCATGGGGGCATAATGGTCCCAATTTTTTTTTTAATCATATCCGCTAGAAATTCTAACGGATGGAGAAATGAATTTTTTAATCAAAGCCATTGATAGTTGTAATAGAAGGTGGAAATGCTATTTGGTTGATTGTAAAAGTAGGGGAATTTGATTGAAAATAGGGATATAAACCAATTTCTTCAGTTGTTTGTCATGGGGGCATAATGGTCCCAAAAAAAATTTAATCATGTCCGCTAGAAATTCTAGCGGACAGCCAGATGAACTTTTTAATCAAAGTCATTGCTAGTTGTAATGAAGGTGAAGATGTTATTTGCCCATTTTTGATCAATAGCTAACGTTGTCAATTTAAGGTTATCCTTACAACAGATCGTGACCGTCTATCCATAGATCGAACTGTTAATATTACTCTCTTCCACAATTTAGTTTTCAATATTCCGCAGTTTAATACTGCGAACGGAACAGATGTCCAAAATACCCCTCCTTGTAAAAGTCCCACGTTAACACTATTAGACTGCTGGCGCTAGGTATAACCAACTGGAAAAAGCCGTTTTTAAGTCCATTTGTCCACAGTATTAAATTTCGGATGCCAAATTCAATTTTTTTTAGTTTTCTAGGTTTCGCAGTATTAAATTACTAATGCCAAATAATAGAGATAGGTTTACACATCTTCATCTCCTCTCTTTGGCATTCTAATTCAAATTTGAATGTCATGAAGCTGTATGATTTTTCAGGCAACTTTATGGTGAAGATAAATACTACAATTTTGGATCTTTCATAACTGCAATTGGGTCTTATGTGGGCCAGCTAAATTTATCTAATCATTGGTCTCAAAACACCAAAGACAGCAAGATCAGCTAAGTTAGGTTTGATCCCACCTAATAAGATGAGAAGATTAAAGAGATTACCGATATCCTTATGAAAGCAAAATCCGATAATTAGTTAATAAAATTACATAAGAAAGATCACAAACCAAAAAATTCACGACCTTTAGCTTCCACCCATGTTTCCGCAACTTCATACAAAGTTGCACGTTCATCAACTGTATTGTGTTTTTCTTCAATTTCTTGGATTGGGTAACAAAAGCTTCATACAAAGTTGCACATTCAATTAAAGGAAACCCATCTCTATTATTTGGCATCCGTAATTTAATAATGTGGATATTAGAAAACTAAAAAAAAATGAATTTGACATCCGCAGTTTAATACTGTGGACAGATTAACTTCAAAAGGCATCGTTTTTCAGTTGATCATACCTAGCGTCCGCACGGGAGATTTTTATAAAGAGTGGAATTTTGGACATTTGTCCCGTCCGCAGTATTAAACTGCGAAATACTGAAAAATAAATTGCGCACGAGGGTTTTATTAACCATTTGATCTATGGATGAACGCTCACGATCTGTTGTAAGAATAACTTTAAATTGACAATTTTAACTATAGATCAGACCCCATACATTCCCCTAGACCATATTTGATCTTGAATGTAAAGATTCAAAGAACCTTTATTTTGCAACATCTAAGGTCAACAAAATTCAAAATTCTTATCAAACGAGCATAATGGAAAAATTCGTTACAGTTCAGTTCATTTAATTGAGTTAGTAATTTCGTTTTATTATTCCTGTATTTTATATCCGTCTGGGCATTTGGCTCAAGCTATGTTTTTCTTCCGACAAGTAATCAGGTAGATCAAGGGTAAGTGTGATAAGAGCTCCCTTCTTTCCAATGGTTTAGAAATATTATGTTTAGGCTTGATATATCAATTTATTTGGAGTTGTAATAATTATCTTAGATTGTGGTTTGAGTCATTGTGGCATTTATTATGGTTTGTCTTGTGACATTTAATTATTATGAGACTATTCTTTTGTGGCTTGGATCCTTATTATAATTTTATAAGTTCTGTTCTGTTTTATGCGTAACTTCTCTGGGGGTGTTACATTTGTATTGCCAAGCTTTATGGAATTCATTGTACTTGAAAAGGTAAAAATACTGATTCAATAAAGATGCACTAATAGAAGAAAGATCATCATACTACACCAACCAGTACATGCCCAAGTTAAATTTAACATGTCACTTTAAAATATGAGCTACAAAGAGGCAACCTCTTATATAAAAGTGCTTGCGGTTGCCACAATTATTGCATGTGTTAAAAATGTCAAGTTAATTCGCGAGGTTTTTTAAATCCAACGGTGAGATAAACACGAAATAAATACAGGACCATCATTAGAACCATCATACTTGCCGACCATCAATGAACTGATGGGATTAACTAACCAAAATTAGCTTCAGTCATTATATATTGAACCGAAGTAAAAGCGTCATTAACGGTCGGACGATAGTATTTAGATAAAATATTTTTTTATCAAAAAGAATATATAAAGATGGATAAAAAGAAAAACCCCAAGGAAGTAAGTCTGTTAGTAAGGTGCGTGACAATCCTTGAAAGTTCAAATTATAAATAAACATCATTAGTGGGGAGCATTTCAATGTGCATACTAGAGCGAGCGTTACATAAAAACCCCAAGGAAGCGTACATTTTTCTGTTGAAGAGTAAGTTCCTTTCTTTTTTGGCCTCCGAGTTTTTTCAACCCACTATCTAAGGCACACCGAAGTTTTTCTACTTTCTGTACTCTACACTATTGTTTGTTTTGTCTAGTTCACTAACCCTAAAATACTTATATTTGTAACAAAAGCAGTCAAGTACTAACCCCTATAAACAAACTTCTAAATCACACGAAATTCTAAATCAAAAGCACTTGGAGGATTAAACAACCAAAACTCTTCTCCTCGTCTCTGCTGCTGTCACTAGAACTGTTGCTATGACGAAAAAAAAGTTGGGGGGGGGGGACTAAAGCACTTGAGAGAGCTATTGCTTGGAATAGTCGATTGACAACTCTTGTCCTACCAAATAGACAAAGAGCAAAGAGAAACACATACGAGGATGACACATAGGCGCTAAAAGCTCCCTTTGCCACCTAGGTTTGTTTAGCGCTTTTTAGAACACTGATGATATGTCCTTGGATTGCCTCCCACCAGTTCATTTGCATACCATAACAAAAGTATTGGAAGGAAAAACTTTATCTTCCCATCCCTTACCTCCAAAACTAAACTCACAAACACAGCCTTGGGTTCTAAGAATTAGGCTTTACAAATTATTAATTTAGTTGGAAAGAGGGCAAATACTTCCTCTGTCCATGTTTAAATGGCCACTAGCAATGGCACAAAGTTTAAAGATAGAAAAGTTTGAGATGTATTCCAAAATTGTCCACAAGCTTTTCTTTATCATTTTATATGAGAATAAAGTAGACTATCTAATCATAAAGTGCACTGACGTAGAAAGTCGGGCACACAAAAAATTGGAGATCTCATAATAGTTCACAGGATCTTGGATGGAGGGGGAATATTATGATAGAGAAATTAATTCCTGATTTCTTAGCATAAATTTATATGAAAGTAAATTACTAGTGACTGGTAAAGAGTGGTAAATTACTATTGATACGAGGTTATACTAAATAAGAAAGTGAAAAAAAAATAAATAAAGAGAACATACTCTATCAATAAAATTCTCCCCTATCAGAAAGTTGCATACCTAAAAAACAATTTGTTGAACTACCTTCTTGACGGCGAAGTCGCTCTTAGAGTCAATCAATTACCCATCATAGATGACTTTTGAATGAAGTTAGCAACTGACATTTCCACATGCCTTATATGCTTTTCCAATTGCAACTCTATCAGTTCATTGTAAGACGACCGCCAATAATAGAGCAAAGGGGAAACATTCTGAATTTAGGTGTAAATATTGTCTAGAACATCATTCAAAACAAAAAAAATCTTCCAATCCAGCACTAAATCCTTCTGAATATAGGTATTCCATCAGCATAGGCTAAAGGAAATCAAAAAACCTCAAAACCTCGTTGGGACCCTTGCCATAGAAGATAGAAGTGACTATCATTAAGGACAGATGGCATAACGACCCAGTTAAAATCAAGTTACAAGATCTGACTTCTTTAGAAGTTGGGAGCAGTTTGTAGTAATTGAAAAATTGTCCATAAGGGGCCAGAATTTTGTGTCCAACAATGCAGGGCTAGGTAAGACACCACAAAAATATAATGCCAATTGTTGAGCAGCTGCTCTAATAAAGTAGTTCTCAACTATTAATAGATAATAACAAATCTGTTGCCAACTGCAAGTTGAGGTTGCCACTATGAGAGATAAGCAACTGTTTTCCCACGAAAACAGCTTCCACACCTCTGCTTTTGCTAGATGAGACAAAGGATAGAATAAATGAATCGCATCCCCATAAAAATCAGCACTAAGTGGCTAATAGATCAGGGGATTGATATACTGTAATGCAGGGGCGGATCCAGCCTCGCAGCTCAGTTGGGGCAAATTCGAAAAAAAAATCCTTAAGAATAAAAAATTAATAAAATAATTACAAAACTAAATAATTCTCAAATATTGTTTACAATAACATTCTCTCTTTGGGAGGTATTAGTTGAGTCGGGCTCCGGAGTAAATAACTTATTCTAAAATTCTCTTTCACTAGGGGGATAAGAACTTATTGATGGTCTTTTACCGAGATCCCCTCAATATTAAGGAAGGAGATACCGGTGTATGAGTTTGGATTTGGGGGTTAACCGTTAACATTTTGCGGTTGAGTTTCTTGGTAAACATTTCGTCACTAGTCCCTTAGGCTTGAAATTTTTTAGAAATAAATTCAAATTTTGTACGTTTAGTTGTTGCAACCCAATTACGTATGTCCATACCTAACAATCAATAAATATTTAAAAACTAATTCAACATCAAAACAAATCAATATACAATATGAATAGTCAAGTGTAGTTAGCACCAACAATAAACAATCTCAATTAAACCACTAACAAGTAACAAATAACATTACAAAATAAATTACAAAATTTAAAGAAAGTAAAAATAGATTAGAACACATACTTGAAGAACTTTTATTTGATGGAGTTCTCTTCATTGTTGTAGTGTTGATTTAAGATTAAAAAGCCCTAATTTTATAAAAGTACAAACAAGAAGAATCCATAAACAATTACAAAAATTCCTAAAGTAATTGTTAAATTTGTAAAATTAAAATATACTTTGGAATTTGGAGACTTGGTTCACTGGACCGCTTGGAATTTGCAAATCCGGATCCTACTTTCTTTTGTTGAGATTTGCGATTTTGGAGATTTGAAGAGCTGTCGAGCTGGAGTTGTTGAGTGTTAGCTTTTGCTTTGTTCTCTCTGTTGCTGCTGAATAGATGAAAAGTTGGGCTACTGATTGGTCCTTTAGTTTTTTAAGTCTAAATGTCAAATTTCACTTTAAACCGTCCTAATTTTTTTTAATATGGCCCCCCTGACCCCTTGAAAGTTCAGTGGGGTCAGGTGACCCCCTTCCCTGCTATAGATCTGCCCCTGCCGTCATGAACTTATACCGATAATGCTTGTAGGGAACGCTTGTGGGTAGTGGGTGGTCTATTTATAAAGACAATGTCCCCATCCATAATCCTCCTATGTACCACTTGTCCAGGTCTTAAAAATGTACGATCTTTTGAACCTTCCTTCAATGAGTATGTAGACGACCCATCCCTATATGTTAAGCACAATTTTTCGTCAACCAGCTTCTACAGATATGACATATTGTGCTGACTCACATTCTCCTCAAAAGTAATTCTCTGAGATATTTCAAAAGGCAAACCAATTTCACCCACCCCTTTATATGGATCGCTAGTTATAATACTACGAGAGGAAAACCCAAAAGCTAAATAAAGTTCTCATCTTCTCTAGCCATACTTTGGTAGAAGAATCGTTTGGTTCTCTTTTTATCCCGAAACATCCATCCACATCACGAGATACCTTATAAAAGAAAATGTTTGAATCAACAAGAGGTAGGACAGTTGATTAACATACATACTTATAACTTGGATGATATAACTTGTTGATTGAACTATAATAATGTTTTAGCGGAAAGAAAATTCTTGAGCAATATTAGAACTTCACTCATATTAGTTAAACCAAATTTTGGACACTATTTTTCATCTTAGCTTGTATGAAACCGACGACTAAACTAGCTAAATACCAGGTCATCTTGAAGAACACATTATTGTTTGCAATGCTTATCCTTGTTACTCTATACAGAAAAGAAATAATTTATTAGAGAGAGATCCAATAGAGGAAGATAATCCTCCCCAAAAAAAAATAAACAAAAAAAAAACTAGAAATTGTTACAAAGTCGTAAGGATTTCCCCCAATTTCCTTTGGAGATTAGGAATAAAAACACCTTTTAAGTCCCAAAAACCAACAACCAAGAGATGAAAGGGAGGAGCATTTGTACGCAGTGGCTGAACCAGAAGGTTTTCATAGGGGGGTCAAAATATATCAGTAAAAAAAATTTATTTATTGACGCTTGAAGTGCTTCTTTCGGTTGTACGACTAAGAGGAGACAACTGTATCCTGGGAGTCTGTATAGTTTGAAAACGTCTCAAAATTTGTTTATTTTTAATTGTTGAAAAAATATAATAATTCAATGTGTTTGTAAAAATAAAATATAATGAAAAATAAAACTATGACAACTTATCTTTAGTCGCTTTGTTTGTTATGGATCATACTGCAAATGGTAACGAGGATTTTAGCTTGGTCCTCAAACATGTTTATCCCTCCCTCAATTAGCACATAATTTGACTAAATTACCCAACCAAATCCTGTCACGTCATTCTATTCTGTCACATCAGCCTTGCTCAAAATCAAAAGAATCGGATCACTTCACTACTTACGTGTCAACCTCACAATCAACCCACCCCCACTAAAATTAATACAACCTCCTAACTTGGCCATTAAATTCACAAACGTTGACGTGTCTTTTCCCCCTAACTCCCTCCACAAATCGTAACTAAAACCCGGCGGGGTCTCTCTGTCTGTCCTCTCTCTCTCCCTCTAAAAGACTAAAACCCCCATTTCTCATCATTCATGATCGGATTATCTCATGCTCCGTCTCCGGCTACATCACCGTCCACAACCAATTACCGGCCGGGCAGGGGAAAAACCGCAGCAGCAGGGTACTCTAGTCTCTAGAGAGAGTCGCCGGTACCAGCCTACCAGGGGCAGGTGCCCCCCTGGTTCCGCCTCTGTTTGTACGATTATAAGGAAGAAAGGGAGAATTTTGTCATTGAAGACCCTAGTGTTCGTTTCAATCCAACAACGCAACAAAATAGCATACAATTCTTTTCCCAAGTTAAACAAGCACTTGGCCACAAAATCTTCCCCAGAATCCCCAACCCCCAAATAAAAAATAATAATAAATATATTTAAAAAAAAACTTGATCTCTAAAAGATTCTCCACTGATAATAGCAAACCAATATATGACAGAAATTCTCTTGGGACAATCTAATTATACACTACAGTAAGTAATACTAACACATAGTTCCTCAAGTCAAGCAAAATCTAAACCATCTTGCCAACACACACTTTGTCCGAGAAAATAAATGCATATAACAAAATGACAATGAGTAAATAAAAATATCATTTGAAGAAGCATTAAGGATCTTTCCTCTCAAATTTGTGTGAGTGATCCTACTCGTACACCAAGTAAAGTTTACCAAGTCGTATGAGTACCTTAGCAGTACCCCTAACTTGAAGATACTGTGCAACTGCTGCTCGCAAATCCTTAGCTTCAATTTCATGGAATCAAAATTTGGTGTCCTAGACCTTGAACTTTTGATAATCTCGATTTGCTTCAACACTTTCTTTAGAACTTCTATAGAATAATCCAGGATAGATATTATTGAAATAATGGTCAAAATAGAAACAGTACTAGATCAAACCTAAGTGTCGTGTATGAAAAGAATGATTAACTAAAGAACAGACACTGTTCCATCCAAGATGTTCGGCACGGACAAACAGTTTGGAGGGACATGTAAATATTGCAAGATATACCCAACTTGAGCCAAGAATCCTTTCCCAACAAGTTTTTTCCTAGTCTCATCAGGAATCTTTCTCGGAATCACCATGACCTAGTCATTGTCGAGGGTAAAAACATTAAATAACAATGAGAATGTTGAACTTGTATCAAATACAAATATTCTACAATTTGGACTTATCGATATATAAATTTATATGCTTAGACCAAGACAGCATCCTGCTAGTCTCCTTCAATTCATAGGATCGAATGTTCAATTGCAAAAAAATCTTTTACCAATATCCAACCACCAGGACTCGTAAACTCAGAATTAACAAATGTTCACATTTCTAATCAAAGAATAGGAGGCAGAGAAGTAGCAATGCAATACAAAGACGAGTATAACGTTCTAAACTGAAACGAGACTTCAAGTTTCAATCTTAAACATTAGAAGTTCAAACGAAACAGCTAGCTCATATAAAACTTGTTCGAAACTCATTTATTTAACAAATGAACGAACTTAATAAGTGAAGCTTGAGTATGACATGCTCAATCTTCACTTGTCATACTCAAGCTTCACTTGTTTAGTTTCACGAGCTTATATATATACACACACACACACACACACACACATATATATATATATATGTGTGTGTGTGTGTGTATACAGACATACACATCCATACACATATCTTCCACACCTTTCTCAGTTTTGGGCGTAAATTTCCTCCCAAATATCAATAGAATTCTCTGCTTCTGTGGTCCCATCACCTGCTAGAGTGTAGAGTGTGCTACAATCACAAGTATTGATCTTTGAAAATGGTAGTTACTGCAGCAGGGAAACAAATTTTGCATATAAGAATATATCTTGCTTGAGACTGCAAGCAGGAAGATATAATCAAGGGACCTAAAAGAAGTTAGCGGCCTTGCAAGCCACAAATTAGAGATGATATAAAGATAAATTTCAGAATTCATCATCAACAAAACTAAATTGAAATGAGAGGACAGGAGAACACAAACCTTAGAAGGAAGCAAAGCTTAACAATAGCTATCACCATAAAAATCTAAGAAAACAACTTCAATTAAAAGCCAAAAAAAGAAAATAGGAAAACGATTCATCCGGAGAAAATCAAATAGAAAAGTAGCATAAGGATAAAAGGTTCACCTTAAATTTGTCACTAGTTAATAAGCCATAGCCAAAAGCTCAACCAAAATGCTAAGGAAAATATACCTACCTACCTCGATCAATCAAGAATACGAGTGTTGGAGGTTAACAGCTTGTATTTGCGATGCTACTTCGAATTTTTCACAGAGTAAGACCCGATTGATTGATTTCAATTCACAAATTAGCGAAAGAGAAACCCAGCGGACAGAAAACATTGAAACACCGTAGGGAACCCATATAACCTGAGGGAACCTGAAACCCCGTCCAAAAAGGGGCTCCGACCCGAATTGTACGAACGGTAAATTTACTAAACTGCAACTGTAGGCACTGTAAACAAGCTCCGAACAGCAGAGAGAAGAGTAACCGTAGGCAAAGGAAAAGCGGCGCGTTTGGGCGCGTCAGAGCTCTGATCTGGTCGCTCCGTCTCCGAGTGTCGACCTGGTAAGTCTGCGCCGCCATTGGATGCCTGAACATTAAGATATTTCCGAGGAGTTGATCTGCCCACTAATTTTTCTTGGCATGAATGATCGCGGTCGGTATAAATAAGACTTCCAAACTGAAATTAAATCAAATTACGTTACGTGGATGATACCGACTCCCCTAAAAGCTTATCTTTCTCTCCCTCTTTCCCTGTGCGTACTTCCGCCGCTGTTTCCATGCTAAGATCCTCCCCCTCAACCTCCCAATCAGGCGGCCTCGGAGCCACCGCCAGTGCTAACCTCCCCGGACTAAAATTGAGTACTAGGCCAAACAATTCATTTTATATCCCCAGCACTACCACTATCCCAACTTCTCAACGGGGAATGGAGGGGTTAAAGGTATCATACTCTATGCACTGCATCAATGGCGGAAAACCTTTCATTCCATTTCCTACTTCAACTTTACTTCCTAAATTTCGTCCAAAATCCTACCTTTCGCTTTCTACAGGTTCCATTTTTCTTTCCTTTTCTTTTCTTGAATGTTGTAGATACTTATGTTACTGTATTGTCATATTCTTGCTTCAGAATCCATATTCATCATTTGATGTAATTACAGTACTTACTCAATTTGCTAGACTACTTTTTTGGTGGTGGCTGTTTTTACATATTAGTTTTTTTCCTTCTATAATGCAATGGTATGTGAACTTTGGTTTTGGGTTCATTTTGTGCCTTTCTTGTTCTTCCAAGTAAAATGACTTTTATGGAATCTTGGTTATATCATGAAATTAGATTTTAAGTTTCATTATCAAAAATGAAGAACATTTCACACCAAAAGATCACAATCAACAAATTCTGCCTTATTAAAAACTTAGGTCTATATTTTTGCTTATGTTCAAGAGGAGGGGGGGGAACAGTGAGAGGTAAAGAAATGGAAAGAATTCAATTTACTCATGTTTTCACATTATCCTTTTGAGAAATATATGTTACTAATAAAATTGAAATATTCTCTCTTTTATTGGTGAATTTCTTTTCATTGAGGCCTTTAGATGGAACTGAAGGAGGAAATATGAAAGCTCTTCTCTTTTTTTCTATAATGGTTTTCTTACAAAAACTTTTAAACAATTTTAAAAACTTTTTTAGCCAAATAGCTAAAAGAACAAATGGCCAAAAAATATTTAAATAGCAGTCTTCCAAAACATAACCGAAATTTCATATTATTTCTTTTGATTCCCTTTAATTTTCCAATCCCATTGAGTGCTTGGCCACAGTATGATTAACTTTCCATTCAATGGAACCATTTAGGAGTGGCATACTCGGGTGTTTTGATGACACAATGTTTTAGGCCTGATATGAGATTAAGCACGCAGCTGGGGAATATTTTTTTCTTGGTTCAACGGTAAGGGTATCCTCAAACCAAATCACAACTGGGCAATGACAAAAGCATAACCTTTAGATTAGAAAGGAGATGCTATATAACAAATGAACATACTAGAACATTTACAAAAGGGTTACAACTACATTAAACTAGTACGAAAACTTGTATGATGAACTAGTGAACCTCAAATGAACTGAAACAATTTTGCTTTACAAGTAACCTTTTGCCAAGATGTGAATTTAAAGTAAATGCATGGTGAAACGAAAATGGTAGAATGAGAGCTGAACCCATTCAGGAGATGTTATATGCGCAACCTCGAATAGGGAGAAAAAATTTCTAGGAACCTAGATCCATGCAAGTAGGCCTTTAGCAAGTAATTGAACTAGTGAAGGGATGTTGTTTAACTTTAATCAATATTGAAGGTGAATGTAGGGGAATATAAGATCAAAGTTAACTTTGATGAAGGTGTTGAAGGAGATAGATTGTAGCTTGGCCCTTGGGACTTCCTAGAATATATTACCCTAAATACAGCATACCGTTGAAATAGGATGCATAAAGTTGACCCAAGTAGTTGGAACAATGAGGCTTTGTTGAGTTGAGTTAGAAGTGAAATATTATCTAAATCTTGATAACCTGGGTTTAACACATGAGAGAGAAAAACATTTACTTTCAAAAACAAGTACAAATAATTGAAATTTTTTTTTACAAAATCCGTCATTTGGGTTGCCAAGTTATTTGATTGTAATTGCCAAAATCACGATGACATACCAGTGTCCAAGCAAAAGCCACTGCCTATGGACTTTTTGGGTTAGGACTAATAAACATATTGGGTACTTTTGGCCAAATGTTACTTGCTTCTCACTGTATTTTTCTTTTTATACAACTATTATGTTCTTTTTTTTTCTTCGTCTAGTGTTTTGAAGATCAGTTCTCAGACTGACAGATCCAAACCAAATACAGGTTGTAGGGATTATGCAAGCTTAGTTATACGAACGTTGACCCTATTTAATCCTAGAAGCTTTCCCTTGAGACATTCTGTTATGAAAAGAAAATGCCAAGAACAGTTTAGCACAAGTACATCAGGTTTCTCAGTTGACTATATATTTTATTTATAAGAGGTTATAATTCTCCTTTATCCATTTTCTAAGCTATAATAATTACTGGATCTCATTTGTAAGCATCAATACAACCTATTATTGTAGAAATTTTGGACAAGTCTAAGGATCTCTCCACAAGTGGGGATTCCATACGCCGACAATTTCTTGAGTTCTATGCTTCACAAGGTCATCAGGTCCTTCCAAGTTCTTCTCTTGTGCCAGATGATCCTACAGTTCTACTGACAATTGCAGGAATGCTTCAGTTTAAACCTATATTCCTCGGACAGGTATTTATATTTGGTGTACCAGTTTTTTCCAAAAGCCTATTGAGAAGTAAATTTCTACTTGTTCTTTCCTCTTTCTCTTTCCATTTCTTGTACGAGTAAAAAATTCTTTTTAAAAAGTTAAGAATAGATGGAAACCATGTACATGCAATGAGCACAGGAGTAAAAACATTTACTTAGTGGATGATCCCAACTGCATTCAAGGCAAACCACGTACGTCTTAGCTCTATAAAATGCTTCGAATTCAAAAAAAGGTGGTCAACACATCATAGATTGGTGATTACTATGGCAATGTAAATCTTCCAAATTTAGACCTTTATCCATTACCCATCACCCATCACCAAATGAATATGGTCTGAGAACTATTTCTAAGACCTTGTGGATGCTCTTCCATAACGACATACAGATGTAATTTTTACTTATCAAAAGGTCCTTGTAGCCTGAACATCAGTCTCTCTTCTTCCCCCTCCTCCTTTCCACGCCCTCCTTAACTATCACCCTAAAAGAGCTTGTATAAGTTGTGCCGGTGGAATCCAGAACCATAAACATATATTGCTTCATTCCCAAAGTAAAGTAATACTTGAACATCTTCACACCCTTCTATAAGGAACATGTCTGAAGTTTTCTATCCTCCTCTCAACCGATGGTTGGGGTTTGAAAGTAGAAAGAGATTATATGCCGGAAGATGGAGCAAGTTCTTCTGATAAGGATCGACTTGCCTCCACAAACAAAAAATTCATTTAAAAATCTTATTGTTTGAAACTAGTATGATTGTATTACATATCAATATAACTCAGTATTAAAGTATCAAAAAGTGGAGCCATATGCTTCATTAGGCACATTATGTGCCGTGATGATGAAGACATGCCTAATAGATTAAAATTCATAGGGTTGTAACTACTGTTTTTCATAGCTTTAATGCATTTGGAAACCTTAAATTAATTATCGTATCAATTGTTATGAGGCACTCGTTACCAAGTATCCTCGTTGCAATTAGATCGTTTGCTAATACATGCAGTTTTGCTAAGTTGTGTTTTTTAGGAGTGGACACATATATCACGTCCAAAGTTGTTTTGCTTTGGATGGCCAACGGCTTTGAGTTTGTTGATAATTGATCTGTTTAGGAGTTGTTTATCGATTAGTTTTAGATTTTGTATTAGTTTTTCAACAAATTTGGATTCTATTGTTTTCCATAGTTCTTTAACTAATGCGACAGTCTGGCTGTTAAATTTTCCTTTTTCTCCTACACTCCTTCGAAACTTCTTTTATCTTTCGGTTTTATGTTTCCATTCGCATTGGCGCATGCATAAGATGTTTACTCTTTCTTTTATTTGGTGATGTACATTTTGGGACATGAGAGGGGGTTCTGTTATTCCATCTTATAAAATGCATTTTTCCACATATTGCTTTTGCCATATTATTCTTGTTTTCCTTTTTTTTATTTTAAGGATTATGAATTGTGATTTGAGCTGACTATATAAATACCCTTTAACAGTATTGGCATATCCCATTCAGGTGCCTAGAGAAGTACCTCGTGCCGCTACATCTCAGAAGTGTATTCGCACAAATGACATTGAGAATGTTGGTCGAACATCTCGACATCAAACATTCTTTGAGATGCTTGGAAATTTCAGTTTTGGGGATTACTTCAAGAAAGAAGCAATTAACTGGGCGTGGGAGTTATCTACCTCAGAGTATGTATTAACTATTTATTTACAAAATCACTTAACAGGCTGATTAGTCATGCTATTTGATTGATGCTTTACAATATTCTCTATCTACTGTATTGCTGGCTATTGAATAGGAATGATAGAGTCCTATGTTGTTTTACTCATCTTTGTGTTTTCACTTTGGTTTCACTAAAGCTTTGGATCTGTATCTTAGTTAATATTAGACAAAATCTTCTTCTAATTTGTTGATCAGCAGGACTACAACACCTAATTTTGAGCTGACACGCTCTTTGATAAGGATACGTATGGCAAGATAAGTATAAAATTATTTCTACTACACTATTAAAAAACATTACCAGAAATCCTTTTATCTTTTATGAGTTATCTTCATCTAGTTCTGTAGCTTCTATTAAGTTATAGTCATCCATCATTTCCTTCCTCTTCAAATGAACATGAAATCCTACACTCATTTAGGTCCTCCATTGATCAAGATTTTGAATACTAACTTAATCTCAGAGCAATAGATTTTACAACTTCTTGCGTCTTTCAACTTTTATTTGTTCGTATTCATTTACTAGTTAATTTGAGGTTTATATTCTTTGTTGGAGCTTATAAGAACTGAAGTATTCCTTTATTTTTTGATTGGTGTTAGAAGGGATTCTTATTTTCACTTTCGTCTACTTGTAAATTTCTTATGAGTCTTCTATGATGGGGACTTTTCAAAGTGATTTTTGTAATTTGGATGAAGTTTCGTAATACGATGTCTTCTTTTCACTATTTCCTTTGCTGATTATTTTCTCTCCTACACAGTGACAAATCTTATACTGACTCTTAGGCGCCAGTGATACTGTCTTTCCTTTTACATATAAGCCAGCATATATTCTAATTCTTAATCCACTTTTTTTTGTAATCTTGATACCATGAGACATCATCGTCTAGGACCATATTATTCTTGACTATCTTATGAGGTTATTGTTCTTGTTGCATAAAACCAGTTCACTTGTCCTTGATGTCTTATCTACAGATTGTGGGTGGTTCATCTCTGCATGAATATACTCACTATGGATTGTGTTCTTTTTTGTGATCCCACCGATAAACAACGGCACCTCAGTAGTTCCATTTCTCTTCAAGCACCTCCGACTTGCCTCAACCTTTTTGTTTTTCGTTTGTGTCATTTTTTTATACAACTTGTAAGACATGGCATATGCTGCTTCATGTATTTAGGAAGAGAAATAATTCTATATCGTTTATAGCCCAATCCTTGATGATTAAATTCAAATCATCAGCCTAATGAATTTTAAAGGCACTAACTATTTGTTTGCTTTCTCAAGGATTTATTTATATTTTCCTTCATTCTCGTAGAATTTGCACTCTTTTTTGGGGGTAAAAAGAGGAACATTCTTTATAATGTTGTTTGTGTTGCTGTATTCTCTTTCCCATTCATAGCCACGAATTTATATTCTTATAATATCTATTGAGTTCCTTGTTTGGTTACAGATTTGGACTGCCATCGGAGCGATTATGGATAAGTGTTTATGAAGATGATGATGAAGCTTTTTCAATATGGCATGATGAGGTCAGTTGTACAATGTTTATATATTCTATTCCATATATGTCACTCTTTCAGCGAACTTACAAACTTCATTGGTGATCTATGGTTCACTGTTAACCAATCATAAGAGCATGCTTTAGATTTGAGGCCAGACAGTTATTAAAATATTGCAAATGGGTTAATCTGTACCCAGACCATCCCTTCTAGCTCCTTCAATTTATTGGATCAGCACTGGGTAACGACCTTTTTAGTTGAAATATTTGCAGGAATGGACTATATCATTAGCATCTACGATTTTTTGATGCCCAATTCCCAGAATTTTATCTTCCTATTTAGTATACATGTATTTGCTAGCTACAAGACTATTTTCTACCGATTCACAACTGTCACTTTTCTGAATATTCTGTGTACTTTCTATTACACCAAATTTTCATCTTTTTTAAGTCCCAAAGCGGCATTTTAATTGTCTTCTCTGTTTAAGGAATTAGTTCTGTTAACTTGTTATCATGATTCTCACTTCAGGTAGGTGTTCCTGTCCAGCGTATAAAGAGGATGGGTGAAGAGGACAACTTTTGGACAAGTGGTGTAACTGGTCCTTGTGGTCCATGCTCTGAGATTTATTATGATTTCCATCCTGAGAGAGGATATTCCGATACTGTAAGAATATTCACAAGCTCAAGTTCAACTGAGTGATCACTCTCTGTCTTTTGCTTCTTTGTTTTTCTTTCTTTTTCTTTTCTATTCTGGCAAGGCCGTGGAATGTTTCTAATTGTTGCATTTTTATTGTTTTCCTTTCTATGTTTGATGAATTTCATATGCAGGACATGGGAGATGATACTAGGTTTATAGAGTTCTATAATCTTGTTTTCATGCAATACAACAGAAAGGATGATGGTTCACTTGAACCCTTAAGACAAAAGAATATAGATACTGGGCTTGGTTTGGAGCGCATGGCCCGCATCCTACAAAAGGTACTTTTGGCTCAGCCACAATAAGACACCTCCTAACACCTGTGCAGTTAATGGAGCTTGTGCTTTGCTTGAAGGATCTTCTGATTACTCTTGTTTGCACGTGTTCATCATCTGTATATTCCAGTATCTACTTC
>CM029019.1:2329197-2672664 GCA_016801055.1 Panax notoginseng
GCATTCTACAGTAACTGCATCGACTCCTAGCAGAATAATCATCAAAAGGAGATTTACAGAGAAGGCAGGAACCCAAGACATTTGCATCTGAACTGCCAACAGAAACCCTACAATAACAATGAGGGTAAGTTAAAGAATTAACACTTCCACCTAGAAATAACAAAAAGTTCACCATACCATTCTCACTAGCTTTTTTCAGTATCACACTTTTTTTCTTCAAGAGTATTATGATGGTTACCAACTAAACTAAATTCAACAAATCCTAACAGAATGAATACAATTGCCATGCAGTTTGCGAAAAACAGAAAAGAAAGAATTCAGCTTTCAAAACTAAGATTTTAGATGGTGATGTTTCCTTTGTCTTATTTTATTTGGAAAGCCAAATCTCCCTCGAAGGTTAATGCTTTTGTTTGGTCTTTTATTTTCAATAAAATAATAAACTAAAAACTAATGATTTATTGCATAAGCACGTTCTTGAAAGTCTCTACCTCCTGGTTTGTGTTGCTTTTCAAATTGAACAAAGAAGTCTGTTCTTCGTCATTTTTGTATTGCACCATTTGCACGGCAATGTGGACTGCGAAATAGGCTTTCTGAGTTACTGGAGAGTCATGGTCTATCCTTATTACAATCAGTGTCTACTTAGGATGAGATTTTGAGGTTTAGGAAAGGGAAAGTGAATAAACCATTGTAAAAAGAAGAGTACATTTGGTGTGTTCGGAAGAACATAAGTCAAGAACAAGTTCATTAAGTCATATCTTATTCAACTTTATCATCTATTCTCCAAAAGAACATCACTCTCGTAAGCAGAATAACCTCAACACTTCGGACTATGTGATATATAACCTTTTGCTCTTCCTGATTGATCGTTATACGAATGGGGAACCCTAACCTGTACCCCTTCTTTTTTAAGATCGTGCTAAGAAGCTTTTGGCAGGCAGCAGCCTTGCACTACCACAATTCACACCATACTGTAACTTACATGGGCTGCCAAACTCATATATGGGCTCCACATATAGGAAGTATCCTTGTTCCAAGTGACATTAGACCAAATTCCTTCTATCAGTCATTGTAAAATAAAACAAAACTTTCTTTTGGTACACACCACTACCTGACTAGTTTCTCTATAATAGAACAAAAATTATCAATGACGTTTAGTTAGTCTAAACTCTAAAACAAGAATAAATATTTTTAGCACTGGTGGAGAAAAAAAGAATACACTCTGCTACAGGAAAAAGGGGAAAAACAAAACAAAAAGAGCATCAGACTTTTCTATAGGATCCAGAGAATGGAGCCCGATTTCTCTAGTCGCTGAGATAATTTTAGTGCAGGTTAACAGAATTGATTTAACAGTTCACTCGTTAAGTATCATATACAATACCTGTGGTCAAAAACAAAGTTCTTTCCTTTGAAAAAGCCACCATCTGGAAATTGTTCTAGATATCGTTGAATTCCACCATATAACTGCAAGAAAACTATTGTTACTAAAAAGTTCATCATCTACATGAGAACCATTTATACTTCCTTAGGGGCCATGTTATCATAATAACTATATGCTAAATCACAGTGCAAAGAGACAAGAAATAGAGAATATGTCAATTCAATTTATATTGTTATTTTTATGAGACATGGGAATTCATAAAACATCAGCATATATATGCTTACTACATCATCTAAGTCTCAACAAACCACATAACACTAATTGCATCATTTAAGACAGCATTCTACTTTTAACATGGAACTTTCATCGCAGAGAATGTCAACATACAGAACTTTTGTTTTAGATGATCTTTGGGACAATGTATAAAATATCTGCATTTAAGTAGAATTGTTTTCACATCTTAAATAATGACTAAATGCAATGTTAGCTTATCCCAAAAAAATCCACCTAGAAACCTCAAGAAAATTATAAATAATAAATAATTCTGGAGTTTATCCAGACACTTTCCTCCTTTTTGAACAAAATTACAGTTGAGGGAAAATTAGTAGTAAGCAAATATATACATTAACTCTTTCGTGTCCCTTGAACAGAAAAGATTGAAGGACAAAAATATAAGAAAAATGATTGTGTGAATATGGAAATCTTGTGGACTACTCATAACCAAAGGCTCCTCATTCATGCATCTTTAATGACTACAAATCATCAATTGCTTTATAAAACATACAATTTAGTACAAGTTGATTGGATCAACTACATTTCATCCATTCAAAAAACATATTTAATTTCGATACAACATTATTAGTAATAATCATTAAATGAAGAAATAGAAATATAGAAATCCATTTAAACCTGAAACACATTCTCAAAGCCTGCACCTTTAGATCTAACATAGGCTGATGCCATTTCACACCTAATTCCTCCAGTACAATACCTGTGACACAATCCAACCAATAAAAATTGAAGAGCCCGCATAAAAGCGCCGGCTGAAATTTTAACCAAATTGCTATAAATGCCATCTTGCTTTGAACTCTATTACAGGTGAATGAACAGGACTTTGTCAAGATAAGGTTAACATAAGGCATGGAGGGAAGATCACAATAACTATTTTTGATCAGTGTAGTTCAGTGACTACCATTTAACCACGGTATACAAGCATTCGACAAGTATTTTTTGAAATTCTTATGATACGTACAATGAAAAATAGAAAGTAAGACATGCACACAATTATATCCTCCTTTAATTATTACCAACCCTTTGAAGTTTTTTAATTCAAAGCTAAAGGAAGATAAAAATAACTTATCCATCAAAAACAATATGAGCTAGGCACATTAATAAATTAGAAGCTATAAGATAATTGAAACAATATATTTCATATATGCATGAGGATGGATTTTGAAAAAAAGTTTATATACCTAAACAAGAAAGGTAAGAGCACATTAATGAATAGAAAAAGGATTTTTTTTTTTAAATGTATAAAAAATTCATACAATACCAGTTAGTTCGCAAGTGTGTAGCAAGGTGAAAAGACATAAAGATGCCAATATGGTGGATCATAAAGAAAGAGATCATCTTCTCAACATTTGAATGGAATATATAAGCCTCACGTCAAGAGGTATTAAAAGAATTTCCTCAAAATTTATGTTATACAAAATATAAGAAGAAACAAAATTAAAAATCTGGAAACCTTTAGTGTAAACTACTGCTTCAGCACTTACATGAGGATACAATTTCCTCGCAATTTCTCTGAATTATTATCTATCCAAGAAGGAAGATCACTATACTGCCGGATTGCTGGATCCAAAGTTTCTACATTTGGAGTTTGGAACTTCCCAATTCTTGTCTCATATAAATTCCTAGCATCCAGTAGAACAAGTTTTTTTGGTGTATCTTTTTCTTTATGTTGTCCTGGTAAAAAAAACTGAATTAAGAGACTACAGCAGTTACCTGAGAGAAATGCCAATATTGAAATTCAAAGCAAGTAAAATTGTAAACATATTCTAATAGATGATTCAACCTAATTAAGGCAACCGACCAGCCCAAAAAGTAAGAAAAGAGCTTCAAAACACAAAAGGATAACTCACCACTATTCTGAATGGCAGAATGGAACTCAACTGCAGAGAGATGTTTCCCAACATTTGAGATTTCTGGTGGTTTGGACAGAGGATGAGAACCAAATGTAACCAACTCCTGAGCACAATATCAACCTAGAGAATCAATAGAAAAGGACAAGCTGCACTAGAATGTTTCGTAGTTTTAGAAGCCAATTAATTAAGATAACCTTGAAGCTCCTGAGTACATAAGAATCTTACAATTATCATCATGTTTGCTAACTTAAAAGTATATTAAAAGAAAGTTCAGATTATACACTAAATTTTTTGACATCATACCAAGTAGATATGTTCATTAATAAGATATGTTCGTTAATAAGACATTGTTCAGGGTAAAATTTTGTTTTCTTATAACACAAAAACTTTATCGTAGCTATCATCCACTAATAAGTAGATGCTAAAAACAATTAAACGTAATGTACAAACTGAAGCTTACATTGCAGATGAGTCAATTACAATATTTATGGCAGAGTTGTTTCACCTTGACAATGCGGATCGATAGAGAAGTGAATCCACATTCCTCTGCAACCCTATCATTCGACGGCTGATGGCAAGAAGCAAGCTTGAAGTCTGTTCCTTCAAATAAAGAGTTTGACTTCATTGCAGCAATGTGCTTCTCTAAAGATGATAGCTTTCCACCAACCTAACAATAACCAAAAATCCCGAACCGATAAGCTCCAACACACACACACATAATACCAAACATCACTATCTGATTGTACATAATACTCCCCATCCCAAATTAGAGCTCGCTTTGTCCTTTTAGGGATCCAAAAATTTCATCTACTTTCAAAATCAATGCATTTGGAAATCAACCTATTGTAAGTAAGTTAAAATTTTAGCTAGTTATGCTTAATTGAAACTTTTCTTAATAACCTTTAAAAGAGGACTATCGAGTGTATCCATAATCACTCTACAGCTCTAGATTCTTGCAGATGGTTTTCAGCTCTCTGTTTATAAAATAACTCTAGATAAAAGTATATACACCCCCATATATGAATGCATACAACTCACAAAACACTAATATCTTCAGAAGGCAAAGGAAAAAAATTGAAAAGTGATAAAACCCACTGATGATCATATGTCCAATTATATACACACCTTAAAAAACATAAAATCAAGAAAATACTTGTAAAATTTAGAGTAACATGGAATACTTTTTTTATCTCACTTTCCATTTCCTTTTCATTTCTCACTACTTTGTACCAGTTCCGCATAGCCTCAGTGAAAACATATCTATTCGCATCAATCAGCCCATAATTTCAACTCTTGAAAGAAATTTGCAGTTCACTGTACAAAAACCATATACTTATAATATAGAGAAATGTATCCAGTAGGAGGAAATTAGAGGAAAGAAAAAATTACAGTAACATTGACGCCATTTGGAGAGAGACGGACGCGGCCGAGGAGAGAGAGAGAGTTGCAGCTGATATTATAGAAGGTGAAGAGCTCGTTAAGGTCTGGAATTGGGGTGTACTTGTAGTATAACAGAACGCCATACTGATCCCGTCCACTGTTGTTATCCGCCATTGCTGAGAGCTCCTGTGAAGCTTCACGATTTGTTTTCATGGCGAATAGAAAGATTAAAGTTAAACCCTAATCCAGATTGGGATTTTGAAACTTTTTTAAGCATATTTGAAAAATGTTAGATTTTTCTCAACCAATAATATTATAGTTAGCTAAATTTTCTCCATGTTATTTTTGTTTTTCTAATCCTTTCATTTTATTTTATTAGTTTAGTCCAAAAAGATTTTTAAAAAAAATCAAAATCGTTGTATTTTGCTCATTTTTAATAAGAGAAAATTACTTTAACAATCATTAGATTTAGACTCACTTTTGCAGTAATTTTAAAGTATTTGTCAGATATCCTCACTCATCATTGAATTAAAGGTGCAAATTTTTTATTCTAAAATAATTAAAATAAAATATATAAAATAAAGGATACTTAAGTCATTTAATAGTGTTTATTAGTATTAAAAAAAATAACGCATAATTTTATATAATTTTGTGGAGCTATTAAGAATAAATTTAATTCTTTTAATTCTTTTTCTACGTTTATATTTTTTAATATATGTATAAATTATATTTTTTTCTACGTTTATTTTTTTAAATATGTGTGCATTTAATATTATCAGTAACACTACTATTGTAATACATTAAGTGCAATAATAATAGTGTTATCGATAATATTAAATGCAATATATTACCGTCGCTAGACCGATTCCTAATTCCTCGTCGCCCCAAAAATAATTCTACTTTTAAATAGAAAAACATTATGGCCTTTCAATAATTATGCTTCTTCTTAAATAAAGGTTAAATACACTCGTATCTCTCCAAACAACACAACTTATAACAAATTCATAGAATTAGATGAAATGTAAAATATGTTGAAAAGATTATGTTCTAGCTTGTGTTTTAAATTTATTCATGTGATTATACTTTATAAATAATGTTGATATTTTAGATGATGATTCTAAATAATCATTCCTAACCTTCCATTAGAATTAGATGTGTAAATAAATCGAGTCAAGTCTGAGTATAAAGGTGTGTGACGCCCCCAAAATTAGGTATACATCACCCATCTTGGGTCGTCAGATACATAGTACAAATACAAATACAACTTACTAATACAACTGTCGTGTACAATACGATAAAACATAAACTGTGAGTTTGAATACAAATATTATCTTCTAGAGAGTATTCATACTCAAAAAGAGTCCTCATTACATTTATTAACACACCATTACATAGAATAGTGAGGACTACTAACTAATACTATCATTCGGACCATCACTCCGTTCCCCGACTTGCCCCAGCTACGTTCTCATTTCCTGAAGAGAACAGTGAAAGAAAGGGTGAGCTCAACTAGCCCAGTAAGAAATATTATGACTAAGATAATACAGAATAAATTATCATTAGCCTTCAACAATGTTAAACTGATAAAATATAATAGACATCAAGTTTAACTGCAGCGAAACAAGCAATCCATTAAAAGAGTCAAGTAGAAAATAAACTCTACTATCTTTTATGATTTAAAAAGTTTTTCAACACTGTGATCGCTGGGACTCAGCTTAATAAAATAATCCACATCATCGAATCACCCCTGCACTACGGCCAAGGATATTCGTATATTCATTAATGGTCATGATCATGCCAACAACTGTCCATCAATGCACTACGGGCCAATGAGGACTTTTACCACATCATTTGTAACATTACGGTCATGATTACACCGAATAATCCCTGGTCATAATCATACCAAGTCCATCTATGCACTACAGGCCACAGATGACTTTCAACATTTTATAAACATGAGGATGATGACAATGATATAAGAATTCAATAAAACAAGTTCAAGAATTAATTTATCCAAGAATTAACAACGTCCAAATTGTCAACATGATACTGCTTTGTGGAGTAAAATTCAAGAATACATAGAAGAATATTTTCATAAAAAGATACTGGATGAAACGCAATTATCAAGGATATTCCACAAAATTCATGGAGTATAGAAGTCAAAACTTAACCAACTGAGTATAATAAAGAATGGAATAACAAAAGAAATCACAATGCATGCGATAGACTGCACAGACAGGTTATTCCAACAGAATAATAAATAATGGAACCAGGTCCGGCGTAAACGCACAGACAGGATATTCCGACAGAATAATAAATAATGGAACCAGGTCCGGTGTAAAACACACAGACAGGATGTTCCAACAGAATAATAACAAGACGAAACCAGGTCCGGTGTAAAACACACAGACAGGATGTTCCAACAGAATAATAATAAAAACGGAACCAGGTCCGGTGTAAAACACACAGACAGGATGTTCCAACAGAATAATAATAAAAACGGAACCAGGTCCGGTGTAAAACACACAGACAGGATGTTCCAACATAATAATAGAAGAATGTCACCAAGTATATAGTAGATCCGCGTATACAGGTTATTCCAACAGAATAATAAGAAATGGAATAACAACAGTTCTCTTTATGAATAAGAAAGAATAATACCCCTTACCGTTTTAAAGACGAGCTGAAATAAGGAAGTAATTAAGTAGCAGAATACTATTCTTCTCTCTCTCTATAGTTTCTCTCTCTAGAGTTCAGTGAATTCGTAAGAAATAATGAAGGAATGAGCTGCTATTTATAGAAAAATAGAATGCATAGTAACTAATCCATGAACGGTCCAGATTGATTACTTTAATTTGACGGTCCATATTTAAAGAAAAATAAAATAAAATATATTCTATTTATAGAATAACTTTAATAAAGTATTATGTTTTATATAAAAAGATGTTTCTGTTTTATTACGTTAATAATACGAATAAAACAAAACGTCATTATCGCTAAATAATTCATATTATTAACTGACCATAATTGAATCAAACTGAGTGACTTCTCACATAAGCATTAATAATCAATACCGTGTGCTACTATGCAACCACACGTATTACTGTACTTTTACTACCGAGTAGTTCAACAGTAATAATGGTAAAATTTTTGCCGTTATTTTTAATAAAATATTTTTATCGTTTTCTCAATCCGACAATAATTCCGTTGTGGAGTCCACCAATGATTGTGTCGTTGTACGAATATTCCCTGTTAAACGAATATTCCCCGACCAATCGAATATTATATAACAACTTGCTTACTTTGCAAAATTTATAAATATTACCCACAACTATAACATTATATCAATTTAACTCCATAATATTCAAAAATGATATTTATAGAAAATTCATCTTTATTTATAAAATTTGAGGTCTTACAAGGTGCTCAAATTTGTTTCATAAAATTTATCGAGTTTGAAATAAGATTTGATTGAGCAGCAGAAAATTATAATTTAAAAAGACTCAAGTAATTTATCAAATTTTAAAATTTATTCATATTTAAATCGTTTATATTATGGAATCAGATACAATTCCCAATAAATTTAAGAATATCTCATGCTCCAATTGCTGAAACCATATGACATACAAAATTTTGACCATTTTAAAATTAATAAAAAATTCAAGATATATGTGAAGAATTTATACTCTTTAATAAATTACGAAGAATGTATCAAGTTTCATGATCTAAAACTTCTACATATATATTTTTAAGAATTTTATTTTAAAAATAACTAATCTAACCACTAAAATCAAACTAGTGCGTTTATTATGAGATGACGAGAGAGTATATAAAATATACATGTTTATACTATTTTATTATATTATATTATAAAAACAAATATAATTAAATCACTTTAAAGAAATTGAAACACGCTATAAAATATTAAAATTGCATAAATACATGATTTTACCATTACACGTCACCATTTCGAACAAAGTTATGGTGGGAGTGTCATTTTTACTCGCTTAAATATATCTTTTAATAGTTTTTTTATATAGATTAGGGTCTATTTTATAGGTCAATTATACTTCTAGTCTATTTAGCCCTTCTTAAAGTTAAATAAATATGTATTAATTTTAAAATTTAATAATTCATAAATTAACTTTTTTTAAAAATGAGATGTATTCCTAATTTTAGATATAAGGGTATCACAAACATAATTTTCTCCAAGTTTATTTCTTTAAGAATTTACCAAATTCGCAAATTATTACTTTTTTTCACAAAATTAATTTTATTTATAAATTTATAAATATTAAGGACGTGTTTTTATTTTATGTATAGTCTAATATTATTAAGTTATTATTAAAGTAATGGTGATATAATAATAAAATTATAAAAAAAATTGTCATTTTATATTACCATCAATAAAAAATATTTTTTTTTGTGTTTTCTAAATTTTATACATGAGACTTATTTCATTTCATTTCCGTTTTCTGGTTCATAGATATATACATAATTGGGAGAAAGTTCAAAAATACCCTTGACATATACATAATTAGAATACCCCTGATTTTTACCGCGATGTCTACTGAGCACCCTATACTTTTTTTTATCCAAAAATACCCTTAACGTTACACTTTTTAGATCAACCGTACCCCTACCGTTAACAAAAATGCCAAATAGACAAACGGAATTAACATTTGGGACATATTTTACTGACGTGTCAAATAATTAAAACAAAAATTACTACCGTACTATCTTATGTGTATAAAAATAATATTTATATATATTTGATAATTTATTTATTATGTATATTTTATTAATACTTTTTATTTATTACTAATTTTATTATGTAAAATGACTCATTTATTTTTTTTAAGTAACTATATTTTATTTAGGTAATTATTTCTTTATTTTCTCTATCCTCAACTATCCCCAATATTCTCCTCCACCACCATCCGCCACCCATCACCACCGTCCGCCCCCAAATAAAAATCCATGGAACCAATAATCCAAGCAGTTGTAGCAAAGAGCAAGAAAATAACATCACCAACACTTCATTCCCACGTCAAAATCATTCCTTTTTAGAACAATCGTGCTCCTCAAATCAAACCCAGAAAACCCAAAAGGTTGAAGATAAAAGGGATAAAGAGGATAAGGTAGTTTTGAGAAACATGTGGTGGGCAGATTTGAAAGCAGCCGTAGGGCAGAGAATTAACTTGGAGAGTATTTCATTATTTTCTCTCTTCTCAACTATCCCCAATATTCTCCTCCACCACCATCCGTCGCCCATCACCGTCGTCCAAGCCTCCATAGGCACCAAAACTCAATTAAAGGAAAACACTTTTTTCCAAGAACCATCCGAACCAACATAAAATCAATGAACAAAAAAGTATCAGTTGCTAGGAAATTAAAACATTAATTAACCGAAACAAATATAAAAATAAACCCAGATTCCGGCGAAATCAAGTCAAGATCTGAGAAAAAAATAAGCTTAGCAAAACATATAAACCCATCCCCAAATCAGACACAGCAAACCCAGACCATCCCAAATCGAGATTAGATCGCAACCCAAAAATTAGAACCACAATAAGTAGCGATTAGAACCACATCAGCGACCATGAACCCATAGCAACCCTCCACGACTTCCGTCCATCGCCGAACGACTGTTAGCCCCTTCTTTCTCCTCTGTAACAGCCATTATACAGCCGAGGTCACTCTCGTAATTCCAGTCTCCTTACGCATTTAGTGGGATCTTACATGATTATAGGGCCTTATTTTGGGTAGGGAATCATTCTCAAATTCCTGGCACAATCAAGGGGATTCAGAGATCATCGCAGCTTTGTTTATGGAGAAAAATTAGGGATTTGAAGAATAAGAAAGGAGTTGAGGTTCAGGGGAGTGGGGAGATTTTGGAGATATGCTTTCTCTAGTTTTTCTTATTTCCTCGTTCCTACTTTCAGTACATTAGATAACTTGGTTAATTTTCATTGCAGTCTCAATAGTAATTTAAACCTCTTGTAAGTTCAGTACAAATTTTTCAAATTTAAATAAATAATCTCTGCCTATTTCGTTTGTGTTGTGGTTGAAGTCACTTTTGTCTCCTTTAACCCCTATAACTGTTACACTTGTTATCAAAACAAGCCTTCTTTGGATCTGTTGTGGGTAGTCAAACATGGCTGATGGTACTAGATGGAAGACTTTGAATGAACGACTCACTTCTCAGGAGACGCGCATCACTGAGATAAATGATTTAATCAAACAGAACGGGGAGGTTGTGAATTAACGAATGGAGAAATTTGAAGATACACTGAAGGACATTAAACAATTAATACTGGGGCTGAAACCAAGGGAAGAAGCCGATATGGAATCTATCCCAGTCAATGGTAATGGCGATGAAAGAGAAACCAGCTACAAAGGAGTGCCGAAAGGAGCAACCTTTACCCCTTACCAGCCCACTTTAAGGTATAACAACCCCCCACCTCATTTTTTCCAGCAAAATTCCACACTAAACCAAAACCAAGCTTTCCAAACTATGCATAATTTCAATTGGGGTCCTCACAAGCCGCCTAAAATCGATTTCTCAAAATTTGATGGTTGTGACCTTAGAGGATGGGCAATGTGTTGTGATCAGTATTTTGACTTCAATCCCATGGAAGAAGTGAGGAAAACCAAATTCGTCTCGATTCATTTTGAAGGGAAAGCTAGACTTTGGTACCAATTCTATCAATTTGAGAATGATTCCCTACCCAAAATAAGACCCTATAATCATGTAAGATCCCACTAAATGCGTAAGGAGACTGTGAAATTACGAGAGTGACATCAGCTGTATAATGGCTGTTACATCTTCCTCCACCGCCGCCTCCATCCGTAACAAACGAAATACTTCCGAACGACTTTGTAGAATACATCTAAGTAGAATGGGTTTAGATAGAGAAAACCTTAGAGAGAGAGAAAATAGATCTCATATGATTGGGTTTAGAGAGAGAAAATGAATATATTTAGTATTTTAGTAATTAGTATTTCAATATATCAATTAGTTATATAACATATCAATTAGTAAAATACTAAATAAATTAGTATATTTAGTAAAAAGTAAAAAGTAAAAAGTATATAATACTAATATTTAGTAAAATGATTTTAGTATTTTAATATTTTTTTAATTAATAAAATAATTTGAATTTTAGTATTTTAGTATTTTTTTAATTTTTTTTTAATATTTTTGAATTTTTTAATTAGTATTTTAATATTTTTTTAATTAGTACTACCTTCATCCCATAATAACTGTCGTTTTAGAAGGAAATTTTTTTTCCAATTTATTTGTCGTTTACAACTTTCTAGGAGAATAAATTATTTACTTTCCTATATCATCTCTACCTTTTCTCATTGTCCCAAAATTTTTTTTCCTTGTATTAATAATTTTTAACTTTCTATAAAGGGGTAGTGATGAAATTTCACCCCAATTTTAATTAATAAATGATAGCACTAAATAACTTTCTTAATCTATGTGCATCAAGCTAAAGCGACAGTTATTATAGGATGGAGGGAGTATTTAGTATTTTAATATTTCCATGTGTCAGCCATATAAGTAATTTGGACGGATGTTAACTTAGTTGGCAGATCTGTTAACAGCTTGGATACGGACAACCCAAAAATTATAAGGTTAAAGATATTTTTGAATAAAAAAAAATACAAGGTGCTCGATAGATATTGTCATTTTTGGACCTTATCCCGTACATAACTACATATACACATAGCCCAGGATATACAGAATCCGGAAAGGGAAGAGAGTACACGGCGTGCAAAACTCCGACGTCGGCGGTTGTTCTTCGGCTCTGGTGTCTATTATCGGTAAATATGGACTTCTTCTGGCTTAAGTTTTACTTGATTCGTTGGTTTTCTTTGGTCAAATTTGATTGGTATTCGTTTTGGGAAAAATTAGTCTAGGGTTTTGATTTTTTTACTTTTTCATCAAAGGAATTACACTAAAAAGTAGAAATCTTGGCAGATTATCGGTTCGAATCAGTGTTTGGAACTGAGAAAATCGTGAATTTGAAGTTGAATTAATTGGGATGGGGAAAAACGAATTTCTGACTCCGAAGGCAATTGCCAACCGAATTAAAGCGAAAGGTCTCCAAAAGCTGAGATGGTACTGCCAGATGTGCCAGAAGCAATGCAGAGATGAGAACGGGTTCAAATGCCACTGTATGAGCGAAAGCCATCAGCGTCAGATGGAGGTATTTGGTCAAAACCCTACTCGTGTAGTCGATGGATACACCGAGGAATTTGAATCTACATTTTTGGACCATATGAAAAGGAGTCACAGGTTCAGCCGAATTGCGGCTACTGTTGTTTATAACGAGTATATTGCAGACAGGCACCATGTTCATATGAATTCAACTCAGTGGGCCACATTGACTGAGTTTGTCAAGTATTTGGGGAGAACCGGCAAGTGTAAAGTTGAAGAAACCCCGAAAGGGTGGTTTATTACGTATATAGATCGAGATTCAGAGACCCTTTTTAAGGAGAAGATGAAAAATAAGCGAATTAGAGCGGATTTGGTCGATGAAGAGAAGCAAGAGAGGGAAATTAAGAAGCAAATTGAGCGAGCTGAACAGTTGATGCCAAATGGGGTTGACACAGAAGCAGAACAGCAACCAAAAGTTTTACTAAGATCGGAGAGTGATGATAACAAAATTAAGCTTAAGATCGGTTTGACCTCGAAAAATGTGGTGAAAGAGAAAGGGGAGAGTTCAAAATTGGTGTTTGAGGAGGTTGAGACTGATAATAAGCAAGAGAAATTAATGAAGAATGATAATGGTAAGTTTGGTGGAAGGTCAGCGTTGGATGAATTGATGAGAGAGCAAGAAAAGGCGAAAGAGCGGATTAATAGGAAGGATTATTGGTTATGTGAGGGAATTGTTGTTAAGGTTATGTGCAAACCTTTGGCTGAGAAGGGTTACTATAAGCAGAAGGGAGTTGTTCGTAAAGTGGTTGATAAGTATGTTGGGGAGATTGAGATGATTGAGAGTATGCATGTGTTGAGGGTGGATCAGGAAGAGCTTGAAACTGTGATCCCCCAAATTGGGGGCCTTGTGAGGATTGTTAATGGTGCATATCGTGGATCAAATGCTAGGTTGATGGCAGTTGATACAAATAAATTTTGTGCTAAGGTACAGATTGAGAAGGGGGTGTATGATGGAAGGGTTCTGCCTGCAGTTGAATATGAAGATATATGCAAGGTTGTGCTGTAATGAGATCATTCAGACTGCGTCTACTGGTTTTTCATTTGTGCCCTAGTGATCTCCAAATTGTAGGACAACCTTTTAATAGTGCTTTTTCTCATTTCCAATGTCCTTTTTATATTTATGTATGATAAACGATGATGCGGATGATAATTAAGATGATGATGTTGATGATGATATTGCAATAAAAGATGGACTTGAATTGCATGAATGATGATCTTAATGTTATTTTAGCATACTGTTCTTGGTCGATTTTACCTTAAAAAGACGTGTAGTTCAATACGGATGCGTGGATGGTGGTTGGCCTTTTTTATGGATCTAATATCTGCAGAAAGAATTACCCAGGTAATTAAATTTAGTTGAAGTGATCTTGTTGATCAATGGCCACTCCAAGATTTTTTGATTTTGTAGTTCATACTGACACTAATCTATCTAGTTCACTCCCCAAGAACATTTGTGCATGAATTAGCTAAGCACTATGTGAGCAATGTTAGACTAGAGTTGCAAGATAATTTTCCTTTTAGCTTCCCATTTCCCCCCTTAATTTGGTATTTTACTGTATAGGATTGTTAATGTTGCTTGGCTTGAAAAAGTAATTATTCCAATCCCCATAACTGGGGGTAAAATTACCTATCATCAAAAAAGGGTAAAAAGGTTTAGAGGCTGTACATGACTCTTGAGTATAAACTTGTTAATTAAGATGTAGAGGCTGTACATAGTCAACTGTTATTAGAGTTTTTGGCCGGTGAGGTCTGCTTCTCATTCTCTTTTCTTCCCCCCTTCATAAGTTATTGCTGTGGACTTTTATATTCTATGGAAGCTTGATATTACCTTTCTAACAGATCATTTTTTTGTTTTATAAAAATTAAATATCATGAGAGAAACTATATGGTGAATCTGATGTAATTATTGAAACATTTTCATAAGAGAAGGCAAAATATCTGGTAAGGGTTGCTGTGTTGTGGAGTATTTGTCGAATATGTATGCCAAGTTATTTCAGGATCAGTTTTTTCGATTATGTTTCTTGATAAATGTGATTTTCCTTGCCTTGTTGTGGAGTATTTGCATGAATGATGATCTTAATGTCATGTTAGCATGTTCTATGGAATCAACTAAAACATATAAAAGCCTAACCAAATTTCGTCGCTGCTGGATTTAGTTTGGGTTTCGTCCGGATAGGGCTTAAACATTTCTTCACCGTACCGGAAGGTTTCTTCCATCAGATTGTAGCATTAGTCCTCACTGTAACTGATGCTTTCATTGCCCATTCTATTTGTTTTTTGTTCATGTTCTTCATAGATTTATAAACCCATCTGTCTCTTACCATCCTTATTCAAAATCGTTTCATGTTCTCTTCTCTCCCTTTCTCTTCTTTTGCTACGAAGAAAAATGATCCTAGCAATTTCTTCGTCTACAACTTGGGAGGCAACACCCAACAAAATTGAGGTCGAACACTCTGTTGTGGATGTACATAGTTATTTATTTGAATGAACAATTTTGGTCTTAAATTCGAGCAGTCGCCTCTCATTGTTATCAAAGCTATTGATGAAGAAAATATGTGAAACCAAATGAGGATATCTTTTTGAGCCTTCAAACCAAATGTGGTGGTGCTACCTTAATTTATTTCTGATGTTAACTTTTATTTATTTTTGTGATATTGTCTTTCATTTGGTACTCAATTTATGTAAATCTTTTTATGTCACTATTCTTATTTTAATTTAGTGTTAATGCAGAATTTTACTACTTATTGTTATTTGGTGTTGGTTCAGAATTTTCATAGAAGCCAAAAGTTACTCCCAGAATTTCAAAAAATCTTCTTGACTTTTTTTTTTGATTGTCAGAAAATTAGAAAACAGAAGCCACCACATAATTGAGTTGTCCCAAGTTGAGATGAACAAGGTATGTTTATGTTTGTATAAGATTCTCAATGAATTTTTATATGTTTAGCAATATAATGATCAGTATATGCTGTATAAGTGTTATGTGGTTTTGCTGAATTTTATGGGTTTGGAGTAAGGTTGTAAAATGAAGAAACAGTTCGGGTTCGATTCGTACTCGTTCGACTCGAAATATAAATGATTCAAATATGAGCAAATTTTAAAGTTCAATAAATTACTTGAACCTCCTTAATTTGTAATTTTCTATTGATATTCGGATCATATTCATTCGAAAAATTCATACTGCTCGGACTCGATTCGAGATTGTGCTACTCGGTAGCTAAACGAGCCTCAATCAAACTTTATTTTATATTCGATAAATTTTGTGAACCAAATATGAGCAACTCAATACTCAGCTCGACTCGGTTCATTTACTCGGGAGTGTACATGGTAACCTTAGAGTGTGTTTTTTCTTTGTATTCTAGATCTCTTTCACGTAAAGATACGAAATATTAATTTGTGAAGAACGTATGCAAGGTACTTTTTGAAGACGAGAACCGATCGGTAACAAGGATGCTTGTAATTGGAATGACCAAGTAGTGGTTCTTGTGAGTAACTTGATTTTCTGTATTAGCACCTACTTTGGTTTTATCCATTGTCAAAGATACTTTGGTGCTGTTCCGTTCGTGTGTGGCTTATAATACTATCTCTGGCTGGAGGAATTAGAAAATAATAGTCTGAAATACATCACACGTGGATCATATAGCAAGTGCAGTTATGTGCAGAGTTGAGTTTGAAGTAGTTAAATAAATATATAATTCTAAAACAAGAAATCAGCCTATAATAATGTACTACAGATAGTCAGAATCATATTTACAAAATACTAATCTAATTAATTGAAATTGAAAGTAGCAGAAGGTTTTGGTCATATACACCAAATGAGGTTATCAGGTTCTTGTGTATACATTGCACAAGCAGAATGCTTCATGGCTTCTAAATATTTCATACATAAAAAAAGAAAGAATCACACAATAGTTAAGGCATCCCTTCTGTTGATACTGTTGACATAGAATTGAAAATTTTGACAGTAGCTTTCTATCAGACGATATTCCCAAATTCTACTGTTGTAAATAATCTGCAATCATATGCAAACACTTCTCTAAGGCATTTCATCAAAACTAGCATAACAAGCAACAAAACTAGTCCAAGCTGCATCTCTCTCTATAACCCATTTTTGTCAAAAACACAATTTCCCATCTCTATGCTATTATCATTGTTCCAACTTATGGTTTGTCTCAGGGAAGTTGTTCTTTTGTCCCAACTTCTACTATTTATCATGATTTTGTCAATAAAGTTGAGATAAGAGAGAACTCACAATCAGGGATCTTCTCTTTGCTTTGGTACAAGAACTGGTAGGAAATGATGATGTTCTTCAAAAGCATATTTGATTTAGCCTATCACCTATTTTTTGATAATAAGTTGGAAGACAAAACCATGTGATCTTTCATATGGCACTGTCTCTCAGTTGTCCCCATTCAACTGCCCCTTGAAGGATCATCACTTGCTCATACATCTATATAAACATATTTTGGACTTAAAACTAGCACAAGTCCTCCTCAACACACTATTTGAATATTTTCACAGATTTTACTCATTCTACAAGTCCTTCAGTTTTGGTTCTTTTCTGAACAGAAATATCCCTTATACATAAAATCATGGCTATTCGTATGCCTCGTATTATTCATGCTAAGTAATTCTTATTATATACAAAAGTTTAAGTAATTCATCTCAAAATCTCTCCTTATTTCGGTGGAAAATTAAGTACCTTTAGTTGGATCGAATATTCAGTGGATTTTATGCCAACTTTTATTTTCTTTTTGAAGCAAACAATTGGGAGTGATACTTTTTAGTCAAACACGCAGCATACAAAAATGTGGTTTCTCTGTTTCTTGCTCTGTGTATATATTTGTGTTGTCTATCTGCACTTTTATATACATGTAATTGATCAATGCATGGCTCGCATGTTGAAAAAGCAGGGTATTTAATTACAATATCATGCGTGTATTACGTATATACAAGTATTTGCTAATGATATTGTACTACGCAGTATTTGAATCTTTTTACATAAGTCCAAGTCTATTAACCAAGGGATATATGACTCATTATTCAAGTATTTAGACAAACCAAATTCTCAATCATTATCATTTACTTTTTCGAACTAGACTGACTGACTGCAAAGGAAACATTAAGATGCAACTTATGTCTTAAACGGCCATCCTGCCCATAAACCAGACTACCTCCAAGGAAACTCATTATTCAAGTATTTATGACTGCAAAGGAAACTCTTTTTGGATTAAGAAGCACATTTGGTTCCAATATCATGTTCCAAGCACCTTTCACTCACACCATTTGTCAATTTTATCGCTTCTTGATTTTGTCAGTAAATCAAAACATTCAACAATACCATTTATCAATCATGGTGGCTTTCTTCATTCTTTTAATCAACCGAATTAGACCAAGTTCATATCATTACCAATTAATAACTGTAGGTGCCAAACACATTGTCACATGAGCAACTAACTTATTTGACCCCCATGCTTCCGAATGTCATATGGTACAGGTGGCCTTTGTTCTTTCCTTACCATAAATTATAACATATTTAAGGCAACAAGTTTTACATATTGCATATGGAGTATACCCCACAATCTGCAGCTGGCATACAGATATAAAATCGTACACCAAACAGTCGTATTCATGGCAGTTTTGGTGGGAGGCATAACCATGTGAAATGTAAAGGTTTGTCTTCTGTTTGAAATTGATGGCATGTAGTTTTCCTATATTATATATACAAGTATCCTAATATTTCCACTCCACTCCACAGCTAAAGCTTCTTTCTTTATTTCAATCAGCTACAACAGATCAATTACTTACCAATACTCCTGAAGAATATCAGTTCGCTCTATAATGGCTATCCGCTTGCTCAAAAATGTACCTGCCAAGCAACTCTTCAGACGAATACTTTCAAATGCTCCAGCTGCTACATCCGTGCCAAAAGGCCACTTTGCTGTTTATGTAGGCGAAACACAAATGAAGCGATTTGTAGTCCCCATATCATATTTGAACAATCCTTCATTCCAAAGCTTGCTAAGCCAGGCTGAAGAAGAGTTCGGGTTTGATCATCCTATGGGCGGTCTGACTATCCCTTGTAGAGAAGAAACTTTCGTTCATATCACTTCTAGTTTGCAATGCTAATATCGCATGCTCACTCTAACAATTAACCTTCTCAACCTCTCCAATTTTGAATTAGGGGAGTTGGTTGTTTCTTGTAACATTAAATTTATGTAAATTATTACTGCTAAATGATAATTAACATTTTGATATCTCTATCTAATGTTTCTTTTATTAATTCATCAATATTTATATATTTTCTACATAAACTTATGGTGTCTTCAAAATAGTCGGTAACCTCTTACCTAAGATTGCAAATTTTCTTTTTAGCTTAGAGAACATATAAAAGTTGAAAAAGTAAATAAAATCGCCAATGCAAATTTATATATTAGCTAGCTTATTCAATAAATTAAGGTACCTTTTCCTAGCTCTAGCATATATAACAAAAATAAGCTCCACGCCAACATTCTTAATACAAAATGCTGTTACCATTATAAGCTCATCTCAAAAGTGTCTTCTATCTCTGTATTTAATTATGTAGTTTTTAGTTCATTGAAATTTCAAGCATAATTCAATAGGCACCAAGTTCATTCCTATAATATTCCTTCACAAAGAAATATCCTCAAATTACTCCGAGTTAAGAAAATTCTTTAACTGTCTTCATTACAGAAAACCTTGGAACTTCAGCATTCCTAGATGTCCCAAATTTTTGTTTTAGGCAGTTTATGCAGGGGAGAATAAAAGAAAAAGAGATACAACAAGAGAGTTGATATAATTCATGACTGATATTTCATATTTGATCAATTCTATTTAGTGGATAAAATATTGAAGTTGCCTGAGGAAAAGTCTTTGTTTGGACCACTTCATTTTTTGTGACTGAATATCAACTAGAAAATTAACTAGCATAAAAAAAAAGGTCCTGAAAATGATTTTTATTAAGGGGAAATGGTGGGGAGATGATGTTCTTCAACAACGTATACGACTAAAGTCTATCCTATTAATTTCTTGATAATAAGTTGGAAGACAAAACCATGTGATCTTTCAAGTGGTCAGACTTCTATTTCTTAAGAGGTTGTCAATAACCTTGAGATAGAATAGGATTCCCAATTAGATGTCCAACAGGTACTCTCTTTGCTATGGTACCAGGACTTGTAGGACAGAATGTTATTCAACAGCATATATGATTTTGCCTGTTGTCCTAATTTCTTGATAATAATTTGGAAGACAAAACCATATGATCTTTCAGATGACATTGTGTCTCAGTTGTCCCCACTCAACAGCCCACTTGAAGGACATCCACTTGGTTAATACATCTATATATACACACACTTTGGACTTAAAACTAGGCACAAATCCTCAACAAACTCTATTTTCACAGCTTTTACTCATTCTACAAGCACTTGAAGATTTCTATTTTCTTGTTCTCTTTTGGAAAGAAATATCCTTACACAAAAAACCATGGCTATTCGTATGCCCCGTATCATTCATGCTAAGAAAATTCTTCGACGATCTTTATTGACAACAAGCAATGCAGCTTCATCAGCCATAGATGTTCCTAAGGGCTATTTAGCCGTTTTTGTTGGAGAGGGGGAAAAGAAAAGATTTGTGATTCCAATATCAATGTTGAACCAGCCTTCGTTCCAATACTTGTTAAGTCAAGCTGAGGAAGAATTCGGATATGATCATCCAATGGGTGGTCTTACAATTCCCTGCAGAGAGGATACATTCGTCGATCTCATTTCTGGTTTGAGTGGATAGTGAATTCGGAAATTAGCATATTTTAGGCTCTTAGCATACTACAACTTTGTAAAGCTACAAGTAACATGTCCATGTACATATTTTTTTTGTTTTTCCTCTCCTAATGAAGAGTTTTTAGGAGGGAAAAATGTTCATACTATGAGAATATTATGTATAAAAACTAAAGTAATTCCTCTCAAGTTCTCTGCCTATTTCAGAGCAAAAATACCTTTTAATTGGAATTTGATTCATTGGATTTATACTGACAATAAAATAAATAAATAAATAATGCAGATGAACCTTCAACGGTCTTCATTTGGAACTTAAACTGATGTCCCAAAAGGCTGTTTAGCAGTTTATGTTGGGGAGAACGAAAGAAGAAGATTTGTGGTTCTGATTTCATACCTTAATGAACCTTCCTTCCAAGACTTGTTAAGTCAAGCTGAAGAAGCTTTTGGATATGATCATCCAGAGGGTGGTCTCACAATTCCCTGCAGAGAAGACGTCTTCATTGAGCTCACCTCGCGCTTGAGCAGATAATGAGAAAAGATACACTAGTAGATAGAAATACAAAATTTTGTAAAGTAATCATCACTTTGTATAGTATAACATTATTTCCTTTTCTGAATTATATAGTTAAGAATTAGAAGTATATATGTATTCCCATGTCAAAAAAATGTAAATGGAAAGTCGTCACTTTCTCTCACATTCTCAGTCAAATTTTAGATGCAAAATCATAGTAGTGCAATTATATATATATATATTTATTGAAGTTGCCTGAGAGCAAGTCTTTCTTTGGACCACTTCTGTTTTAGGAGTTGTGACTGAAAATAGATAGAAATTAAACAAGCCAAAAAACAGAAGTCTGAAACACAATAATTTTTATTTCCAAGTGGAGTGATTGGAGATGATGTTCATCAGCAGCATATATGATTGAAAGTCAGTCTATCATTCTAATTTCTTGATAATAAGTTGGTAGATCATGCGATCTTTGAGATGGCTCAAATTCTATTTATTAAGAGGTTGCCAATAGATTTGAGATAGAAGAGGACCCCAAAACAGATGTCTCAAACATGTTATTTTGACTAAGGGGTTCTCAATTTGCTATGTTACCAAAGTACTGGTTAGACATGATGTTCTTCAACAACATATATGATGTAGCCTATTATCCTAAGTTTATGAGAGCAAGTTGCAAGACAAAGCCGTATGATCTTTCAGATGGCACTGCCTCTCAGTTGTCCTCTTGAAGTATCACCACTTGCTCATGCATCTATATATACATATTTTGAACTTCAAACTAGCACCAAGTCCTCCACACACTCTATTTTCACAACTTTTACTCATTATTCTACAAGCCCATTAAGAGATTTCTTTGGAAAGAATTATCCTTATAGATAAAAATCATGGCTATTCGTATGCCTCATACTATTCATGCTAAGAAAATTCTTTGACAATCTCTATTGACAGAAAACCATGGGGCTGCATCAGCCATTGATGTCCCAAAGGGCTATTTTGCAGTTTATGCCGGAGAGGGGGAGAAAAAAGGATTTGTGATTCCAATATCAATGTTGAATCATCCTTCGTTCCAAGACTTGTTAAGTCGAGCTGAGGAAGAATTCGGATATGATCTTCCCATGGGCGGTCTCACAATTCCCTGCAGAGAGGACGATCTCATTTCTAGTTTGAGCCAATTGTGAATTGGGAAATTAGCATATCATAGGCTCTTAGCATACTACAAATTTGTAAAGCTGTAATCAATATCTCCCTGTACATATTTTTTTTTTTGAAATTTCCCCTCCCGACGAAGAGGTTTTGTAGTGGGAAATGTTTCTCTTACGAGAATATTATATACAAAAATGAAAGTAATTCTCCTCAAATTCTCTGCTTATTTCAGTTGAAAATTAAGTATCTTTAGTTCGAAATGTATTCAGTGGATTTTATGCTAACTTATATTTTCTGTTTTATAGCAAACAATTGGGAGTGATACTTCTTTAGTCAAACATGCAGACCTATGTAATTGATCAATGCATGGCTCAAAAAAATTACATATTGAAAAAGCAGGGTATTTTAGTTATAATATCATGCATGTAGTATATATATAGTATTTGTTAATGAATTGGTAAAGCAGATTGTCGACTAAGTAGTTGAACAAGCTAGCCTTAGTAGATTTGAGCAATATAAGGATTAGTTGGAATCTTTTGATAGAAGTTACGTCTAACCAATGAATATATGGCTAATTATACAGTATTTAGACTTACAAAATTTTTAATCAGCACCATTTACTAAATTTGTCGGATTAGACTGACAAAGGAAACTCCTTTTGGATTAAGATGCAACTTATGTACTCTTAAACGACCATGCTGCCCTTAAACAACTTAATCAACAGCTAGAAAAAGCACATTTGCTTCCAATATCATGTTCCAAGCACCTTAATCAACTTGACCATTTATCAAATTAATCACTTCTTGATTGGGTATCTAGCTAGTTTTGTGGCTATATCAGAAGTCAGAACATTCAACGATACCATTTATCTATCATGCTTGTTTTCTTCGTTCTTTTAATCAACTGAATTAGACCAAGTTCATATCATTACCAATTATCTATTGTAGGTGCTAAAAAGACATCGTCACATGAGCAACAATGTTTGTTGACACCCATGTTTCCGAATGTCATATGGTAGAGGTGGCCTTTGTTTTTTACTTACCACAATAAATAACATATTTAATGTAACAAGTTTTACTTATTGCATATGAAGTATACCCCACAATATGCAACAAGTTATATATGCAGCTGGCATACAGATTGTTGTATTTTTTTGTCCTACAGTTTTTGCATAAAGTGGTTTGCTAATGAAAAAAATCCTTTCACATATATAAAGTCATGCACCAAATAGTCGTATTCATGGCAGTTTTGGTGGGAGGCATAACCATGTGAACTGTAAAGGTTTGTCTTCTGTTTGAAATTGATGGCATGTAGTTTTCCTATATATACAAGTATCCTAATATTTCCACTTCACTCCACAGCTAAAGCTTCTTTCTTTATTTCTATCAGCTACAACAGATCAATTACTTTCCAATACTCCTGAAGAATATCAGTTCACTCTATAATGGCTATCCGCTTTCTAAAATATGTACCTGCCAAGCAACTCTTCAGGCGAGTACTTTCAGATGCTCCAGCATCTACATCCGTGCCAAAAGGCCACTTTGCTGTTTATGTAGGCGAAACACAAAAGAAGCGATTTGTAGTCCCCATATCATATTTAAACAATCCTTCATTCCAAAGCTTGCTAAGCCAGGCTGAAGAAGAGTTCGGGTTTGATCATCCTCTGGGCGGTCTGACTATCCCTTGTAGAGAAGAAACTTTCGTTCATATCACTTCTAGTTTGCAATGCTAATATGGCATGCTCACTCTAACAATTAACCTTCTCAACCTCTCCGATTTTGAATTAGGAGAGTTGGTTGTTTATTGTAATATTAAATTCATGTAAATTATTACTGCTAAATGATAATTAACATTTTGATATCTCTATCTAATGTTTCTTTTATTAATTTATCAATATTTATATATTTTCTACCTGAACTTATGCTGTCTTCAAAACAGTAGGTTAGTTCTCAACTAAGATTGCAAATTTTCTTTTTAGCTTAGAGAACAGATAAAAGTTGAAAAAGTAAATAAAATTGCCGATGCAAATTTATATATTAGCTCATTCAATATATAAAGGGACCTTTTCCTAGCTCTAGCATAACAAGAATTGTTGGAATTATATGAAAAGGATAAATTATAGAGAAGTGAGGAAGAATGTTTAAACCTTAAAATATTTGATTCAACTGACTTTCATTTCACTTGTTCCAAATGATCCAAGTAAAAAGCTATTTATAGGTTACAAGAGACCTATCTATATGCTTCCATAGATGAACTAGATCATGAATCTAATTTAATGAATGCACATACATGAGCACTAATATTCATATATTAATACAAATGTATCTTAAAATACCAATGCATGTATCAAGAAATATTAAAAGTCATTCACGAATCTAGCTTACTTCCAACATTGCCTCCCTTAAGCTAGATTTGTATCTCTTCGAATGCCATAAAACCTTTTGATCTTTCGATTTCTTCAAACACAAGAAACTCTTTTGCCATCTTCATTGATATAAATGACATGAATAATTTTTTTGTCACTCGAATCTTTCTTTAATTTCATCCTTTTCCTGTTGTGCCTCATGAGCAATTATGAAGTCATCAATCCTTTCTTGCAGTATCTCGACACCTGGTCGACTTTGATGGTATTCCATAATCCATTTTTTCATTCCTTTAGAGCAGTCCTCATCTCCCGAAGATATCTCATAAACCTCATCTTGTTCCGCATCTGTCTTTTGTGACGACTTCTCATTCTGCAGCAATAACCTATCCTTCTTTTTTACTTTACAAGTCTTTCTTGACTTATCATTTCGTTGGTTAGAACCATCTTCAACTTCATTATCGAGCTCAACAACTTGTTCGTCGCTTTCTTTGTCTTTTCATTTTCCCTCTTCTTCTGCCTTGTTTTGTCTTCTCAATTTCCCTCTTCGTCTGCCTTGTTTTGTCTTCTCATTTTCCCTCTTCTTCTGCCTTGTTTTGCTTCTTTTCATTGAGACCATCTTTCATTGCATCAGAGAGCTTTACTAACTTCGTCAATATCAGCTCCAATTATCTCTTCATTCTTCGTTTTCTTATGCCTTAATAATTCTATCTTTTTCTTCCCACAGTTTTCTTCATAGGACTTAATCTTCATTATTGAGGTGATTAGCTTGCTCATCCTCAAAGTTCTTCCTATTCTTTGTGTTTCGTCTCTTCTTGCGTGAATGTTTTACTTTTTCCTTTTCTTCCTTCAGTTTATGCAATTTTTCCTCAATTTCAACAAGTATCGATATTTGCTGCTCATTGTTTTCCTTTTTGTTCGTCTTTTTCTTCTTTTGCTAATTTATCACCATCTCTGATTTTCAGCTTCTTATTTAACTTCTTTTCTTCTATTTTCTCAATTTCGACAATTTCTTCAACGCTTTTTTTTTTCTTTTCTTTCTCAAAAGATGCTTCAATTATTGTCTCTTCAAATTCTTTATTTTGGTCATGATCTATTTCTTTTGCCTCTTGGCACATGTATTCAAAGTCCTCGTTTTTACTTTTTTCTTCTTCAAATTCATCAATTTCTTCTACAAGTATCTCATCTTCTTCCAAATACCAAGACTCTTTAGGTAACGATTAACCTTTATAATTATTGCAAATAAATTCAAGTTCATTTCATAATTGAGGTAGAGAATCAAAACTCGCAACACGTTTCCAAACTTCATGTATTACTCCTTGCAAAGTTTCCCTTGTTCTTTTTTCTTTCATTTCTCGAACTTTTTCCAAAATACACTTCTGGATTTGCAATGACATCTCATAAATTGCATGCTCCAAGAAATACTCGAATCCTTATATTCCAAACATTGTAATTTGTAAACACTAATTTGGCACCAAACCTAGAAAACATCATTTTCTATAATTTATCTCTCCAAAACGCTATCAACATGACTACCTTTGTGACGTGCTTCAACTCACAAACTTCTAATTAATGTTTCTTTTTAATTCGCTATCAATATCACTATCTAATGTTTCTTTTTTTAATTCATCAATAGTTATATATTTTCTACATGAACTTGTGGGAGTTTTTAAAATATCTAAGATTGCAAATTTTCTTTTTAGCGTAGAGAACAGATAAAAGTTGAAAAAGTAAATAAAATCGCCAATGCTATCTTATATATTAGCTCATTCAATAAATTAAGGGACATTTTCCTAGCTCTAGCATATATAACAAGAATAAGCTCCACGCCATCATTCTTAATACAGAATGCTGTTACCATTATAAGCTCATCTCAAAAGTGTCTTCTATCACTGTATTTAATTATGTAGTTTTTAGTTCATTGAAATTTAAAGCATAATTCAATAGGCACCAAGTTCATTCCTATAATATTCCTTCACAAAGAAATATCCTCAAATTACTCGAGTTAAGAAAATTCTTTAAGTGTCTTCATTGCAGAAAACCTTGGAACTTCAGCATTTCCTAGATGTCCCAAATTATTGTTTTTGGCAATTTATGTCGGGGATAATAAAAGAAAAAGAGAGACAACAAGAGAGTGATATAATTCATGACTGATATTTCATATTTGATCAATTCTATTTAGTGGATAAAATATTGAGTTTTTCTGGCCCCCAGTTTTTGCTTAAAGTCATACATATATAAAGTCATACACCCAACAGTCGTATTCATGGCAGTTTTGGTGGGAAGCATAACCATGTGAACTGTAAAAGTTTGTCTTCTGTTTGAAATTGATGGCGTGTAGTATTCCTATATTATATATACTAGTATCCTAATATTTCCACTCCACTCCACAGCTAAAGCTTCTTTCTTTATTTCTATCAGCTACAACAGATCAATTACTTACCAATACTCCTGAAGAATATCAGTTTGCTCTATAATGGCTATCCGCTTGCTAAAAAATGTACCTGCCAAGCAACTCTTCAGGCGAGTACTTTCAAATGCTCCAGCTGCTACATCCGTGCCAAAAGGCCACTTTGCTGTTTATGTAGGAGAAACATATCATTTGAGGTTGTGATATATTTAATCATATTATTTCCAGAATCAACCTTCATGATGATGCATAGACCTGACAAAATATAGTTATGGGTTGGTTTTAGTTTTCAAAATATGGTTATGGTTCCATTTAAGAACCAAAACCATATTAACTATTTTTAATATGGATTATGTAGGTTAGAACCATATGGTTATGGTTAAAAACCATATTAACCATATTAACCATTTTAAGATGTTTCATGTAAATATTTATTTGTATTAGTTGTTATAATATTATATATTTTTTATATTGTGAGTGTATCATATAATAAATAACTAAAATATAATAATATTTAATTATAATTTGTGCTTGAGATAATTTTATTATATCATTTATCATAAGAAAAGAGGAGTGAGAACAGTAAAAAAAAATATAGTAGTAACTAAGAACATGTGATATTATGTTTAGAATTAAGTATATATACCAAAAAAAAGAATAAGAGTTTGATAACAGAAAAAAAAGGAAAAAAGAGTTAAACTTGTTGCTGGATCATTAGTAATCACTAGGTAGGGGTGGGGTGGGTGGGGGTAGGTGGTTGGGGTGGGTGGGTGGCGTGGGGGTAGGGGGTGGGGGTAGGGTGGATAGGGTGAGTAGGGGGTGGGGTGGGGTGGGGTGGGGTGTATACATAATCACATAATATTATTTTTTTGGTAGGGGTGGGGTAGGGGGTGGGTGTGGGGGTGGGGATAGGGGGTTGGGTTGGGTGGGGTGGGGGTAGGGGGTAGGGTGGTGGGGTGGGGGTGGGGGTAGGGGTAGGGTGGTGGTGGGTAGGGTGGGTGGGTGAGTAGGGTGAGTAGGGGATTGGGTGGGGTGTATACATAATCACATAATATTATTTTTTTTGGTGGGGGTGGGGGTGGGGTGGGGTGTATACATAATCACATAATATTATTTTTTTTGGTGGGGGTGGGGTAGGGGTGGGGGTGGGGGTGCGTGGGGGTGGCGCGTGCACCATAATGAGTTAGATCACAGTAGGCATGCAAAGTCTGACTCATAATTTTTGTATCAACCCTGCTCTTGTGGATAGTGAGGCACTTGACTGTACACTATTTAGTTTAACTACAATGAAAATTATACAAATAAATACTATGAAAAAAATGATCTCATACTTCTGTTATTAGTATTTTTCCTTCCTCACACCCACTTCATAATACAAAACGCAATTACTAGCAGCTTCACATCACCAACTCAAATAAAATATGGGTCGAAAAATAGTTAACCAGGTTGGAACTAGAACCAACCCAAATAAATATGGTTCTAAACTTTAACCAACCCAAATAAATAAATATAGTTAACCAACCTATTTAGTTCCAGTTAATATGAGTTGACCCGACAGTTAACTAACTATATTGCCAATCACTTACATTTCAAAGGTAGCATAAAAACACAAAATTTTTGTTTTTATCTTTTATTATTATTTTGTTTTCACACGTAGCTAGCCGTAGATAGGGACCCAAAATTCTTGAAAAAATTTAAGATGGTATACTAGGCTTCTAGGAATTATTATCTTGGTCAACAAATAAAGGCAAGATCTATTATTATTTCAATCTTTATATTGAAAAAAAAATATAGATTTTGTTAATTTAAATTAAAGATATATTGAATAAATAGATTATTATTATTATCATGTCATCACTACTATTACATGTATAACAAAATTTAGGAATTAATACTTTAAAAAATAAAATTTTAAAATTATTAATTTTAAGAATATATTTTCTACTAATCTCTAAAAAAAATAAAAATGTTAAGGAAGATGACATTAAATCTTGGATGAGTATGTTTTTGGGCATGATTCTAGATTTATAAAAAAATGAAAAGCCAAAACATGGGCATGTGTTATATAGTGAGACTAACTAATAGCAATAATAATTTATTTAAGACAAAAGAAAAATTGGCCTATTTTAAATATTATTATGTAGCAATAATAGTAAGGTAATCTAAATGGAATGGAATATGAGTTGAAAAATAGTTAATTGGTTCATAACTATATTTGTTTTAAAAAATATGAGTCCAAACTTTAACCAACCTGAATAAATAAAAATAGTGTAACCAACCCATTTGGTTACCAGTTAATATAGTTTTACTCAACATTTAACTAACTATATATATTGCCAAGTCTAATTTAGATGCATGTGATCCAAGCAGGTTCAAAGTCAAATGCATATTTTTATTGATGTGTAATGGCTTCCAACTACAACCATTGAATTCCGAACCACATTTGTGTTCCTGCCATCAATAGATGAGTTTTAGATATGGAGAAAAGTAAAGAAAAGGCAAAAATGGAGGTTCAAGTATCATCCAAAAAGTTGATTAAACCATCAGCTCCAACTCCTTCCCACCTTGGAAAGTTTAAGCTATCCTTTATGGATCAATTGGCTTCTCCACTGCATGTGGATATAATTTTCTACTATCCTATAGTTGACAAGCTGGTGGGTGATCCTTTGGTCGAACACATCCAAAGGCGCCGTAGTCGAATGGAAAAATCACTATCAGAAACCTTGACCATTTTTTATCCATTAGCAGGTCGATATACCAAAGGGGATCTATATGTTGACTGTAACGATGAAGGCGTTGCATATTTGGAGGCTCAAGTATTGAATTGTGAACTTGCTCAAGTTGTTTATGGAAAATCCGAGCTGGAGTTGCTGAATAACTTTGTTCCATGGAATTCTGGTGAAGTTGATGTAGCCACAACTCCTCTCGTTACTATTCAGGTCAACAATTTTACTTGTGGGGGAGTAGCGGTTTGTTTGCGAGTTTCACATCGGATTGCTGATGGATTCACAATTGCCTCTTTTGCTACTGCTTGGACCACTGCTAGCCGAGTTGGGATTGATGGAGTGATTCAACCAAGTTTTAATTTGGCTGATCATTTACCTGCTAGAGTTTTACCTGCTCCCAAACATCCTCCCTCCAGGCAAGAAATATCCGTTAATTTTTCAGATTATATATATATATATATATATATATATATATATATATATATATACACACACACACACACGCACATTGTTGTCCTGTTGGACAAAAAGACTATTGTTATGTTCTATGCTGTTTGGTAATACATTAGATAAAAAAAAAATAGGAAAATGTTGTAGGAGGAGAAAATGAAAGAAAATCAAGGTGGCAGGAAATATTTATTTTCATTCTCCTTGTTAAAGTGAGAGAAATAATTTGAAGAGATAAGAAAGCAACAATTAACGAAATGAAACAGTAAGAGTGAAGATAAATTAGTTTAATTTCCCACTGATTTAGTTAGACAGAATCAATTAAAAAAAAATACACTTATTAGACTCGTAGATTCAAATTTTGATTCATGGGTTAAGCCATTGATATTGCAGCGATCTCCTTAATTTATATCATGTTCTTAGTTTAGTGTATGTAAAAATTATTTGCTTTTATATATATATATATATATATATATATATGTTGCAGGAAGAATGTTGCTAAAATAGTAACAAGGAGGTTTGTGTTTGATGGTGAGGCCATTTCAACCCTAAAAGCAAAACTCGTATGCCAAACATCGCGGGTAGAAGTTGTGACAGCAGTTATATGGAAGGCTTTCATATGCTTAACTCTAGCAAAACAAGGGGGCATTAAGGCATCAATACTTGAACACGCAGTGAACTTAAGGGGAAGAACAGTTCCGCCAATGTCAAAAAACACTTTTGCAAATTTAATTACGCTTGCCCTGCAACGAATCGCAGGGAGCGACCTCAGCAAGATGGAGTTGCATGACTTGGTGAAACTAATACAGAATGCAGTTAAGAACACTACCAATAATAAACTACATAGTGAAGACTTCTTCACAATGGTTAGCAGCTCATTCAGAGAGGCAGACGAGGAGTTGAACCGCAACGAGGTTGATTACCGAATGTTTAGTAGTTGGTGCAGATTTCCATTGTATGAGGCAGATTTTGGATGGGGAAAACCCTGTTGGGTAAGTAGTTCTATATGTACGACTCTAGAGATCACCATCCTGATAGACACTAAAGATGGTGATGGCATTGAAGCATGGGTAAGTCTAGATGAACAAGACATGCTTCAGTTCCAACTGGATGAGAATATCAAAACCTTCAGCTCCTATTGAAAGGTTTGAAGCTGGGAATACGATCCAACCATGGACAAGCATGTAAGATTAAAGGTATGTTAAATTCGGGATTTTCGTTCATCTTTTTCTTTGATTAGATTGTTTAAGGTTGATGTTTACAACGTAACTACATTCAATTTCTATCATATTTGGAAAACCTATGTTATTTTTAGCATATTCTAAATCATTAGTTACTATTGTCAAGATTGACTCCTTCAAGATAATTAATACTCTCTCCGTCCTAGAATAAAAGTATTGGTGGACTTTTCACGCATATTAAGAAGATGAATGAAATAACAAAATTGTCCATAATAATGTCATTAAATATGGAGAGAGAATTAGAATAAGAAAAATATGAAATATTTAATGTTACGGGTATAATAGGAAAATATGTGTAAAAGTTTGGTTATTAAAGGAAAATGGACATTTAACATGAGACTAACCAAAATAGTAATAAGGACGTTTATCATGGGACGGAGGGAGTATATATTTAATTTATAAACTCTCTTCTCAACTCATGCTATATAATATATATTTCTTTCTTCCGAGTATGAATATCTATTTGCAGTATAAAACATAGTTTCCATCAAAATGATTAAATTTGCTCAAGTTTATTCTATCAAATTCTATTCATGTCACATTTCCTCTAATATTATCCATATGTCATTTCGTGTAATTGCTCGTCGTCGACATGCTTCTATTTGTCTAGATGCGATCCAAACAGGTTCATAAGTCAAATGCATATTTTTATCGTTCATCTATATACAATAAGGAAGTGGTTGGCATGAAGTTTATTTTTGAGTAAGTTGATCAATTGACCAATAGAGTGCTGACACGCATGCGAGGTTCTATGTGTGTCAACATTCTATTAGCCAATTGACTAACTTACAAACAAATAAACTTCATGCTAACCGGATCCATACATTAAATATTGAGATTTGATTAGGGTGAAGTTTAAAATCAAATTCACCATAGTAAGTTATATAGTTTTTCATTACCTATACACAATTATACAACTTACCAATACAATTTTAATGTAATGAAAAACTATATAACCTGCTACAGTAAATTTGATTTTCAATTTCATCCTAATCAAATTTGATAAGGCTAGAGTTTACCGGATCAAGATCCTCCCCATTTTAATTTAAAATTGAGAGTCTCCATTTAAAAGTCAGATTTAAAGTTATCGAGCCATTCTATGCATTTTTTTTTCTTTGTAATTTCTTAGCTCGTCTTTTCGATGGACAATGGCCCTACAGAAAATAAAAAACAGATTTTAGCTAAATATGTACGTAAATGGACCCAAACTGGTCTCAAATGTGTGGCATTGCTCACCCCTAGAAACTGAACATACATATATACAGGCCAATTAAGAGGTTTAGGTGGTTCATGGTGAAAAATAAAAAAGAACCTCTTTTTAAAATATTGTCTTCACAAAAAAAATAAAAAAAATAAAAAATACAAGATGTATCTAAAAAAGTGTATTTCCGGAGCTTAATATATGAGAATTTCAATTACAACAAAATATATGAGAATATTAATAAAAAATCTTCAATCAAATATTCAAAATCAAGCTTGTCCAGCATATTCTTCCCGATGCACATTGTTGCCAATCTATTTAACCTTTCTTGTGTCATATTCTTCTCGATGCACATGGTTGTCAACCTATTTAACCTTTCTTGTGTCACAATCCACCACAAATGCAACATTTGCTATAATCAATGCAACAAAAAGCTATAGAACTTACGAATGATATGTTGTGTGACAATTTTCCACTCTAACCGGATCCAAATAATTCTAATTTTGGAAATTTGCATACGGCCTTGGGCTGCAACCATGCCATATCTCCGAAAAATCAATTAAACTTTGTAAGGAATTATCAATATCAGAAGTATAAATGCAAACAACTTACATAAAATACTCGAAACGAAACAACTTACAAAAGGATTATAAGTGATGCTGCATTAATGCAAACAGATAGTAAAATTAAGACACTGCGTTTGGTTCTCATTTCTGACCTAAACATAAAATTCCTTTTTTATATATAAAAAAGCAGATATAAGGATGAAACAACAACAAAGAAAAATTCCTTTTGTTATAAAAATTATTATGGGGTGAGAGAGGCTCGAACTCTCGACCTCAGGATTACTCAGAAGCTATGAGACCTACGCGCTAGCCAACTGCGCCACCACCCCGTGATATTTGAGCCTTAATCCTCATTTACTCATGGTCAAATATATTAAGGGTCCGTTTGAAAATGACTTATAAGTCATTTTAAATTATGACTTTTAAATAAAAAAAAATTGACACCATTTTTACTTATAAGTCAGAAATTAACTTGAAATAAGTTCTGAACTTGTTTGACTAAAATAACTTATAAGTTTAAATAAGTTATAAAGATTAGTAAAATAAGAGCAAAGGAGTCTTTACATTTGATCAAATCTACTTATTTTAAAATAACTTATTAGTCAGTTTTTGAGAAGTAAAAATAACTTATAATTCAATTTAAAAGTTAAAAAATTAAGTCATTACCAAACACTTAAAAAGTAAGTAAAGAATAACTTATAAGTATGCAATAATAAATATATTAATTATTTAAAATACTCTATAAAAGTAAGTTTCCTTTATATAAGTACTGTGTTTCTTAGTTCCCCTTTCGGCTTAATTCTTCTCTAATTTCCCACCAAGCCCAATTAAAATGAAATACTCCCATTAACATAACTTCAAAGCTACCAAAGTTAACAAAAACAACTGATCGATCGATTGATCAAGCCATTATACAAATCCCATCTCTTCTTTCTACAAGTTGGATCGGATTGAAATTAATTTATTTTCGGGTGATTCCTTTACGAATAATCGTAGTAGACCAATAGTACTAATTAAATTTTGATGATCGAGTCTTATTATGTATTGCGATAAATTTATAACAAATTACAATTACGAAACTTATCAATACGTGAGCTGAGCGAGATTAGTAGAAATTATAAGACTACCCTCCTACTTATTCAAGTAACTAACAATTAAAAAGTTGACGCAATACATATCATTTTTCAATTTTGATTCTCGATCAAGTTCTTAAAACAAACTTCAAAGAAATTTATTTGTTTTCTTAAAAAAAAAATAACAATAAATGTTGGCAAATGGATTTGACACTCATTTAAAAATATAATAAATATAGTGGCCCCCCTATAAGCTTATTTTCTTTAATTATCTTTCATTAATTGATTCCAAATCTCATTGAAAAACTAACAAAACAAAACAAATAATTAACTTCAGAACAAACTTCTGGCTAGTTGTTTCAAATTTCATTGTAAAACTAACAAAACAAAACAAATAAATCCAAAACAAACTTAATGAATTTTTTAAGTTTATCAGTGTTCTATAAAAATTCGATCAAGAAGCTCACTCCAAATGTTTAATTAGTCTTGTTTTAGGGAAAAAAAACAAGTTCAAATTTCATATTATATATAGATCATAACAGATACACAAGAATTTGGAAAACCAGGTTGCAAATTCTTGCATTTCAGTTTAGAAATCAACATAAAAACATGACAACAAACACTAAATTGAAAGACATCATAAACTAAAATCAAAACCTCTATCAACAAAAAGAAAATAAAACAAACACTAGATCTAGTCTTCAAGAAAGTTAATATCACTGATAAGTTTCTCCAAGTTCTGGTAAGAAGAGCCACCAGGTTTTGTAGCTAAACAAGCTTTTTCCTTCAACTCCAATGCTTTCTTCCTCATTTCCTTCCCTTTCTCTCTCACCATCAAATCTCTCACCAATTCCTCCACTTTTTCTCTCCTCACTTCACTCTCAATCTCCAATCCAATGTCCCATTTTGCGCATGCATACAAGCAATTAGGCCAACAAATCATCGGTATCCCCTCCGTTATGCTCTCAATTATATATATAACAGAAATCCAGCTATGCTCCTTTAAATGGAAGGCATCCTCAAGCTTGGAGATCCTCAAAATGAAGGAAACACATGTGGCCGCATGCACTAAAAGGATAGAACAGAAATCCAGGGATTCTTAGTTCTTCCGCTGCCTTCAAAGTAAACGCCAAAACTCCATCCGATATTATACATGTAACATTTGGTGTATCGGATGATTTGTTAAGGGTTTTGACAAAGTTTATGAAAGGAACCAAACCGTTCTGATCCAAAGACCTACACACTTTAGATATAGCTTTAGGCTATATCTAAGGGATAGACTATTCATATAAGAGATCACGTAAAAATATTATTTTTTAGTATAGAAATTAATATTAATTCTTAAAATTTATGGTATTAAGAAAAATAATTTTTTTAATCGCATGCTCACTCTAACAATTAACCTTCTCAACCTCTCCGATTTTGAATTAGGAGAGTTGGTTGTTTCTTGTAACATTAAATTCATGTAAATTATTACTGTTAAATGATAATTAACATTTTGATATCACTATCTAATGTTTCTTTTTTTAATTCATCAGTATTTATATATTTTCTACATGAACTTATGGCGTCTTTAAAACACCTAAGATTGCAAATTTTCTTTTTAGCTTAGGGAACAGATACAAGTTGAAAAAGTAAATAAAATCGCAGATGCAAATTTATATATTAGCTAGCTCATTCAATAAATTAAGGGACCTTTTCCTAGCTCTAGCATATATAACAAGAATAAGCTCCACGCCAGCATTCTTAATTAATACAGAATGCTGTTACCATTATAAGCTCATCTCAAAAGTGTCTTCTATCTCTGTTTTTAATTATGTAGTTTTTAGTTCATTGAAATTTGAAGCATAATTCAATAGGCAGCAAGTCCATTCCTATAATATTCCTTCACAAAGAAATATCCTCAAATTACTCGAGTCAAGAAAATTCTTTAACGATCTTCATTACAGAAAACCTTGGAACTTCAGCATTCCTAGATGTCCCAAATTTCTGTTTTTGGTAGTTTATGTCAGGGAGAAAAAAAGAAAAAGAGAGACAACAAGAGAGTTGATATAATTCGTGAAGTTTCTATTTTTGAAGTTGCCTGAGGAGAAGTCTTTGTTTGGACCACTTCATTTTTTGTGATTGAATATCAGCTAGAAAATTAACCAGCATAAAAAAAAGGCCTGAAAATGATTTTTATTCATGGGGAAATGGTGGGGAGATGATGTTCTTCAACAACGTATACGACTAAAGTCTATCCTATTAATTTCTTGATAATAAGTTGGAAGACAAAACCATGTGATCTTTCAAGTGGTCAGACTTCTATTTCTTAAGAGGTTGTCAATAACCTTGAGATAGAATAGGATTCCCAATTAGATGTCCAACAGGTACTCTCTTTGCTATGGTACCAGGACTTGTAGGACCTGTCGTCCTAATTTCTTGATAATAATTTGGAAGACAAAGCCATATATGATCTTTCAGATGACATTGTCTCTCAGTTGTCCCCACTCAATTGCCCACTTGAAGGACAACCACTTGGTTAATACATCTATATATACACACACTTTGGACTTAAAACTAGGCACAAATCCTCAACAAACTCTATTTTCACAGCTTTTACTCATTTTACAAGCACTTGAAGATTTCTATTTTCTTGTTCTCTTTTGGAAAGAAATATCCTTACACATAAAACCATGGCTATTCGTATGCCCCGTATCATTCATGCTAAGGAAATTCTTCGACGATCTTTATTGACAACAAGCAATGCAGCTTCATCAGCCATAGATCCTAAGGGCTATTTAGCCGTTTATGTTGGAGAGGGGGAAAAGAAAAGATTTGTGATTCCAATATCAATGTTGAACCAGCCTTCGTTCCAATACTTGTTAAGTCAAGCTGAGGAAGAATTCGGATATGATCATCCAATGGGTGGCCTCACAATTCCCTGCAGAGAGGATACATATATTCGTCGATCTCATTTCTGGTTTGAGTGGATAGTGAATTGGGAAATTAACATATTTTAGGTTCTTAGCATACCACAATTTTGTAAAGCTATAAGTAATACGTCCATGTACATATTTTTTTGTTTTTCCTCTCCTAATGAAGAGTTTTTAGGAGGGAAAAATGTTCATATTATGAGAATATTATGTATAAAAACTAAAGTAATTCCTCTCAAGTTCTCTGCCTATTTCAGAGCAAAAATACCTTTTAATTGGAATTTGATTCATTGGATTTATACCGACAATAAAATAAATAAATAAAAAATGTCTATCCGCTTGCTAAAAAATGTACCTGCCAAGCAACTCTTCAGACGAGTACTTTCAGATGCTCCATTATCTACATCCGTGCCAAAAGGCCACTTTGCTGTTTATGTAGGCGAAACACAAAAGAAACGATTTGTAGTCCCCATATCATATGATTCATATTTGAACAATCCTTCATTCCAAAGCTTGCTAAGCCAGGCTGAAGAAGATTTCGGGTTTATATATTTGCTCATTCAATAAAGGGACCTTTTCACAGATATAGCATAACAAGAATAAGCTCCATGCCAGCATTCTTAATACAGAATGATGTTACCATTATATGCTCTATATCTCAAGTGTCTTCTATCCGTGTATTTAATTATGTAGTTTCTAGTTCATTGAAATTTCAAGCATAATTCAATAGGTACCAAGTTCATTTAAACTTTAATGCTTCTATCTGCATTAAATTAAGCTTACATTTGTTCCATAGGTACCAAGTTCATTTGTTTCAAGCATAATTCAATAGTTACCAAGTTCATTTAAATTAAGCTTTCATTTGTTCCACATGTTCTTACATTTCTCCTTTGCCTTCCTATATTATTGCTTCACAAATATTGAAGTTGAGGAGAAGTTTTGTTTGGACGACTTCTATTTTTGCGACTGAATATTAGCTAGAAAATTAACCAGCATAAATTTTAAAAAAAAGTCCGGAACATGATTTTTATTGAAGGGGAAATGGTGGGGAGGTGATGTTCTTCAACAACATATATATATGACTAAAGTCTAAAATATTAATTTCTTGATAATAAGTTTGAAGACAGAACCATGTGATCTTTCAAAAAATGGTCAAACTTCTATTTATTAAAAGGTTTTCAATAAACTTGAGATATAATAGGATTCACGATTAGATGTCCCATATATATATATATATATATATATATATATATATATATATATACTTCTTGTCTAACATGTCCTTTCTTTGCTATGGTACCAGGACTTGTAGGACAGTATGTTATTCAACAACATACATGATTTCGCCTATCATCCTAATTTCTTGATAATTAGTTGGAAGACAAAACCATATGATCTTTCAGATGGCATTGTCTCTCAGCTGTCCCCATTCAACTGCCCACTTGAAGGACAACCACTTGGTTAATACATCTATATATACACATTTCAGACTTGAAACTAGGCACAAATCCTCAACACACTCTATATATTTTCACAGCTTTTACTCATTCTAAAATCCCTTCAAGATTTCTCTTTTCTTGTTCTCTTTTAGAAAGAAATACCCTCATAGTTAAAACCATGGCTATCCGTATGCCTCGTATCATTCATGCTAAGAAAGTTCTTCGACAATCTTTATTGACAACATGCAATGCAGCTTCATCAGCCATAGATGTTCCAAAGGGCTATTTAGCCGTTTATGTTGGAGAGGGGAACAAGAAAAGATTTGTGATTCCAATATCATTGTTGAACCATCCTTCATTCCAACACTTGTTAAGTCAAACTGAGGAAGAATTCGGATATGATCATCCGATGGGTGGTCTCAGGATTTCCTGCAGGGAGGATACATTCGTCGATCTCATTTCTAGTTTGAGCGAATTATGAATTGGGAAATTAGTATAGCTTAGGCTCTTAGCATACTACAATTTTGTAAAGCTATAATCAACAGCTCCATGTACATAGTTTTTTTTTTTGTTTTTCCTCTCCTAATGAATAATTTTTTAGGAGGTAAAATGTTCCTCCTATGAGAATTTTAATTATATATAGAAATTTAAGTAATTTCTATCAAATTAAATCTCTGCTCATTTATTATACTTTTGTGTCTGATGAGAAGCCCACAATTGGGAAAGATATTTCCTTGGTCAAACATTCAGGCATACTTCTCTTACTCTCTTTGTACTGATATATACCTTTGAATCTATGTGCCAAGGGATATATGTGACTGAGTATCTAAGTTTTTAGACAAACCAAATTCTCAAGTAGCATCATTTACTTAATTTGTCCATTACCAAACTTGACTACTTATCCAACTTACCTAACTTATCCAGTTTGACTATGTATATATATATATATATATATATATATATATATATATATATATATATATATATATATATATATATAAATCAGTCGATCATGCATCTGAACTAGAACAAATAGCCCTTGTTATTTATCGACCACAAATTGTATCAAATGCACAAGTACAACATAAAAAAGTTTGTTCAGTCAGTATATAAATACATTATTATAAGAGCTGTATATATTGTAAGTAGAGAAGAAACTTTTGTTCATCTCACTTCTAGTTTGCAATGCTTTGAGCAAAGAAGATAAGGATGATAATTTGCTCACTCTAACTATTGACCACCTCAATCTCTTCCATTTTGAATTGTATAGGAGAAATGGTTGTTTCTTGTAACATTCATGTAAAGAATCACTCTTATATTTGTTAATCAAATAGCTTGATCTCATTTCTCTCAATTTTGTTCTCTTTTAGTAATTCATCAAATAGTATTTTCAACTTTTTTTTGCTATATTAACACACACACCACACACACATTCTTTGCTGCATGCCACCAAGGATTGAACCTCAACCATATTCACTTGTTACTTATGATAAATGTTTGTTTGGTGTCTTAATTCACAGCAAAGTAATTAGCCTCTCATTCAAGGCTGCAATTTTTCTTTTCAGATGAGATAACATATAGAAGTTGAATAAGTAAATAGAAATGTGTGGGGAGTTTATATCTTAATCCCTAAGTTCCGTAAAAAAAAAGAAGAAAAAAAAGTCTTATTTATGAAATTTGTGAATATTAATGATGTATTTTTGTTCCGTATTAAACCTTGAAATTAATGAATTGTTAGTTTAGTAGTGGTGACATTATAATAAAATTAGGATGACAAATTTTAGGACATTGTGTAACGCCCCCAATCTTTGTACTAGTTACAACTCATTTGGTAGTCACTATTCTTAAACATAGACATTACTATCCATCTAATAAATTTAAATTCATCTCTTGATAATAATAAAAATATATTGTTATTAAATTCACAGGTCTCGAAACATAAGTTCACTACTCTTGTTCATTCACAGATTAAGTTGTCCCAAAAACATAGAATATGTACAATACATCATGTCTCAAACTATTACAATAGCTTACTACATTAATATAAAATGTAACTATTAAAATATTAAAACTCTTCCTTTGGCTTAAAGACACATTTCCCTTGGCCTTGCTACGAGACCCTTCGGCGTTTCTCAATATCATAAAAAATATTAGATTTAACTGAGTAATAATGGGGACCAAAAACCCTTACTATGCACGTAGGTGATCAGCCTACTCGCACTCTCGTTCCAAGTAACACTTCAATACCGTAATTCTACGACATATTGTCAGCGTATCGACTTTCTTAACCAATACCCCTATATAATATATAGAGTTGTTCATTCTCAATTCAAAGCTTAAGGAATCCACCCAAGGTAACTTGGTTTGGAGTAACAATAATCTCGTTCAATAAATTTCCAATGCGAATTAATATTTCAACATTCTCAATTAAAATGCTTAACCAAGAATAGCTTGAACAAACGAGTCAGGCCTAACACAAGTGACATCGACTCTTAGAACAATCATCATGATCAACATGTATGATCGAATATTAAACGAAAACGAACATAGGCTTTAATAAAAATTTAAATGCACGGAGTGCGAAAACTTGCCTATTTTTTTATCTTAAATATGTTCTCGTTATCCTTTTCGTTCTCCGAAATTCCTACAATATTACGGAAAGTTAAATTATTAACTTTTCTCGTTATAATTTCTCGCTATGGTCGGTAAGTTTGAATATTTTATTTTTAATGCCAACAACTTGTTTTAAGTCCGTTTAAAATGCATTTTCTATTCCTTTTACATTTCAATACTTAGAAGTTAACTTCTTTTTTTTGTAAACTGAACCTCACTTGGTTTTTACTCATTTTAATCATGAAATTTTTATTTACTTAAACCGCTTTTATATTAATTAATTTTCCCGTTCTTCGATTATTGCACCAACCATACTTGCCGGATTAATTTGGCGGTCGAGCCCTTTATGCTAGGGTTAGACACTCATTTAAGAATTTCTGTAAACCATTTCTGCCCCAAACTTCGAATAACTACTATAATTCGAAATTAAGTCCACAAATTCTAAATTTTGGAAAGACCCTTGATACTATTTAAAAGGGTTCAATTTCAAAGTTTCTGTATTTATATCATTTAGAGAGAGCAAGTTATGCTCGTTTTAGGGTTTTAACTATCCGAAACAGTTTTATTTCTAATTAATTCGTTAGAACTTTGATTGAGCTCAAATTTTTGGCAGCACCTCTCCTATAAACTCAGTTTGCCATACCCAAGAGTCTAGGGTCAGCCGTTGTAATAGCCCACAATTTTCAAGTAATGGAATAAGAATTTTAAATGAGCAGTGAGTAATGAGAATTGCGGTTTTATTGTAAAATGAATTGTCAATGATAAATGTGAGCAATAAAAGGAAGGAAACGCAAAAAATATAAATGAAGTATTATCAATCTTGCACCACCTCCCCTAATAGTACATGTATGTGAATCAATAGTACATACATGTGAACAAATAGTTATAAGCATGTGAACTAATAGCAATTAATTGCTCATTTATCCGATTAATTACTTGATTGGTCAATATAACCTCCAGAAGTCAATTATTATCGAAATAAATGTCGATTTCCATCAACACAATGAAAATATCAATTTCATCTTTAATTAACACAAATTTATTCATTATTAATATTATAACTCATAATATTTAACAACCAGATCATTCCCAGGAAAGAGGAGACTCTCCGATAAGTATTTCCCTCTATTGGCGCGCAATTAGGTGATCAAACCTCTCCTCGACAGAACTTTCTAGACATCGTCAATATTACAAATAATAATATGAATAACTTTGTCGTCTCAATTATTGATTTAATAATATAAAATATTATGCAGATGATACTGTGACAATAATTGAATCAATAATATGAGAGATATTATGCAGCAATTACTGTAGCAATAATTGAGTATAGCTGAGTAACTTCTCACGTAAGCATCAATAATCAATACCGTGTGCTACTATGCAACCACGCGTATTACTGTACTTTTACCACAAGGTATTTCAACAGTTTAACAGTAAAACTTTCGCTGTTATTTTCATAAAAATTATTTCTGTCGTTTTCTAACTCCGACAGTAATTTTGTAGCTGGGTCCACCAATGATTGTGCCGTCGTACGGATATTCCCCGTGAAAAAGAATATTTTCCGACCAAACTAATATTTTATGACAACTTGCTTACTTTGCAAAATTTTCACATATCACCCTTAACTTTAACCTTTTATCAATTTACTAAATAAAATAATAATTATAAGAAAATTGAATACTTTCATTTCATAAAATTCGGAGTCTTACAAGCATGCTTGAAACATAATAATTAACTCAAGTTTGAGTTAGGAAACTTGCCTTGTCCGTCAGTTACTGCTACGCAATCTAATATAATCTCTTATGAAAGACCTATCATATATAAGATTGATCCTTCAATCAGCATATCATAACATACCTCATAATACTATTACTTTATAAATAATTCATCTAATATTTAACCACATAATCAAATATTAGATAACACCTTAAACCATCAGTATTATTATCGTCCTTTGATAATATTTTAATTACTTTATCATATACATTATGCTTTGACACTTAATCTTTCCTTTTATAAATTTTTCTTTATAATCCAGTAAGCTGAATACTAATACAGCAAACCAAATACCAAATCATCAAACCGAATACACTAATTCAGTAAACTGTTTACCCTTTTTAAATCTTTTCCAATATATCACTTCATAATATCGTTTACAAATATTATTAACCCTTTAATAATATTCTACTCACTTATCAACATCTTAATCATTTCCAAATATTATCAATCCTTTAATAACATTTTAATCAGTTACTAATATTATTAATCTTAATAATATTTTATTCACTTCTTAGTATTATAAATCAATTAATAATACTTTTATCACTTGCTAATATTATTAATCACTTAATTAATAATATTCAACTCACTATCTAATATTATTAATCATTTAATAATATTTTAATTAACTTCTAATATTATTAATCATTTAATAATATTTTAATAACACCTTAATCTAATATTATTAATCATTTAATAATATTTTAATCTAAATATTATTAATTACTTAATAATATTTTAATTTAATATTATTAATCTAATAATAATATTTTAATCATTTATTAAACTCATAAAAAATTTATTTTAATTGTTTATCCTTTACTAATACATTCATTTAATAAACCTAAAATGTCATAAATATAAATTTTAATAAAAATGACCAAACTACCCTCCAAAATTCTGATTAAATCATATTAAGGGTCTGTTGTCAAAAAAAATTAAATTTTTACCCTTTATAACATCATCTAACTTATTTTATCAATTTATTCATAACTCAATCATTTAAATGAAAAATACCAAAATATGTCCAAAAATTCTAATTTTCTAAACATCAGTTAATATTACCCTATAAAATATTTCTGGAATTTTTTAGCTTCGTTTATTATGTTTAAAATAGCCAAAACATTCAGAGCTTGCAACAATTTTCATGCACTGAGTTTTTGTCCAAAAATTCCGAAACTTTCAAGGTATTCTCCTGTTATGTATATGTACTTCCAGTAAAAATTTCACAATTTATAGAGTTACACACTAAGAGTTATTCCCTTTTACTTTTTAAGTAGTCCTTTTTAGTAAAATCCATAATTTTCATCCTACACATCCAGAAATCGCCATCTCTGGACTGGATGCAGTTAACTTATCATATTAACACCCCAAATTTTCTCAGAAATTTTAAAGCAAAGAAAGTGAACAAAAATGCCCCTGAACCAAACTGACTAGGGGACTTTTTCCATGTTCAGTTTCCTTCTTTTCCGGCAGGTCTGTTCCGACCAAAACAGTCACCACGACTTGAAAAATCAACAATTTTGAGTGTTACCACTAGGGTTTACTAGTTAACTTACATATCTGGCACCTCTCTTTGACGGATCACAAAAAGAAGTTATAGATCTAAAATGGTTGACATTCAAAGTATATAAAAGTTAGGGTTTTCTAACTCTTAAGAAACTAGTTTTCATTTCTATACTTTTAATCCAACTTTTGACACTCAAAAGGGTTAGATCTAAATATTAAACACTTATTAACATGTAGATCTAAGGTTTTTAAGTTCAAGAACATAAATCCAAGTTTTGATTTAAAACAACTAAAAATAACTTAAAACAAAAGGTGTTTATACCTTGATTTAAGGCTACCTTTCCTTGTTCTTCCAAAGTAGATGATGATCTTGGGTAGAATAAAGATCAAAACATATTCCCTTTTTTCCCTTAAGGGCTGCCGCCTCTCTCCTCTCTCTCTCTCTGATTTGTTTTGCTAGCTTGGAAGTAATAGATGAAAGAGAAAGAAAATAGATTTTTGTTTGTAAAAAAAAATGTATAGATATATTATGTATATCTAATATACATTCCCCCATTCACTCTCTCTTTCACTTAATCATTATCTAAATGTTGCTTGCAACTTTGGCTAAAGAAGGTAGCTCCATTAGAGAGATGACACATGGCTTGAGTGTAATGTAAGTTAAGCAAACTTGTGAAGAAAGATGATTAACCCACATGTGCGAATTCTCATCTCATGTGGCCACCCCCCTCTCTCTTTTTAGCCCATTTGTTATTTATTTTTAATTCCAAAATTTGCTTAATCAAATGACCAAAAAGTCCCACATAGGTTGGGCTAAGTCTTTGGGCTTTCCAATTAAAATATTTGGGCCATGAAAATTAGGTTAGGTCCAACACATAGTTTTGTCTTACCCTAATTATTTAATTAGGGTTTTCATTCTACTCATTTTGGAATTTAAGTATTTACTTACGTACATTTAATTTCATAACCCAATTAGATTTGCTTTAATTAGGTTTAAAATAATTTAATAAATTGAGATAATAAAATTAATCTCGTAGATTAGTATATATTTAAATACTAAATTCTCCAATACCATAACCCTTAAGTTATTTAATTATCATGCCTAATGTATAACTAGGTTATGTAGCTTTCTTTATAATTCAGATCACTTTATAAAACAAATAAACATAAATACATATTTACATATATATATATATATATATATATATATATATATATATTTATTTATTTAGTAACATACATACTTCTCATGGTTCATAAAATATTTATCCTTATACATAATCTCTTTCTTAATTTTTTTTAAAATGCCTGTCATTCTCATTTAATTTCTTTACATTACTTAGAAATTCAAATCAAACCGTATAGGTTCTTTAAAAGTTTTAATTAATCCTCTATTTCCAATCTAGGTTTTATTCTTTAACCGTTATTTAATCATTCAAGATTTTATTTATAAATTTTTGGGTTGCCACATTCACCCATTCTTCTAAGAATTTCGTCCTCGAATTACAGCCTACTAATCTCTGCTCCATCTATTCACCAAAAATAGGTTTTTAATTTAACCTTTTTTTTAATCGCATCTGATTTCATTCTTAATTAATGAGTACATGTTATTTCCTTCTATAAGGATATCTTCTATCTCACTTGCTACCCTGACTACTCTCTAGGAGTTCACTTATTCTAATCATTCACGAGTCTTCACAATTGTTCAACAACTATGAAGTAGAATAAATAACTTGAAAAGATTTTTCAACAGAAATTCATCTGCAAACCGTTTTATCTTGACACCAATTTGTGTAAATTTGGTCTCACTTAATGCGGAAACTGATGTGTGTCGGATACCAACTTGTATCCATTTGATACCAATTTGTATTAACTTGACACCAACTTGTGTCAATTTGATACTAACTTGTATCACTTAATGCTGACACCAACTTGTGTCGGATACCAACTTGTACCCATTTGATACCAACTTAACATAAGATTCCGCACCAAAATAATTTGACTTGGCATAAACTCTCAAAGAATACTTTGAATTTCATAAATATTTGTCTAGCTGAGTCAAATGTGTTTAGCCACTTTATTTGGCATTGACTTTTCTTTAACTGATTCAAAATTTAAAAAATTATTTTATGACGTCATGATACCGCACTGTATTTACAGTTCGTTTGAGGATTTCGTCATTTTGTGACTTTGCCATACTATAACGTACCATAGTGGGTTGACGATCCTTAGATCACATCCAATACTAGGTAAGACTGCATTGATAACTCCATCATTTTTATCATCTCTGCACCATGTTTAATGATGAATTAATGATATATAAAATACATTTTGATATTTTAGCCAAAACAATTAACATAGACATATAAATAATAAAACTTTTAAAACTCCTTGATTCAGTAATTTGACCCAATATTTTTCAAAAATGCTTTTATTAGCACGATATCAATAAATTCGAAATCTAGCATAACTAGAAGATTTAGAATACCTATGTTTCCTCCATCAACTTCAATTTTTCCTCTAATGCTTCATTGCTTAATAATTTTATCTATTTCTATCCTTGAAGCTTATTACACTGAAAATCCTCAGTTCAAAATCCACCACTTTTCTATACCCCAGTATAGTTCATCAAACATAGCGCACGTTATGAGTGCATGAACTTTCCATAATAATATGAGTTTAGGAACTTGTCCTAGCAATACGTAGTTCAAGAACCAATCAAGAACTGTCCATACGCTTAGGGGTTCAAAAACATACCATACAATTATGAGTCACAAACTTACCATAAGTATGAGTTTTAAGAACTCACACCTAACTTTATATTATCTACCTATCCGTAATACACATGAGAAAAGAATCACCTTCTCAACATGCATATAGCGAATAGCGCGACACCAGGTTCCAATGATTATCAATGTGATAAATTGAGTAGTCGTTAGACCAAGCACAAAACCCCTGCCCATACAAAGGTATGTACAACTCAGATATCACATGAGTTCTCAATTGAAATTCCACGCAATTCTAGCTTCCTCTTTACTAAATACGAATTCATTTAATCTGTATCTCATCATCTACAACTCTTTCCTGAGTTTACATAGTACAATTTTATTATACAACTTTCGTACAACAATTCTGCTATAAAGTTTTCAATCATTCGATTGATCCTCTATCCTTCTATGACTTCATCAGATCACGTTATGATCTCTTCATATAATCGTGTTATATTACGATTCTTTTCTATCTTATAATCGTTTTGTTTTACGATATTCTTATCTTTCTCTTTAATCATATTATATTATGATTTCCTTTATGCTTTTAGTCTTATAGACTATATTTATTCATTATTACTTTTCATCTTTATTATCAGAGTTGGATAACTCTGGATTCTTATCTTTATAAATTTTCAAAATTCTTCTTTGAATCTTATTTATCTTCTCTTTTACTTAATAATGAATTTCCCAAAGTCATCTCTTAACAATTTAAACTCTAATTGAGTTTATTCCTTATCCTTATCTTTGTGGTTATAGCCTAAGATACCACTACCTAAGGTTTACATTACATTTTACATGTAATTCCAATAAATCAACATTTGATAATTTGTACATTTATAATTATGTATAAAAATTATCGTATTAATTATGGAGTTAATCCATAATTAATTTAACACATTTTTTTGTAACGGATAAATTAATTGTAATAATTAATATTTAATTTATTAATTATTTTAATTTACTCATTTGACTTATACAACTAATTGTATAAAGTTAAATTTAATTATCTTCTTCGTTCCAAAAAATGTTTCAAGACAATTTATTTAACCCATACGTACATGTAACCATAAATTAAATATTAATTTAATTTACTAATTTGACGCCAATATTTATATATTATATATTGGTCCCTTAAACGTATTCCATTAATTAAAGTCAATATATTAATTTCCTCATCTCATATTTTCAATTTATCTCCTTTTGGCATAATATAATATATTAGGTCATCTCATAAATATATTACATTTCTATGTCAGATATTTAAAAATAATGAGTTTAATTAACTCCCTCATTTTTATTAAAACAAAGATACATACATTAATTCACTAGTTTAATTAAGTGAATTAATCAATTCATTTATGAAATTTAATTCATAATAACTTCATTGATGTTCAAGACTTATTATTCAAATTATTTGATTTTCTTCACTTACATATTTCATTTTGTAGTTGACTCAATAGTTTAATTAACTATTAAATCTTACTTTTCAAATATATGTGTGTGTATGTATGTATGTATGTATGTACGTGTGTGTGCGTATATATATATATATATATATATATATATATATATATATATATTCAAATCTGCCACGTCTCATAATAAGAATTTAATTTATTAAATTCTTATTTTAATTAAAATAATTTTCGAAAAATCCGAGTTGTCACAATAATTTTTTAGAAATATAAAATAAAATTTATATTAACTTGAAATTTTAAAATAGGAGAATTTTTTTAAAACAAAATAATAAATTTTCAAAAATACAAAATAAAATTAAAATAGACTTGAAAATTACATTTGAGATTGGAGGATAATAAAAGGAATTGAAAGGAGAACTATTTAATACCATGTAAGTATTATAACCTTTAACTTCGTTTAAAAAGGATCGATGTATCTTATCCTATCTATCTATATTTACTCAAACTAATAATCTATACTAACTAATAAGAATATGATATCTTTGTTATTAGTGTTTAGGGTATAATAGTCAAAACGGTATGTTTTTATCCAATTAGTTAAATAATCATGAACAAAAAAAACATAACATGAGATTATTTTAAGTTATTCCATGAATAATTTCATAGAAAACAAACATGTGACTAACTATTTAATTATAAGATTAATAGTATTGAGATTATAATCTATGGACACATAGTCCCGGATTATAATTCTTGCAAACAAACATAATAAAAAAAATAGTAGTTTAGTTATTTATTTATTTATTATTATTATTAATTGTCACATTCATGCTTTCACTCACGTAGAGTACATCCTGTTTAGGTTTTTATTTTTTTTATTTTGTGTCAAATATAAATTGTGGTGATTGTTGGAGGATTGAGGTACGTCAAAATTTCTCATTCTTTCGTAATTCACATAATTTTAGGACACTTTATTTGTTTACAGTTTTTTTATTTGTGCATTTTCATCTTTAATCTAACATTAATGACAAAAACCTGTAACAAAATAAGGTGGGGATTCATCACCCTTTCATGGACCTCAAACAACCCAACTTTTGCATAACTTTGACCTAATAAAATCAAGTAGACGTTGGCCCCTAGGACGCTCGAGCTCAATTGGGACAAGACACTCCAAGATAAGTCTAAATTTTAAATTAATCAAATCACCATTCACTAGTATCTAGACAAGTGACTCAAAAGGTAAAAGCATAAAGAACACCTAAGTTTTTTGAGCTATAGGGATTTGCGGATTTGTATGGAGGCGATGTGAGTTATGGTTGTCCTTTCAAGCTGATAGTAGAATTCCACAAAAATTATATGTTCCGGCGGGATTTGATGACCGGGATTCAAGATTGTTGATGGGTTTTGGGACGTAGAAGAAGCAGTGTGTGGGCCCATGTGCAAAATTAGGGTTCACATGACCTAATTAAATTAAATGCACAATTAGGGTTCCACGACCTCATTAAATGTGCAAGTTAGGGTTCACATAACCTAATAGAATGAAGATGGAAAAGTCAGAAATAAATGTGCTAGACCGGGAGAAGCCTCCACGTGTCCCGAGGCGGAAGACTCGTGGAGGCGGCTCATTTTGGGAATTGATTGAGGGATTGGATTGGTGGCTAGAAAGACAGGGCAATATGGGCATTACTCTAAGGACTAAAGGGTATTTCTGAAATTTTCCTGAAGGCATGTGCCTTACACATGACTACTTTCCAGAATACCCTATAAATACCCCTTCCATTCCATTTGGAAAGGGGACTTCTCTCCGGACACAAGACTCGAACTCTTTTAGTAGCTTAAGGCTCAGATATTCCACCTAAAAAGCACTAACAAGATTCGAACACTCTCTCAACTCGAAGAACTGAAGAAGGCTCTTGGAATCCCAATAACCCTAACACGGTTTCCGGATTCTAGGGGTTCTGCCACGCGTCGTTAGAGTAATCGCCCACCTGTCGTTCTCCCCTCTACAATCAATCAATCAATTCCATATTCTTCGTGGATTTCTCTCCTCCTCAGCCAACACGAAACCCTAAGCGAGCAAGGCGCGATTTCCTTGCCCACATTTATTTGGTGACTTTGCTGGGGAGGTGTAGAATTCGTGAAGGGTATGCCCACAACTCGAAGTGGGAGAACTACAGGAAGAGCTACTTCACCAACAAACAGTATTACCTCACCGGATCCAGTTCCAAGGCAAGCAACTCAAGCTTTCCAAGGCGCAAATCTGGATTTTGACCAACCAATTATTGAAGACGCTTCAGAAGGGAGTTCAACATCACCACACATGGCTAATCAACAACAAACCAACGCAGGAAGGCAAGGCGAGGATGCAGGTGGAGATCAGACGAATGCTGTGCAACTGGAGATGCTCAAGGCATTGAAGGAAGCACGAGAAGGGCAAGGGATGATGATGGCCATGATGCTTGAAATGCAGAGGAAGCAAGAGGAAATGGGGAATTTCCGCCAGCAGTTGATGCAGATTCCCACTTTCAAGGCCATGTTCCCAGGAAGTTCGCAGGGGGAACAGGTAGGAGTGGAAGACAACAACAATGGCAGCAATAACAAAGAGAACCAGATTATACTTCCATCGACGGAAAGTCAATCGGTTCCAATAATCAACTTGGAGGCCCAGCACAGTGGCGACGTGCCACAACTTAGGTTGGAAGCAAGCCAGCCTCAGACAAACATCATCCCAACTGCTCTCACATCAATTTCACAGATACAAATGCCAACCATTCCGGGGAATGTCCAGCGAGTGAGCCAGAAACTGCCACCAGTGCCACCTTTGCACGATGCAAGCGTGCATCAACCAAATTCTCTAGCATATACACCACCGATACAGCAGTTTATCACAGCACCCCAGAGAGTTCACACCACAAGCCAGTATGTGACGAAGGATGATATGATTGATGTGATCAATCAACTTTGCAGGCAGACATCCCGACCCTCGGAGTTAGACTTTACTCCGCCTTACCCGGCACACATTCGGAGGCAACCTTACCCGATAGGGTATATTGAGCATCCCCCGCAGTTTCCAAAATACAACGGGGAGAAAGGAAACGCGAGGGAACATATTGCCAGGTTCGTAGAGTCGATGTCTCCGTGGCTGGGATATGATGAAGTGAACAACCACAACTTGTTGATACGGGAATTCAACAAAACTTTGACGAATAGTGCCTTCAGTTGGTACTACAATTAGGAGAAGGGGTCAGTCCATGATTGGGATGACCTAAAATTATAATTTTTTAAGAAATTTTTCTATGTGCAGAAACAGGTAACCATTGTGGAGCTCATGCGGTTCAGACAGAAGCCGAATGAGGAGCTATCAGATTACGTTGACAGGTTTAGGGCCCAGGCACAGAAGTGTGCAGAACCGATTGAAGAAAAGAACCTGGTCAGCATTTGCAACAATGGTGCCTTAGATTCCTTCAAGCCCCACCTCATTACCAAGGCTTGTGATTCCTTCGCGACCCTCTCATCTTTTGCACAAGACTTGGGAGGAATCATGACACTGCCCACTAGCCCTACGACGGTTACATGGAGGAGCAAGAGGACAGCAACTGTGGCTTTGGCTGACTCTCAATCAAAACCACAAGGGAGCAAGAGGGAGAAGCATGAGAAAAATTTTGATCGAAGCAAAGGAAGGCTTGGAGACAAATATGCAAGAAAGTCGGTCCCGGAGGCTATCACGTGCAGTGAGAAAGCATTCAGGGGTCTATACGAGCAATGGATTGAACATGGGGTGGTGAAACCCCCAAGGCCTAGATTTGCAGTGACGGAAGAGATAAAGAGAAGGCCAGACTTCTGTGTATTCCACCAATACGCGGGACACTCAACTATGGATTGCTATAGCCTGCGTAGGATATTCCACGAGAAGCTGGCAAATAGGGAGATTAAACTGGGAAAGGAGAGCAGTGTTCATGACAAGCCACTGCCAAATCACAAGGGGAAAGAAACATGCAACACCGTTATTCACAACACAGTTCCAGAAGTGGAGATGATGATGGAAGAAAAGGAGGAGTGTGACCCAGGCCTGCAGGTGACGGCATTAATGAATGGGACCAAGTTTAGAAATTTTTTCGATCAGATAGGATTGGCCAAGGAAGCAAGGATTGAGGCAACCAAGGCAATTATCAAGGCCGCCGAGACACAGGAGACTTGCGTGGCCATGAGCAAAGGATTTGTGAAGACAATGGAGGAAGAAACAAATAAGATATCTTTCTCTAAAGCTGATAGAGAGATAAGATATCCACACAACAGACCACTGTATGTGACTGCAGTAATCAATGGCATCGAAGTGCGGAGGGCGTTCATCGACAATGGAGCGTCTGTAAATATTATGCCCTACACCATGTTCAAACGGTTAGGCCTGCCAGAGAAGAAGATTGTGAAGGAACAAACAAACATTACAGGATTCGCCAACCAGAGCACAAGAACCTTGGGACACATCAAGGTAGACATGTAAGTTGGAAAGATTCGAGGGCCTGTAATGTTCCATGTTGCAGAGGTAGATGCAGCATACCATGTCTTGCTGGGAAGGGCTTGGCAAAATGACTATGGGGTGGTACCCTCAGTTTTTCATCAATGCTTGAAAGCTATCTGGAAAGGGAGAGAAGTGAAGGTACCAGCAACTCAGAATCTCTTTGGACCAGAGGAGGCACACATCACCGAAGCAACTTTCTTCGATGATGTCTCTGAAGAGGGAGAAAACCAGATCGCGAGGCCTGATTCCCTAAGACTAGCAAGTTGGAAGGAAGTGCAGGAAGATAAGTTTGTACCTGCAGAAAAAGTGAAGAAGAAGACCTCGGAACATGGAGAATGTTCCAAAAATATGAAGCCGATAATAGTAGACTTGGAGAAGGAAGGAAGAGAAGAGAAGAAAAGGCCAGCAGATCCTGAAGATGCCAGAAATATAATAAATGCCAAGCGGATAGCACAGTCTGAGGATGGCCAAAAGGTAAAATGGGAGAGGGTTGTTAAACCCGACGAAAAGGTGGTGTTTCGGTTGTGACGGTGCAAGGGGGAAGAGCCCAAGGAAGCGTGCAAACCCAACGGCTCAGGAGGTGTCCCCCACTCTGGTAATAATGAAGAAAAAGTTGTACAACAAAAGGTTGAACCAGCTCCAGAATGCTTCGAGGATAGGCCAAAACCTCAACAAAATGAACTAGAAGAAGTTGATTTGGCAACAGATGGAGAAATGCCAAGACCGACTTATATCAACAAGGAGCTTGAGGCTAACCAGAAAGAGGAGCTCATACAACTATTGCGAGAGTATAAGGACGTCTTTGCTTGGAATTACGACGAGATGCCCGGAATTGACAAAGATCTTGTGGAGCACAATCTAAACATAAGCCCGGGAATGAAGCCAGTGAAGCAAGCACCTCTCAACTATGCACCCGAGGTCAAAACCCAAATAAAGGAAGAAATCAAAAAGTTACTGGAAGTAGGGTTCATCAAGCCAATCCAACATCCAACATGGCTTTCCAGCATCGTACCGGTAAAGAAATCAAATGGACAGCTACGATTATGTGTCGATTTCAGAGACTTGAACAAGGCATGCCCGAAGGACATGTACCCATTACCCAACATAGACACCTTGGAAGATGCAACGACTAATCATGAGATGATGTCTTTCATGGATGGGTTTGTGGGCTACAATCAGATAAAGATGTCCATGGAAGATGCAGAGTTGACAGCCTTTCGTACCCCGTTTGGAAATTTTTACTATGTAGTAATACCATTCGGATTGAAGAATGTGGGGGCAACTTATCAGAGGGCAATGCATGCTATATTTCATGACATGATTCATGATATAGTGGAGGACTATGTGGACGATGTGGTAGTGAAATTCAAGAAGGCAACAACTCATGTGGAGGACCTGAGGAAAGTGTTTGAGCGATGCTGAAGGTATAAGTTGAGGATGAATCCGAAGAAGTGCGCCTTTGGAATGACGGCTGGAAAATTCTTGGGCTTCTTGGTGCACAACAGAGGTTTAGAAGTGGACCCAAGCAAGGCGAAAGCAGTTATAGAGATGCCCCCACCAAAGACGTAAAAGCAGTTGAAGAGCTTTCTAGGGAAGGTCTCGTACATGAGAAGATTCATGCCAGCATTAGCCGAAGTCACAGAACCTTTCGGCAAATTAGTAAAAGGAAAGGCACAATGGGACTGGGGACAAGACCAACAACAGGCCTTTGAGAAAGTAAAGAGAATTTTGTCTTTGGCACAAACGATGGTAGTGCCACAAAGAGGAATGCCGTTGCAGTTGTACATCATATCTACCAAGAAGTCTATAGGAGGATTGATCACGCAAGAGGTGGATGGAGAAGAGAAACCTGTGTATTACATTAGCCGGATAATCAGAGGACCGAAAACCAGGTATTCACAAGTGGAGAGGCATTGCCTAGCGTTGGTGTTCATTGCGCAGAAAATGCGACATTATTTTGTAGCGCACGAAGTAATGATTGCAACAAAAACTGATCCGATCAGATACCTATTGACTAGGCCAGCATTAGTAGGAAGACCTGCTAGATGGATGATGATTCTTTCAGAATATGACATCAAGTGTGTAACACCAAAGGCAATCCGATGTCAAGCCTTGGCAGACATGCTAGCTCAATTTCCAAACGGAGAATATGAGCCCCCTTCTGAGGATCTTCCGGGTGGAGAAGTGGAATCAATCGACTTGATGGTTGAGGACCCAGAATGGTGGAGTTTGGCTTTTGCTGGATCATCTGCAGAAGGTAAAGGCGGAGCAGGAGTGGTGTTGACCACCAAAGAAGGAAATGAAATATCCTTGTCGTACAAATTGGACTTCCCTTGCACAAATAATGAAGAAAAATACGAGGCGTTCATACTAGGATTGTTGGCGGCTCAAGAATTGGGAGCCAAATATCTTAAAGTAAAAGGAGATTCAAACCTTATAGTGCAGCAGATAAAAGGCCAATTCGGAGTGAAAGAACCCATCTTGGCGCCGTATCGAACTGTAGCACAAAAGGTGATGGAAGCTTACAAGAAGGTGGTGATTGAATATGTGCCGAGAGGACAGAATAAACAACCGGATGCACTAGCAACAGTAGCATCTCGAGTCTATATTCAAGGAGAAGACTTGGATGTGAAGGTAATGAAGAGAACCCTCCCAACCACAGTGCTAAACTTGTTCCCCAAAGACATGATAGACGATTGGAGATATGACATCTCCCATCAATTGCAAACTAAGGAAGGAACAACACCAATCGCAGAGCTACAAAAGTACAGCATCATCAAAGGTGTCTTGTATCACAAAGAAGCAGATGGTGTATTGACACGATGCTTGGGGAAGCAAGAAGCAAGTAAAGTCTTGCATCAGGTGCATGAAGAGAATTGCGGGTTTGCAGACATAGGTCTGTATCGTAGGTTGCAACGCCAAGGGTATTATTGGCCTGAAATGAAGAAGGCAGCAGATGCCCTACAACGCCACTGTGTTTCATGCCAAGAATATCCTGGGGAGGATGAATGTGCTTTCATTGATGATATAGTGGATTGGCGAATTCCTTATGTGAACTTCTTACAAAACGAGATTCTTCCAACCGAAAAGAAGGATGCAATTATAATAAAGAGGAAGTCGCAACGATTATTCTTACAAAATGGAGAATTGTTCAGAAGAGGTTTCAATGGCAAGCCCCTATGGTGTCTAGAACTAGGCGAAGCCAGAGATTTGGTCTATCAAATGCACAAGGATGAACATCAAGGGGGAGCCAAGTTGTACAAACAACTTATCGATCATGGTTACTATTGGCCAAAGATGGAAGGAGATTGTCTAGAATTTGTCAAAAAGTGTCACATTTGTCAAATACATGGAAACCTGATACATGCTCCCGCCGTGGATTTGCGCACCTTAGCAACACCATGACCCTTTCATACATGGGGAATGGATCTTATAGGTCCTATACACCCTAATTCTAAGGGCAACATATGGATTTTAACTGCCACCGAGATGTACACAAAGTGGGTGGAAGCCATACCCTTGAAGAAGGCCACGGGACCAGCAGTGGCAAACTTTATCAAGGAGCACATCATTTGCCGTTTCGGGATCCCGAAGATCATTTTGTCCGACAATGGAACCCCCTTCATCAATAGGGACATCAAAAGTCTAATGGAAAGATACAGGGTGAAACATTATAAATCATCACCCTACTACCCGAAAAGCAACGGACAAGCAGAAGCGACAAACAAAACCTTGATAAAAATCTTATCAAAAACCTTAGACGATCATCCGAAGAAATGGGCAGAACAACTACCAATAGCGTTATGGGCATATCGAACTTCAAAAAGAAAGCCTACAGGCGAAACCCCATACGCTTTGGTTTATGGTGAAGAAGCTATCTTGCCCACCGAAATAGAAATACCTTCGGCTCGAATGAGACTTCGAAGCTTAGTCGAGGAAGAAAGCCGACCAGCCGCCCTAGAGGCCTTAGCCGACTTCCGAGACAAGGCTAAAGAAAAACTTGAACGGTACCACGAAAAACTGCGACGACAATACAATACCGCGGTGGTACCACGACAAATTCTGGTGGGAGACCTGGTGCTCAAAACGGCAACTCAAGTTATGAGGGGGACCCCAACCATCAAATTCTACCCCAAATGGGAAGGCCCGTACAGGGTACGAGAGATATCCGAAAGCGGGTATTGCAGGATATCTCGTGTGGGATCAGATGCTGTCTCAGGCCCATTAAACTTGAAATGGGTAAAGAAATATTACACATGAGAAGAGCATCACAAAAGTTATACTTTTAACTTCAAAAGTAATCGAGGAACCTGACTTACAGCCCTCGGAAGTTACACTTTCAACTTCAAAAGTGAGCGAGGCACCTGACTAACAGCCCTCGCAAGTTACACTTTCAACTTCAAAAGTGACTGAGGCACCTGAGTATAAGCCCTCAAACCCAAAAGTTACGCTTTATCTTTAAAAGTGAAGAATGTTATGCTTTATTCGATAAAAGTGAGAAAGTTATACTTTATCTCTAAAAGTGGCAAACGTTTTGCTTTCTTCGATAAAAACAAGATTTATTATATGAAACGTTATGCTTTCTGTCAAAAGCAATTTTTAGCAATAAATTGACAAACTTTCACATATACTCGAATGTTTTAATTTTATTAAAAAAAAAGAGAGTATGAATTCAAGTGTTGGTTTGTGAGAAATATATGTATCTTTGACAAAATTCATGTTTTCTTATAACATCTATTGTTGTCTTGGAATATTAATTTGAATAACTTGAGATTCAATAATAAAAAATTGAGTTTTAAGGAATCATTCAAATTAAAGGCAATCAACAAGGTTAAAGAAACCACGTTCTGATAAATGAAATATGTGTAAATGAGTTTCTGAAACAGGAAATCGAAAAAATAAACTACTACAATAAGTTATGATCTAAAGGCCACGACATATCAAAATGAAGAGGAGGCACAACTAAAGCTTCCAAGTCAGCAACAGCAGCAACTTGAATCTTAAGATTTGCAGCTTTCAGCTCCCTAACCTGTTGGGTAGTCGCCTCTAAGTCCCGGCACTGACGCTCTACCTCCTGAAGTTTTGCCTCTAAGTCCCGGCACTGACGCTCTACCTTCTGAAGTTTTGCTTGTAAGTCCCGACGCTGGCCTCTTAAATCTTGAGACTGGCTCTTCAATTTGTTTGCGGCATCACCAAGCTCCGAAAGCTGCACTGAAAAGGATTCATCTTCACATTTACGTACAGCAACCTCCGAACGTAGTGAAACAAGGTTAAAACTCGACTTGAGAAGATCCAACCTATCACGAAAAGGAGACATGTCAACACCTACGGTTGCAAGGTCATCTACATCATCGCTAAACTTCTTCAAGTCCTCAACTCGCAAGGAATATAAGGAAAGAGTATGCAATCCAAGAACAAGGCCAGCGAGCTGGTCTAGGAAAAGGGTTTGGGTTGAAGTTGTCTTAATAATCAACTGGTCAAGAGTCTGCGGGAACCGAGCTAAGAGACGCTCCAGACTTTCCTGACTAGAAGACGATATCTGGAAACCCCTCCAAGGAACAAGATCCCCACTTGGATTGAAGGAAGCTCTAGCAGGAGCTACTTTAGAGGCCACCATAGAATTTGTCGAGACTAGGGATGGAGGAGCAGAAAGATGTTGTACAGCTAAGGATTCCTCGAAGCCTTGGTCACCTGGAGGATAACCAAGGTCACCATCCGAATGGAGAATAGCAAATAACGCGAGTGCCTCAACGGGCAAAGGCAAATCTTTCATTCTCTCGTTCTGAAAACAAGATGACAAAGCACAATACATTATAAATAAAAAAAAAAAAGAGCAAATGAAATTCAAGTTCAAGACAAATCACTCATGGAAAATCACTCATGGATTAAGGAAGGATACTCACAATATAGTCAATGGAAAAGGAGTCGGGAGATGCCACAGAAAGGGGAATGTCATTCAACCCATCCAAAGTACTATCAACAATGCCCTCCCGAGCAATCACCACCTCGGTAGAATCCTTCTGGGGAGGATGAACATCACCAATAGTTTCAGAATGATTCTCCCTCGGGGAAGTAAGAGTCTCATCAACATCTTCAGACTCATCATGGGGAGCATGCATAGGAAGGTTTGAAGAAATTGCTGTATCACCCACAACAGGACTCGAGCTTACATCAGACAAAGTATCCTTAGCATCCAGACTAACACAATCGTCGCGAGGAGTAGATGACTCAATATCAACAAGGACACGTTGGACGGGCTCACGACTAGTGGAAGCCGCCTCGGAAGCCTCATTTGTAGTACTATACAATGACCCAAGAGGAACATCATCATCATCATCTTCATCGACCACGGTTATCTGAAAATCAATATATATATATATATATATATATATATATATATATATATATATATATATATATATATATATAGGAAACAATTACTCAATGATATGTGAAAACAGTAACACAAGGGATGAAAGAAAAAATGAGAGTAGTACGACAAATTACCAAATTTCTACGGCGCTTCTTGATCGGATCCTCGGCTGCCTGGATACTAGGATCAACATTATCAAGGGGGCGTTTTGCTAATGGCTTTATGATAAGCCTGATAGGAGGACGACTGATTGGAACCTCGGCAAAAATAATAGGAGGAGCTATCTCAGAATCAGTAGCAGTAGCCGCTCTCGTTTTAGAACGAGTAACTCTCATCTCCTCGGTATCAGAGGATCCATGGGGAGGACCTAGAGAGGACACCCGAAGCGGAGCCCGTGGTGGAAGACTCCTGGAAGTAGTGGGACCCTGTGATGGAATGATCTGCTGAGTGGGAGACGACTTAGGCATCAAAATGTCACGCTCAGCCAACCGACTACTAGCTGGCCAAAGTGTTGAGCGAACATTGGGCTTGGAAGAGCATAGCAGCCGGCTCCATTGAAGATATTTTGGAATAGAGACTGGCAATGAACAAATCAAGGTATCATCCTCCCATCTTTTAAGATTGACCTGCTAGTAATTACGTTCTCCAGTAGTATATCGCCCTCTCCGGGAGTCATCCGGTATGACAAAAGGAAGGGATCTATAAGTGATATATGGATCACTTGACCGCCTCGGAAATGCCCATGTAAAAGAAGGGGAGGTAGAGACGAAATTGAGAAGAGCATCCTCATAATTCCCCCGGCAGGTGTGACCGAAAGGGCGATCCTGGTCATATCCGAATTGTCTCATGACCCTGTGAGGAGAATACAGTACAGTGCCAAAACTATTATTCTCAAGGAAATAGGGGAGCTCTGAAGATCGAAGAAAAGCGAACCAAGACAGTGCGGAGCCACTCAAGCTATTTCTGTTGAGGTCAGAGAAGGTATGAGATTTGTGTTTGTAGAAGTGAGGTAGATGGCCGCAAGCCCCTGAAACAATGGTATAGGGACGAGCAGTGAAGCATGAATAATCATCAAGGAAATGTCGTAAATCGATCCGTACTGTCAGGATTAGAGCGGTGATCAATCCAACGTAACATGCGAGGAATGATGTTGCGTGGTGGGAGAGAATGAGACTTCTTCTTCTTCATAGAAAGATGCTCAAGATCGGAATAGCCCAGAAAACGCTCGAAAAGAAAGATCTGAAGGAAGGAGCATTGAATGAAGCAATTGACATCATACCTGAGTAAATAAAAAAAAATAAAAATAAAATATATATTATAGAAAGGGTTAAAGGAAAAGAAGCGCAGTTTGAAAAATAATTAAATATAAAATATGAAAATGATTACCTCCCAACGGATTCTTTCATGGCAAGGATTGTTTCGTCTAGGCGACGATATAAGGTCCCTAGGAAGAGAGAAGCAAGGGGAATCTCCGAGCCTCGGGATAACAACGCTGCCAAATTGAACATACGGGCAGAAGGACCGTCTATGGGAGACCCAGGGAAGATGAAACGAGACAGCCACATAACCAGATAAGCCGCCAGAGGAAAGGGACAAGTTTCTTCACGGAAGGCAAGAACAGACTTGTCATGAACAGAGCTATTCCACTGGTTAGTCTTGTAATCACGGAAGAAATAGCGCACCCAAGATAACCAAGAATTCTTTTGCCGACTTGAGGTCTCGAAGTCCGGAAGGAGCGTATCGCCCTTGAAGCGGGAAGTGAAGCGAGAAGATTGCTTGAAGGCCTCCGTCAAGTAAGCAACACAGTTGTCATCCCTAGTAGACATGCTAGAAGGACCACAGGAGTTTGAAGCAACAATAGGAAGGCTACAAGATGTAAATCAGGATAAATATACATATTTCGAAAACATGAGAATGAATTAAAGGAATAAAAGAAGAGAGCTTACTGATAGAGGACGTAAACATCCTCTAGAGTAGGGGTGAATTCCCCCCAGGCAATGATGAATGTGCAAGTAGAGGAACACCATCGTGAGATCAACACAGTAAGTGCGTTATGGTCATGGTAAATCCGTAGGTCTCTACACAGTTGAACACAGCGAAAGATACTCGCATTCTTGAGTATTTTCACGTATTCAGCGTTGTCAAGGATCTCGTCGGTCCAATCCTGCCATCCTTGAATGCGACTAGATGAATCTAACAGGAAGCGAAGGGGACTGAAGGGGTACTCTTGCTTCTCTATGCATAGGCGGGGAATGCAATCGGCACGAGGGAAGTCATCCCAACCTCCAGAAGATGGGGCATACAGAAACAGACCTTCTTTCTCTGGGGGAGGAAAAGTTATACGGTCATGGTCTCTAACTCTATCCCAAAAGACGTCAGAAGGACCAAAGAAGGGAGCTCTCCCCCAATCAGTGATGAATGGGGATTCCTTGGGAGTTCTTAGTTCTGCAGAGCATTCGGGAGAAAGGGCCTACAAGCAAGGGGAAGTTCATTATAACAATTGTAAGGAAAGCATATCAAGAATGTCAAGTAAACTATATGAGCACGAAGTACTCACCATAGCAATAAGGAGCGAACGTCCAATAGTTGAGCTTCAAAACACCTGAAAACAAGAAGAAACAATGTCAGAAAGATTGAAGGAGTACATTTATGCAAGAAAAAATTCCCGAAAATTTTCGAAAAAACTTCGGACGGCCAAAATCCATCCTTCGGAGCCTTTTTTGGACTTAAAACAGCATAGGTCATGGCAGCGCCATGAGTTTTGAAGGGCTCGTCGATACGGTCGTTTTAATATATTATAGGCCCCAAAACTCTAAATGACGCTCCTAATAGTAGAGGCTCGTCGTCCCGAACTTCATTTTTTGCCCAAAACACGATTTTATGACTAGAGTTCGCCCCCTAGGGTTCGGCCCCCTAGGGTTCGGCCACCTAGGGTTCGGCCCCCTAGGGTTCGGCCCCTAGGGGCTTGGCCATCTGGAGTGGATTCGCCGCAAGCAAGCATATCAGTTTTCTTTCTCCTTTAGTGTTGGCGTCGAAAAAATGGCTAAGATTTGGCCCCTAGGATTCGGCGCCCTCCTAGGGTTCGGCCACCACCTAGGGGGCCTTTCCTTCAAAATAAATAAATAAATAAATAAATAAAATTTAAGGTTCAGCCCTAGGGTTCGGCGCCCTATAGGGTTCGACTAATATAGGGTTCGGCCACCACCTAGGGGCTGCTCTTTCTTCAAAAAAAAATAAAAAAAATTAAGGTTCAGCCCTAGGGTTCGGCGCCCTATAGGGTTCGGCCACCACCTAGGGGCTGCTCCTTCAAAAAAAAAAAATTAAGGTTCAGCCCTAGGGTTCGGCGCCCTATAAGGTTCGGGTCCTATAGGGTTCGGCCACCACCTAGGGGCTGCTCCTTCTTCTTCTTCAAAAAAAAAATTAGGTTCAGCCTTAGGATTCGGCGCCCTATAGGGTTCGGCCACCACCTAGGGGCTGCTTCTTCTTCTTCAAAAAAAAAGGTTCGGCCCTAGGATTCGGCGCCCTATAGGGTTCCGCCACCACCTAGGGGCTGCTCCTTCAAAAAAAAAAAAACAGAGGCTAAGGTTCGGCCCTATTGGGCTCGAACACATATGGATTATTCCCTCATACCTTTGAGATCCTGTTGCTCTATCGAATCAATTGCTTGGGATGAATGACTGATCCTTCACCGTGAGAATTATAGCTTCGGAAGACAGAAGAGGCTACAATGACCTGGTGTTAGATACCGCAGAGATGTTCTTGATGGTGAGACGTGGCTCCAATTGTGATGAATATACGTATGCTCAATGCGTGGCTCCTAGCTAGTGATTATGAGACAATCTCAATTGAAGTTTAAAAATCTCAATTATTGGGAATATGCACGCAAGTAGCACCTACCTAATCAGAAGCAAGACATGCGACGAGGGATTATGAATAAAGACTTTTTACTTCTCCAAAATAAAGATAAGTAAAAAGTTTATATTTTTCGAAAAGAATAAGATTAAAGCTTGATTTTATTCCCAAGAGAAGAATAAGATTAAAGCTTGATTTTATTCAAAAGAGAAGGGATGATTTTCGAAAATGGCTCATATATATATATATATATATATATATATATATATATATATATATATATCAAATAAATAAAGATTTGGGTTTAAAATAAAGAAAGATTGGATTTTATTTCCAAAATCCAAAATATTTGATTTCATTTTCAAAATAAAGAAAGATTTGATTTTACTTCCCAAATAAAATCCAGTCTTTGATTTTATTTTTATTTCCAAAATAAAACTAAGATTTAATTTTATTTGGTTTGACAAAAAAGAAAGATTTTGTATACCCAAAATAATAAAAATTTCTTTTATTTATTGAATGCTATTTGATTATTTTTCTTGTTTTCAATTTCCAGGAAAAAATAAATAAATAAACAAATCCAAGGGTTTGGCTCACGAGTAGTTTCCCTTTTACTAGGACCATGGTCTTCAAGACCCGTGAAGTGAAGTCATGCAGAATTGTCTAAAAGCTGAAAGTGTTCTTGCGCGATCATTTATTTGGAAATGCGACTCTCGCGCAGGGGGCAAATGTGGGCCCATGTGCAAAATTAGGGTTCACATGACCTAATTAAATTAAATGCACAATTAGGGTTCCACGACCTCATTAAATATGCAAGTTAGGGTTAGCATAACCTAATGGAATGAAGATGAAAAAGTCAAAAATAAATGTGCTAGACCGGGAGAAGCCTCCACGTGTCCCGAGGCGGAAGACTCGTGGAGGCGGCTCATTTTGGGAATTGATTGAGGGATTGGATTGGTGGCTAGAAGGACAGGACAATATGGGCATTACTCTAAGGACTAAAGGGTATTTCTGAAATTTCCCTGAAGGCATGTGCCTTGCACATGACTACTTTCCAGAATACCCTATAAATACCCCTTTCATTCCATTTGGAAAGGGGACTTCTCTCCGGACACAAGACTCGAACTCTTTTAGTAGCTTAAGGCTCAGATATTCCACCTAAAAAGCACTAACAAGATTCGAACACTCTCTCAACTCGAAGAACTGAAGAAGGCTCTTGGAATCCCAATAACCCTAACACGGTTTCTGGATTCTAGGGGTTCTGCCATGCGTCGTTGGAGTAATCGCCCACCTGTCGTTCTCCCCTCTACAATCAATCAATCAATTCCGTATTCTTCGTGGATTTCTCTCCTCCTCAGCCAACACGAAACCCTAAGCGAGCAAGGCGCGATTTCCTTGCCCACACAGTGGAATAAGAGAAGAGAATGGCTGATTAATTTTTTAATTATTTGTCTAATCTCTTTATTAACCCCATATTGCACATGTGACCTGCACATGGTTGATTTTCGTACGAAGTCAACAACATTTCATTACTTTTTCTAGTAGAATAGTCAATAATGTCATCTTTTTAGTGATTATACAAATTGGAGGTGAGTTATGCCAAAAAAAAAAGAAAAAGAAAGAGGAAATGGTTCATCAAAAAAGTACAAATTAGAGGGTCATAGTTTTGCATTTAGTCAAGCTATGAGATCATGAAGAATTTCAAAACCAAAAGGAATGTAGACTAACCGTAGTTCTTCTCATTAGGTTTTCTATCATCTGAGTACATGTATTTAATTATAGTTTTACAATTCTACTATATTTAGGAATCCTAGTAAATAGAAAACTCTATCATTATCTACAGCAAATATTATCTGCTATCTTATCAAATCTGAGTAACACCTTATCATCCTTGTTACTGCCGAATGATTATTGCTCATTATCATCAAAGTGAATACGAACATTGTGCTAAATACAATTAGGTATGCAAATGGCTAATCATTTAAGAAAATAGCAAACTGATACTTTTTATTATTACAGCCACAAAATACATATTACAATAGACAACAAACAAAAATCACTCCGTTATTTAAATTACAAAGAGGATCGATTTTCGTAATGCTTATCGATAATTTGAAGCACTTGGCGTCAAATGATGGACTTGCCTTCTTCAAACCAACATCATAATATATGCAATGCTTGGGTACTGGGCATGCTTCAAACTGATTTATCTTCGTCCTTGTGGTATGCAAGGAATGGAAGAATTTCTGACATAGAGTTTTCTCTTTTCTCAACATTCATTTTGCCTTGCTTGTGGTACGAAAAGTCTTTACTTTCATGATTTAGAGTCTTTTTTTCATCAACATTTATTCTGTGGTAAATGATTGGAAGAAGTTCTTTTGACATAGAGTCTTCACTTTTCTCAGCATTCATTTCTCCATGATTTAGAGTCATTTTTTCATCAACATTCGTTCTATGGTAAATGATTGGAAGAAGTTCTTCTGACATAGAGTCTTCACTTTTTTCAGCATTTATTTCGCCATGATTTAGAGTCTTTTTTTCAACAACATTCGTACCGTGGTAAAAGAATGGAAGAAGTTCTGACATAGAATCTTCACTTTTTTCAACATTCATTTTGCCATGATTTAGAGTTTTTTTTTATCAACATTCGTACCGTGGTAAATGAATGGAAGAAGTTCTGACATAGAGTCTTCACTTTTCTCAGCATTCATTTTACCATGATTTAGTGTCTTTTTTTCAACAACATTCGTACCGTGGTAAAAGAAGGGAAGAAGTTCTGACATAGAGTCTTCACTTTTCTCAGCATTCATTTCGCCATGATTTAGAGTCTTTTTTTCATCAATATTCATTCCGTGGTAAATGAATGGAAGAATTTCTAACATAGAGTCTTCACTTTTCTCAGCATTAATAAGGTCCTGAATTGGTTTCGGCATTGTCTGATCTTTCATCACAATTTTCCAGTATGCGCCGGGATCAGTTCTTGCATCAATAGTGCTTGCAACCTGCTCAAATAATTAAGTAAAAGTTAAATTACATAAATATGCCGAAAGCAAGAATGTTAAATTTTAGTCGAATATAACCAAAAAAAAATGTCAACAACAACGAAACATGTATGCTTTTAATTGTATAACTTTGTGTGTGTAAAATACTGTATCAACAATATATACCAATATATCATATCACAAATTCAAAAATATGTTAAAGATACTTTTTAATTTAAACTAGAGGAGTGTTTACACATTACGCTTGCTTACCATGAGGAGAGAGAAAGAAGCAAATAAAGTAAAATTAAGTGATTCCATGTTTATATATATTTAGTTATATCCCTTCTCTTTTATTTGCTTGGAAGCTATTGTTAGGTTTATTCAACCATGAAACTAATAGTAGAAGACAGAATGAAGAGCAACAAAACTGAAAAATATAATCTCTCTGTATTTTTGCTTAGTAAAACAGTCTATTACATATCATGTATTTATATACATGTTCAATCCGTATCACTCCTTATTGCTAGTAAAGTAGGTATATTAGTTATACTAAAATACACCAAGGTAATACAGTCAAGTCCATACATCCTTGTTGTTAGCTGTCATTGTCAATGCTCCAAGTACTTTTCTTCTGATCACTAGTGGAGCTGCACGCAGTGCAGCTGTGAAAGCAGTAGCTGTGCTTGCATCAGAGTTGGATGTAGTATGTGTATTACTCCCCCCACAAGTTGAAGGCCGACATGGATTATGTAAGCCCAACTTGGAAGCTAAATACCAATGACTTGTACGACCTAAAGCTTTAGTCAACAAATCAGCAACTTGATCTTTAGAAGAAACTTTAAGAGGTTGAATGATACCTTCTTGCACCTTTTCCCTTACAAAATGACAATCAATTTCTATGTGTTTGGTACGAGCATGATAAACAGGATTTGCTGCAATGTCGAGTGCTGCATGATTGTCACAAAATATAGGAGTAGGACCATGAGTTGGAACCAATAAATCGTGTAATAAGCTATGTAACCATAAAACCTCACAAGTAGTAGTTGCAAGAGCACGATATTCAGCTTCAGCTGAACTGCGAGAAGTAACAGATTGCTTCTTAGATTGCCAAGAGATAAGAGAAGGGCCTAACATAAGACAATACCCAGTAACAGATTTTCTACTAATAGGACAACCTCCCCAATCACTGTCACAAAAGCCCTTCAAAACCAAATCATTATCTGCAGAAAAGAGAAGTCCTTGACCAGATGTACACTTGAGGTACCGTAAAACCCTTTGAACAGCTTCAAGATGTTTTTGTCGAGGTGATTGCATGAATTGACTAATTAGTTGGACGGAATAGCTGATATCTGGTCTGGTGAAGGTGAGATACAAGAGTTTACCTACATAACTTCTATAATCAGATGGATTAGAAATAAGCTCTCCAGAAAAGCTATTAGCATGCAGCTTGATGTGTTGATCAAGTGGAATAGTAAGTGGCTTAACATCCAACAAACAGGCAGATTGTAAAAGGTCTAAGATAAATTTTCTTTGACTAATGAAGATTCCAGCCTTTGATCTGCTGATTTATAGCCCCAAATAATACTTTGCTTCACCAAGATCCTTAATACTAAATTGATTGTCCAACATGGCTTTCAAATGAAGAACCATAGAGCTGTCATTGCCAGTAACAAGTATATCATCAACATAAACCAAAACTGCTGTAAATAATCCAGCTTTGTGGTAGGTAAATAAAGAGTAATCTGTTTTTGATTGAGAAAACCCAGTGTGAAGAAGAGAAGAAGTCAGTTTGGCAAACCATTGTCTGGAGGCTTGCTTCAGACCATATAAAGACTTCTTTAATTTGCAAACAAATCTGTTGGAGTGTGAAGGAATAATATACCCTTGTGGCAAATCCATATATACCTCTTCCAACAAATCTCCATGTAAAAAAGCATTGTTAACATCTAATTGATGAACAACCCATTGTTTAGCAGCTGCCAGTGCGAAAAGACATTTAACTGTGACCATTTTTGCCACAGGGGCAAATGTATTATGATAATCCACTCCTTCCTCTTGTGTATAACCTTTAGCCACCAAACGAGCCTTATATCTCTCAATGTGTCCACTAGCATGATATTTGACCTTGTAAACCCATTTACAACCAACTGTTTGCTTGTCAAAGGGTAATTCTACCAAATCCCAAGTATGATTAGATTCAAGGGCATCAAGCTCTTTATTCATAGAAGTTATCCACTGGGGATCCTTAACAGCTTGAGAATAATAAGTAGGTTCCTTAACAGATGCTAGATTAGTTATAAAGTGCTTGTGTGAGAGTGCAAAGTTGGAATAAGACAAGTAATTGTCAAGATGATGTTTGAAAGGGACAGTTGAGACATTAGAAGTGAGAGCACCAGAAGTCTGTTTGATAGGAATATCATAATCATGCCACCAAGAAGGTCTCTACTTAAGTCTAGAAGATTGTCTGAGCAATGATGGACTAGAGGCAATTGGCAAGGGGTCAACAAAAGAATGAATTTCACTGGGAGGATTGGTACTAGCTGTAGGATCAGAAACTGAAGTAGGAGTAGAAATAGGAGGAGAAGTAGGAGTAGAAGGTGAATTGGGAGCTAAAGTAGGAGGAAAGTGAACCTGAGGTAAACAATTTGGTTCATAATGATGATGACGCCAAGGTAGAAAATTACAAGGATCTTGAGAATTAGAAGATATCCGTGCTAAATATGGAAATATAGTTTCATGAAAAACTACATTCCGAGAGACAAAAATTTGTTTAGTTTGAAGATTTAACACCTTATAACCCTTTTGACCATGCGGATAACCAAGAAAAACACACCTAATTGCTCTGGGGGCAAACTTGTTGCCAGAATGAATTGAGGCATAACATAGGCAACCAAAAACCTTTAGATGATCATAACTGGGTACTTGAAGAAACAAGATTTCATGAGGTGTTTTGTATTGTAGCACAGGTGTGGGCAATCTATTTAAGATATAAGTAGCAGTGAGTAAGCACTCCCCCCAATATTGAATAGGTAAACCGGCATGAAACCTCAAAGCTCTAGCTATTTCTAAAAGTTGTCTATGTTTTCGTTCCACTCTTCCATTTCGTTGGGGAGTATCAACACAAGAACTTCGGTGAATAACACCATGAGATGCCAAAAAAGGTGAAATTTGCTTATTGAAAAACTCACTCCCATTATCAGTCCTGAAAATTTTAACTGTGGTATGGAATTGATTCTTAACATAAGAAAAGAAATCAAGAAGAATCTGAAACACATGTTGTTTTGTAGTCATTAAAAAAGTCCATGTTGTTAGAATATTTTATTCCTTATGTGGCCTTTACTATTTATGTAATTATTGGGCTTACATATTGTATTAATTTAATAACTTTATTTATGGGTTTGGTAATTAATTATGTGGCCTATAAATAATATTCCTAATAGTATTTGGCAGAATGGACCCTAGGGTTTCATAATCTTGATGGACGATTTTGACCCTTAATTATTATATAAATAAAACAGTTAGGGTTTGGTCCCAGTTGTCGTCTCAAGAACTTTATACACACCTATACATCCATCCTAAGATTGAGAGAGGCAATTGAAGACCTTCACCCTTAAGCGCAGCGAAGACGTGATACATACGAGATGACTTCTCTCAATTCATGTAAGTACTTAATATTATGATTAATTGATTCTATTTATTCTATGCAATAACACGTTCCTGTATAATTTATTCAACATCTGGTATCAGAGCATGGTTACGTTATTGTATAGAAAAATAAATAAATTATGATGTTATGCTATAATTTTTAATTCCGCATAATCTCTTTATTAGTATAATATAGAATTATTCTATATGTTAAGGAATTTTCGAAAATAATTTTTCCAAAAAGTGATTTGTTCAGCATATGTGGAAAAGCAATTCATAAGCATGCATAACCCAACAACTAAATTCCTTCAGTATATATATAGTACTGTTGTTCCGTTATATATATATATATATATATATATATATATATATATATATATATATATATATGCAGTATTAATTTAAGAAAAAAAATGAACTTGATGATTATACCATCAATTTGTTTCAATTTATTATGAAAAGAAGTTTCCGAAATAAGAAAAACTGATTCAGTTTTGTTATTACGTTTATTGATTACGAAGTAATTAGCTATGCTCATAATTGATTACTAACTGCAATTTTTTACAGTACTATAAATATAACGTTAATATATATATAACGTTTAATATATATATATATATATTTTATATGCAGTACTTTATCATATTATATATAATATGATCTCAATTCATATATGTTCTCCTGTTATTCATATTCATATGTTAAATTTATTATTTATTATGTTTAGATTATATTATGATATTCTTATGCCCTCATGTATTCGTGTTAAAATTAACGTGATTATTTAACAATTCATTTCATGTTCATAATTGTATATCTTAATTTAAAATTTTAGAACATGATATAATATATTATTAGGGCTTTTAAGTTGGACCATGTAAATTTTAAATAATGTTAATTTTCAAACTTGATTAATATGTTTAAAAAAAATTGAGTTTGATCATAATAATTTACATGTATGCGTGACTCTTTTATTGTTAAAATTAATAATCAACCCAACGGAGGGTTATTAATTGAAACAATTAAAGATTAAGAAAAGTCACATAATGTTACATTTAATAAATGAATATTTTAATTTTACCCAACGGAAAATTAGAATTAGAATTTTTTAAATGGAATTTTATTGCATAAGTAACATGTTTATTTCGTTTTCTGCCCAACGGTGATGCGTGGATAAATGTGTTGTGCATTATTTTATGGAGATGTTATTAGTATATTATTAATTGGACCAACAAAAAATTAATAATTATGCACCAACATCTCATTAAAATCTATTTTTAGGTGTTGTAAATAGATTTTATATAACTAACTGCTTGCCCTACAGTTGGTTTTTATTATGATTAATTATTGTTGTACATTGTGGATTTCTTTTAGTTTTTTTGTAAGCATGCTTATGAGCTTGATTGTATTTCAGCATTGACTCCAACTAGTATTTCTGGGTATCTCTCTGGAATTGAAGCCTTGAATGGAACTAATTTTACTGTTTGGAAATAGCAAGTGAAAATTGTTCTCGGCGTTATGGATTTGGACTATGCATTACGAGTTGATCATCCTGCTCCACTTACAGATACAAGCTCAATTGAGCAAAAATCTATTTATGAAAAATGGGAGCGATCCAACCGCATGTCCCTTATGATTATGAAAAACTCTATCACGACAGCTATTCGAGGAGCCATTCCTGACTCTGAGAATGCTAAAGAGTACTTAACTTCAGTCGAGGAACAATTTAAGGGTTCTTCTAAAACTCATGCAAGTACCTTTATTTTGAAAATGCTCACTAGCAGGTATGATGGGGTTAGTGGAGTGCGCGAGCACATTATGATGATGAACGACATGGCCTTTAAATTAAAGGGTATGGACATGGCGATTTCTGAGGGTTTTCTTGTTCACTTCATTATGACTTCTCTTCCTGCACAGTTTGATCCATTTAAGATCAATTATAACACGCAGAAAGAAAAATGGAAGATGAGTGAGTTAATTGCCATGTACGTCCAAGAAAAAGAAAGGCTTAAGATTGAAAAACCTAATGTTGCTCATCTAACTACCACTAGATCTCATAAGAAGAAGGCTCATAAAAATGGCAAAGGTTTTAACAATAAGGATAAGCAAATTTCTACCAAAACAAATAAGGCAAATCATTCAGGTAACAACTCTGAGGCAGGTCCTAAATGTCACTTCTGTAAGAAGCAAGGACATATTCAGAAAGAATGTCCTAAATTCAGAGAATGGCTTGAAAAGAAAGGTATATCGTCCTTCAATTATGTAACTTATGAATCCTTTCTAATTGATGTTCCTTCTAATACATGGTGGCTTGACACTGGTGCTATGGTTCACATTACTAATTCATTGCAGGGATTCCTTTCAAAGAAGACGCTCCAAAAGGGGGAAAGAACCATTAAAGTTGGCAATGGAGAGTCTATACAAGTTGAAACTGTAGGAACTCTTCCTTTAGTTTTGGAGAGTGGTTTCACCTTGTATTTATATGATACTCTTTATGTTCCCAGTATGACACGGAATTTAATTTCTGTATCTAAACTTGACGTTGATGGATTTTCGTTTAAGTTTGGGAATAATAAAATAATTATTTATCATTACTCTCATGTTATTGGTTCTGGCTCTTTAGAGGGAAACCTCTATAAGATAAATTTGGATAATGTCTTTGCTGAATCCTTATTAACAATGAATGTGACAGAAAATACCTCTAAAAGTGGAACTAAGAGAAAACTAGATAATGAGAATTCTTCAAAATTGTGGCATAAACGCTTAGGCCATATTTCAAAAGACAGAATGCAACGTCTTGTAAAGGATGGAATTCTTCATTCACTAGATTTTTCTGATCTTGACCATTGTATTGAATGTATAAAAGGAAAATTTGTGAAAGGTAATAAGAAAGGAGCAACTAGAAGTAGTGCACTTCTTGAGGTGATTCACACTGATATATGTGGACCATTTTCTCCAGGAATCGGTGGACACAAATCTTTCATTACGTTCATTGATGACTATTCTCGTTATACTTATGTGTACATGATTAATGAAAAATCTGAATCACTAAATATGTTTAAAGTTTTCAAGGCTGAAGTTGAAAATCAACTTGAGCGAAAAATTAAAGTAGTGAGATCAGATAGAGGCGGGGAGTATTATGGTAAACACTCCGATACAGGTCATAGTCCTGGCCCATTTGCCTTATTTTGTCAAGAAAATGGAATCGTCACTCAGTATACAATGCCTGGTACACCGCAGCAGAATGGTGTAGCTGAGAGGCGAAATCGTACCCTTATGGATATGGTACGTAGTATGTTATGCAATTCTAGCTTACCTGTATTTTTGTGGACTGAGGCATTAAAGACAGCTGTTCATATTTTAAACCGGGTTCCTAGCAAATCTGTCCCTAACACTCCTTATGAAATTTGGACAGGTAGGAAACCTAGTTTAAAATACTTACGGGTGTGGGGTTGTCCAGCCGAGGCTAAGATTTTTAATCCACAAATAAAGAAACTTGACTCTAAAACCATTAGTTGTCATTTCATTGGATATCCTGAGAGATCTAAGGGTTTTCGATTTTACTGTCCCTCTCATACCACTAGAATTATTGAGACTAGGCATGAAGAGTTTTTAGAGAATGGTGATTTAAGTGGGAGTGGTGAGCCTAGAAAAATTGATCTTGAAGAAAACATGTTTTATGTTTCTAATCCTGTAATTCAAGAAGGTGAGGCACAACCTCCCATTGAGGCGAATGATACCCTTGTGATAGCTGAGCCACCACCTAATGTTGAACCTCACATTATTGAAAATCATATTCTTGAAATTGTGCAGCCTTTACGAAGGTCCGAAAGACCTAGAAAGCCTATTAATTTTGATGATTTTATAACCTATCTTAATGAGATTGACTATGATTCAAGTAAGATTAATGATCCTATCTCCTATAAAGAAGCCATTATGAGTGCTCAATCAACTCAATGGCTTGAAGCCATGAATGATGAGTTGAAATCAATGGAGCTTAATAACGTTTGGGATCTTGAGGAATTACCAAAAGGTTTTAAACCTGTTGGTTGTAAGTGGGTCTATAAGACCAAATTAGATCCTAAAGGGAACGTTGAAAGGTATAAAGCTCGATTGGTTGCTAAAGGTTTCACTCAAAAGGAAGGTGTGGATTATAATGAAACTTTCTCTCCAGTATCCAGGAAAGATTCATTTAGAATAGTCATGACTTTAGTAGCTCATTATGATTTAGAGTTACATCAGATGGATGTTAAAACTGCATTCCTTAATGGTAACTTGCATGAGAATGTCTATATGGCACAACCAGAAGGTTTTTTGGTTAAAGGCAAGGAACATATGGTATGTAGACTTAAGAAGTCCATATATGGGTTAAAGCAAGCTTCTCGACAATGGTATCTTAAGTTTCATGAGGTGATGAATAATTTTGATTTTAAGAAAAATATAGTGGATCAATGCATATACTTGAAGGTCAGTGGGAGTAAATTTGTTATTCTTGTTTTGTATGTTGATGATAAGTAATAACTTAGACATGTTGCATGAGACCAAACGTTTTCTTTCTGGAAATTTTGATATGAAGGATCTCGGTGAAGCCTCTTATGTTATAGGTATTGAAATTCATCGAGATAGGTCTCGTGGGATATTAGGATTGTCCCAAAGAGCTTATATTGACAAAGTTCTTAACAAATACAACATGCAAAATTGCTCCCCTACTGTCGCACCTATTGCTAAGGGTGACAAATTTGGCTTATATCAATGCCCTAAGAATCAACTTGAGCGTGATCAAATGAATCTTATTCCCTATGCTTCTGTGGTTGGGAGTCTTATGTACGCTCAAGTTTGTACACGTCCAGATATAGCGTATGTAACTGGCATGCTTGGACGTTATCAGTCCAATCCAGGTTTGGATCACTGGAAAGCAGCCAAAAAGGTTTTACGCTACTTACAGGGTACTAAGGATTTTATGCTTACATTCAGAAAAACAGATAACCTTGAAGTTGTTGGTTATTCTGATTCTGATTTTGCTAAGTGTAAAGACGAAAAGAAATCTACATCAGGATACATTTTTATGCTTTCAGGAGGCCCTATTTCGTGGAGAAGTCATAAGTAGGAGTTAACTACCACTTCCACGATGATGGCAGAATATGTGGCTTGTTATCATGCTACTTGTCAAGCCGTATTGCTGAGGAATCTTATTTTAGGACTTAAGGTTGTAGATTCCATTTCAAGGCCATTGAAAGTATTTTGTGATAATGATTCTGCTATTAGTTTTTCCAATAGCACTAGTTCGAGTGGTGCTGGACTATACCTCGACACTAAGTACTTATTTGTCAGGGAAAGAGTTGAAGATCAAAGCGTTGTCATTAAGTATATTAGTACGCATGATATGTTAGCGGATCCACTTACGAAAGGCTTACCACCCAAGCTCTTTTTAGAGCATGTTGCCGGCATGGGTTTAACTGGTAGTCTTAATTAGTGAGTTATTTTATGTAAGACAACAATTTTGAGCTCGTTGTTTTGAACTTCACTTTATGTTTATGGTTTGCTATTCTCTTTATTGTGCACACTTGAGATCTTGTGAGCAAACGGTACGGTTATGTTTTGGACCATATGAATGAGTTTAATCTATTACCACTTATGTAAACTTTATTCATACTTGTTATGCTTAATGTTAATCTTTGTTTTAATAAAAGTACTAATTGTGTAACTAATGGGGATCTTGTGTTAATAGTGACACAAAGATTGTATTAATTCGCATTAGTAATTTTTATTTGAACAGGATGTAGACATTAAATTAATACTTGGCCAAATTAATGATTGTAAGCGTTATGTTTTGTATATAAATAGTATTTCGGCCAAGTGGGAGAATGTTAGAATATTTTATTCCTTATGTGGCCTTTACTATTTATGTAATTATTGGGCTTACATATTGTATTAATTTAATAACTTTATTTATGGGTTTGGTAATTAATTATGTGGCCTATAAATAATATTCCTAATAGTATTTGGCAGAATGGGCCCTAGGGTTTCATAATCTTGATGGACGATTTTGACCCTTAATTATTATATAAATAAAACAGTTAGGGTTTGGTCCCAGTTGTCATCTCAAGAACTTTATACACACCTATACATCCATCCTAAGATTGAGAGAGGCAATTGAAGACCTTCACCCTTAAGCGTAGCGAAGACGTGATACATACGAGATGACTTCTCTCAATTCATGTAAGTACTTAATATTATGATTAATTGATTCTATTTATTCTATGCAATAACACGTTCCTGTATAATTTATTCAACACATGTGACTCTAGAATGATCATCTACTATAGTAAGAAAATATTTACAACCTCTTGTTGTCTCAAAAGCATATGGTCCCCAAACATCAACATGTAATAATTGGAAAACTGAAGAAGCATGACTTGTACTAGATTTAGGAAATGAAAGTTTACATTGTTTGGAAACAGGACATATAGGACAGGTCTTATTACAATTGTCAGAGACAAAAGATGTGATACAAGGAATTTTATGAAGGACTGTAGTTGAGGCATGCCCAAGCCTCATGTGCCACAATGTACTGTCTTTATTTTGGAGACTAGAATTGGCAGAAGAAGTCTAAACAAAAGCAAGGCTATCAACTGCATCAGCGTTCACATTGGGTTGATGAATATACAGATGATACAGACCACCATGCTCTTTACCAATGGCCAGAATTGTCATCTGGTTCTGGGCCTGAAAAAGGCATTGATGTGCATGGAATTGAATTGAACAATTTGAGTCCTTGGTTAACTTGGTTACAGATAGCAAGTTATAGGTGAAACTTGGAACAAAAAGTACATTGTACAAGGTTAATCGAGGGGTCAAAATAACTGTACCACTCTTGTTCACAGGAATAGTGCTACCATTTGGCAAAGTAATATGAATTGGTTGTAATAAGGGTTTAACATCATGCATAATATCTAATTGTGTACACATGTGATCAGTTGCTCCTGTATCAATGATCCAAGAAAACTTGTTGTAGATGCTGGAAGAAAACATAGAATAGACCATACCTGCAACATGATCTTCTGGTGATTTAGCACCCTTGTTAATCAGGAGCATATTCATCATATGATTCATATGAGCCAACTGATTCTGCAGCTGTTCCATTGACATATGAGTATGCACAGACTGAGGATAAAACATCTCAGTAGTATTTGTGCCTGTGTTATGTTGAACAGAAAATCCAGAATGAGATCCCATGTTAGACTGAGAAGTATGAAAGCTTGGGTGAGAATTAGTTGTGGATGTCATGTTCGCAGTGCTTGTATATTGTTTTCCTTTTGGAAAGGGCCTAAAGTTCTGACCAGTAGCACCATTAAATTTCCCAGGCTTCTTCTTTGGAGGATATCCATTCAATTTGAAACATGTTTCTTTGACATGATTGTCTCCATTACAACAAGTACACTTCATAGGTTGTTTGGCAAAAACATTTTGATTTCCATGACCCACATGTTGTCCAGAAAATTGTGTAGGTCCAGAAAATTTCCCTGTATTATGAGCAACTAGAACTGTAGGATGAGCAGGACTTGTACTGGTAAACAAACCAATACTTTCAGTAGGATTTATATATCCTTGTCTAGCCTTTTCATCTTGTTTAATAAATGCATAAGCCTGAGATATAGTGGGTAAAGGAGACATTATCAAAATTTGTCCTCTAATAGTAGAATAACTGTCATGTAATCCCATTAAAATTTGCAGCAATTTCCTTCTCTGTTCCCTCTCTTCTTGCACTTTATGTGCTCCACAAACACAATCAACAGTAGGTTCTAAGACTGCATATTCATCCCATAAGTTCTTGAGTTTATGATAGTAAAGTTCAACAGATTTATCTCCTTGTTCTAAAATGTGAGTATCCTTTAAAATTTGATAAATTCTGTGACCATTAATTCCTGAAAATCGTTCATTTAGTTCATTCCAAACCTCATAAGCTGAGTTCACAAAATTCATGCCATCACTGATATCATCATTAACAGTGTTCAAGATCCAAGTTATTACCATATCATTTACTCTCTCCCATTGAGCAAACAAAGGAGAATCCTCAGCAGGTTTTGGATAACTTCCATTAACCAAAACAAATTTATTCCTAGCACTCAAAGCTATTTGCATTGATCGTTTCCAAGGAGCAAAATTATCTGCTCCAGTGAGCTTTTTAGATATTAAAACCAGTGCAGGATGATCATTGTTGTGCAAAAATAAAGGATGAGAATTCGAATCTATTGAAACATTATAACCTGTTTCTGTTTGAGTATTGCTGCTTGAACCTTGTCCATGATGCTGATTATCTGGAATATTCGATTGAACCACATTTGCATAGCTCAAATTCACCATATTTGAAGAAAACAAAACTAGATCTGAAAGAATTGTAAAAGTCTAAAACCAGATCTGATTTATCAAAACTGACAACAGTTTTGATTATAGAAGTAAAAAAAATGAAGTAAAGAAATAAATGATTCAACAGATTTGAATCTTATGTATTGATCTTCCGAAATAAGGAAAAATAGATCATGAACTGCTTTGATACCATGTTAGGTTTATTCAATCATGAAACTAATAGTAGAAGACAGAATGAAGAGCAACAAAACTGAAAAATATAATCTCTCTGTATTTTTGCTTAGTAAAACAGTCTATTACATATCATGTATTTATATACATGTTCAATCCGTATCACTCCTTATTGCTAGTAAAGTAGGTACATTAGTTACACTAAAATACACCAAGGTAATACAGTCAAGTCCATACATCCTTGTTGTTAGCTGTCATTGTCAATGCTCCAAGTACTTTTCTTCTGATCACTAGTGGAGCTGCACGCAGTGCAGCTGTGAATGCAGTAGCTGTGCTTGCATCAGAGTTGGATGTAGTATGTGTATTAGCTATTGTACTACTCAGCTATTTATAGATGAAGGACAAACATATAAAACAATTATTTCTTAGAATACAACACATCACTGATATGATCACATTTCTGTGCAAGGTAATATAAAATGCCAACGTGATTCAACTCCTTCATCTTCATGTGTTAATATAAATGGCCATTTTCATTATTCAACAATGCTAGTATCACATAAAAAAGACTCGCATAATACTCACACACACGCATGCTACTACACTAATATATTAATTATAATAACAATAACTTTTTTGTACAATAATTTTTATTAAAAAAATATTTTATTTTAAAATATATTATTTACCTAATTGTTAATGGGAAATTAAATTAATTTAAATATTCTACAATAATAATTCATCCATTCATATAATTGAAATAATAGTATTCGTCTTTAAACTAATGATTCATCAGAATACATATTCATATATTTATCTATTTATGTAATTGTACTATCTTATTTAAACTCAAAGAGTTATACTTATACAATTTAATAATAAAAAATATTATACAACTAAATATTATTGATAGAAAGAATATGAATTTTAAAAAATATTTAATATGAATTAAATATTATTGCTTGGAAGCTAAACTCAATTATTTCCTGCAAGACAACACCCCACTGATATAATCACATTTCTGTGCAACGTAATATAAAATGCCAACGTGATTCAACTCCTTTATATGTTAATATAAATTGGAGTGTGACCACTCAACCACTTTCATTATTATTGTTATTGCTATTTGATATGCCAACTAATTTCATTATCATGGAAAATATAGCTAGCACAAATATTTAAGAACAAAAATAAATACATATGATTAGAGCTATATTGTATGAAAGGTTTTTGTATTATTATTAGCCATAAAATATGAATTGAAGTTGGCATATAAGATTTCACCGATGTGGCTTTCCTTTAATACAGTTTTTACACAATTTCTTTCAATAATAATATGCGGCGCGTCATATTTTGATGATTAAGATATACTTTTTATTTTCATAATTAATATTTTTACTACATCACATTCACCATGCTTAAATAAAAATTGTTATTGCAGCACTTTCATTGATTTATCATTTAAGTTGATGTTAGCCATTGGAATTTGGTTTTTGCTGGTAATAATTAATCTAATTTGGAATTTTAAGTTGTCCAGTGGCCGTACATGTCATATCCCGAATATTAGCAATATTTTTTTTAAGGGAAATATTAAAAAAATTAAATAAGAGTTAGCTATTAAAACGTAGTTTATTAAAGAAAATGTGTAAAAAGAGGATTGAAATTTTTTATGTGCTATGTCATATTATGATGTGTTGTCTATAATGCAAGTTCATGTTTTCAAAACTTAAGACCAAGAGGGGACTGTTTTGGTCTAAATCATGAAACCTAGAATCTATAAATTTTAAATCATGTTTATGGATGGTATAACAAGAGCAGGAGGTATACTTAAATGTCTTGGACTGATATGGTAGATTGAAGCTAATTCGTGCTTATAGAGCCTAGTAAGGGTTGTTTTAGTGTTAGAAACTGAACTAACATTTACAAGTGTTGGTTGTTTTCATAATTAATATAACTCGCAAGTGCACGTGGTCAACAAGCAACAAAAAGTAAGGAGAGTATCGATCCCACAGAGAATTATTTAACAAGAATTACTAGAAGCACTAACTCATAATCAACTTAATCTTATTTAAACGAATGATTTAGTATTTTGAATAATAATATGCAATTAAATTAATATTAATCATCCCTAGAATGAAACTAGATAATGAAGACATGATATTACAATTTCACATATTGTTTCATTTAAATAAATATACTTCCCGTTAAGTAAAATTAATTATACCGGATTGTTAATCAAGAACACGAAGGTACACTATGACCATCTCTCGATGTACCATATACATATCACACTAAATCCACAGATGATAGAATGAATGTGGACACCCTAATTAATTAACTAACTCACTATATCTCTATGTGAATTACAATTAAAGAATGTTGAAGTACGAGTTCTCCATTAGATTATATGCGGTGCATAGGTATATCTCTATCCTAGGCACGAATCATGAATTCCATCGCCATGTAGTAGTCACGAACACATGCTATTATGATCAGATCTAAACCCATAATCTGTTTCGCAATTTATACTGATTATCACGGCAATTGATGGCCAATCAACTAAACAATTAATCACAAATCACAATAGACAATCCAATAATAATTAATAAGTCTAACAAGGAAGCATATCAAAGTAAACTACTCAATAAGATTCATTATAATCTCAAAATAGAGTTTAATTCATGATTGAACTAGAATCCATGATCCACAATTGAATACACATCAAAAGGATACAAATACAAATAAAAGAGAAGCTAGGGATTGAAGAATGCAAATCTGATCTCTCTTGGCCCAATTTGAACTTCCAATGCTCTTCAATTTTTTCAATCTTCAAATCTAATCTAATCTGGGGTTTTGTCTAATCTAATCTATGCTAATCTAATCTAAGAAAGAAAGAAAAGAAAATATGTAATCTCATGATCCCCCAAGGGTGGAATATATGTTTACATACTGATAATATGCCTAAATATAGGCTAAAACTCGTTTAACTCCTTCCCCAAGCTTTAATCTCATTGGCCAATGAAATATAAGAAGGCAAAACTGCTGGTCAACAGGTTTTGGCGCAGCTGCGTTGCCTCATAGGTCAAAATGGGCGCAGTTGCGCCATACACCATATGTGAAAAAAATTTGCTGCAATGTCCTTTGGTAAAACGACCATAACTTTTGATCCAGGAGGAGTTACGGGGATTGCTACCTATCAAATCGAATATCTTGACGAGTTCTATACCTTTTATTCTTTGAGAATTGAGAAATAATGGCTAGATAAAGGTTGAAATTGGTCTTCAAGTGACTGATGTGCAAATGACAACCCAAAACATTGAGGTTCAATGTTCGTTAGAACAAACGTCATAACTCTCACATCCGAACTCCGATTGGGATGATTCAAGATATTCCAGAAAGCTAAGAAGTAGCTTTACATTAAAATCCAAGTTCCAAGCCTAGAACATGAAATGAACATTAAAGCCCAAATGATGTCCGAATTGCATTTCCTTACTTTTTCATACCAATAGTCGCTCACACAGTTCCCAAACACAATATCTACAAAATAAATACAAAATGCATGAAAAGTAACTACGAAACATAGGTTTAAGCAACTAATTGAAGTAATGGATACCAGATAAGTAGGTGTAAAAACTACTTATCAACAAGTATGCTAATGTATACGGTGTTAAGTTTTAATGATGATTTAAAGTTTATATGAGGGCTTAAAGGTTCCTTGAATCCAGGTTGGGACTGTTTGTGATCAAACGCCAAAACAGTGCTTAAAACTCTAAAATAGGAACTTTTATGGCCAATTTTAACTGATGATGTTATTAGACAATAGGAAGTCCTTACATTATCCATAAATAACATTTAAAAGTTGTTCCTTAAGTTAGTTAGGGTCTAGGTTGGGTGTTGTCCAAAATTCATGTTTAAAAGCTATAAAAGTAAGCTTTAAGTGTTAACTAACACCTAACTATATAATTACCAAACTTAGATCATGTAGGCAAGTTTCAATAGCTATAACATGACATAAGTAAGCTACACAAGCTGGCTAAACCAAGTCTAGACTATTTTGAGTCTTGGACTTGTTAAAAACTTTATTTTAGAGCCAAAAGTGGACTATTTTGGACAATTTTGAACACCTGACCTTAATGGACTATAATTAGTTTATACAAAATTTGTAATACATGCTATTAGTGATTCCCAATCATGGTCTTGGCAAAAGCTATCAAGAGAACCAAGTTAGGATCTCTTTTATAAGCCTAAAATGTGCTTTAATAGGTCCAATTTGACCAGATGATTAAACAAAGTGAGGTTATGATAAAAGTAACCTTAAGCAACTAGAATACACATGTCTAGACTATCTAAATAGCCAAAACTGGGAAAAAATTGGAAAGTGTCAAAAATAATTTTGTGAAGTTGAAATAGGTCAGTTTGACCCCCGTTAAAGGAGGCGTGCTGATATGAAAAAGAAACATAAACCTTGATTAAAATACCTTGTAAAATACCTTGGTGTATGGTCTAGAACTAGGGTTGAATTGTTGAGCCAAGAACCTAACCCAGAAATTCAAACAAATAGCCAAACTTGCTTGGAAAATTGCAAAAATTGCATTTAACAAAAGGAAAATGTGAGATTTTGCCATTTTGCTTAAAGGTCAATTTTAACTTCTTAAAAAAGTGAGTTAAAAGTATATTAGACTATTCCAAGTGTTGGAATGTGTTGACGCGGGGAAAATTCAATTCCTATGTTTGGTTTTCTACCCTTTATATTTCTCTATGTGATTTAAGTTATCTTGCTTAAAGGGTGAGATATTAGGAAAAGACCGACATACAATGTCGACGATTTGAAAAGATTGATTTTAATGATTAGGCCAAATCAGACAGAGTCACGAGTTGGTATGGGTTTAAATGGTTGTACCAACTCAACCGGATTTTGAAAGTTTTCGCAATATGGCCCAATATGTGACTCCGTTTATTTGTTCTTGGAAACCGAGATTCATAAAGTTCGAGGGCATGCTTAAGCGAGAGGAAGGTGTTAGGCACCCCCGACTTCCGATGAAACATGGTTACCGCGTCTTTTCATTCCCTATGCATTGATTGTGTGTGTGTGTGATGCAGATAAATGTGCTCGAAATGCTTTGTTTTAAAAGTAGTGTTGTGCTTCGTTGGACCTATATACAAAGGGTTCAATTTATTGAAAAGTTCATTCTAAACATTCATCTGAAAGTGATGTTTTGAAAAGAGGTTTTCGAACCCTTTCGCTCGCATAGGAATTGAAGCCCTTTGATACTTCCATTTTATTCCATATTCGGCTTTATTTAATTTTATTAAGATGTGAAGCATCTTTGACAATATATAAATATTATATATATAAGTCTCGGGCTCCTTATAGACATGAAAGCCATCGAAGTCTGCCCGAGCACCACATACATTATTTTCACTATTTCGGGGCCTTAAACAGGACCGTATAACCATTTTAAGGCCATAGATTTACAAGTACAAAGATTTCCAAGCTAGCTATGTAATCAAAAAAGTCCGTCACGGGAGTCGGATCTAGATCCATTGATTAAATCGTAGATCCTGTAGCTCTTAGGCTCACATGATATCACATAAATAGCCTGCATAACGAATATACTGAAATAAAACATATATCTATACTAGATATTGCTGGACGAAGGATTCATTAGTTAAATCCTCGTAATCGAGTAGCCAAAAGATTCTATTTTCCTCTAAATATAGATCTAGGGTCATATGGTTGCTAAATACTTATAAAAACTAGAAAGAAAACTAGATCTCTGTACATATCTTAACCATTCTAGCTTCCAGGTTCAAGTTTTACAACTTTTGAACAGTTTAAAAGCTAGATCTGGCTAGATATAGTACAGATCTAGTCAATAAAGCATAAATATTGACTATTTATAAGAAATGAATGGTTAAAAAGTCAGATCTGACCAATATACACTACTAACTATATATATAGTACTTATATATATATATATATATATATATATATATATATATATATATATATATATATATGTTAGAGCAAGAGAAGAAAATAGATCTGGTGAAATCTTACAGTATTGCACGAGAATGGCTATCGAACGACTTCTGGTGCCTCAAAACTCAGTTTCCACCGGTTAAAATTTGATATGTTGTAGTATATATGTATAAGAGTGTTTACAAAGAAATTTTATAGAATTTGGAGCAAGATTTGAGCTCTTTTCCTCTCTAAACCCGCGTCTCTCTTTCTCTAGATCTCCCTCTCTCTCTCTCTCCTCTCTCTCTCTCCTCTCTCTAACTCTCTTCCTTTAGAAGCTAACTCCGCATTTTATAGAGGAAAAAGAGGAAGCTGTAGGTCTACCTGCGGCAGCCACGGGTCTACCTTTGGCAGCCCAAAAGTGGGTCCCACTTGCTCGGTATTCGTCCTGGGAGGTCAGGTTTTCATGTTGTGCGCTGAAACGACCATAACTCTCAATCTGGGAGGAGTTAGAAGACGTGCCATATCAATCCCAAAATCTCATTCCGATATCTTCGCATTGGTATTTTATTCACCTTATTATAAGTTTCGGAAGAAAGAGAAAAAGGGGAAAAACCACCCCTAGGTAGATGTCAGATAGCTATTTGGTGGTACAAAAAGAAATAAAAGACATGGAATGAATGAGAAACTTCTGTATATCATCATTCTACATTATTCTGCACCAGAGCTGCTCTATTTATAGGTACAACAGAGTTAAATTACAGCACATAATCAACCTAACAAATCACTTAATTACAGTCTGTAATTTCGTGTATATGCACACCTAGAGGGGGGGATGGGTGAATAGGTGTCTAAACTAAAACGTGACTAACAATGACTAATTTTTATTTTCCAGTTCCACGCCTAAAATAGACAGGTGAAAGTGTCTGATTTAGAGTAAATTTACTTTTGTTATAATGAAGACACAAGGATTTTTACGTGGTTATGCCCTTAACCTCTAATAGCTTAATCCGAATCCGGTTAGCATGAAGTTTATTTTTGAGTAAGTTGGTCAATTGACCAATAGAATGCTGACACATATAGAGTCTCACCTGCGTGTCAGCACTCTATTGGTCAATTGACCAACTTACCTAAAAATAAACTTCATGCTAACCACTTCCGCTTAATCCATATCCAATACCAACCGGTAATGGAGACTCTTTTTATTAAACTCAATATTAATTTAAATACAGTAAAAAGAACTCCCTATTCAAAGTAGGTCACATTGATGGAAATCACTGCCCCCTTACACTTCTGCAACCTTTCTCACCACTGAGACCTTTGCACCTCTACAACCTTGAAAGCTTTCTTTGAACAGACTCTATCCACTATTGGATCAATCAAGCTTAAAAGTGCTTGAATTCAGAATATAAAGAATTTTAAATTTTGAATACTATAGACTCTTAATTTTCAGTTCAGAAGAATTAATAATCAATATAATGTATAGCTGAGTAATAGATTTGATAGGGCTTCAGACTTTATCTGATATATCTTCGAGATAAGTGTTGAACTAATATTAGCTTCAAGTCTATGTCCCTGTTTTAGCTTGGCGGAAGATGTATATATATATATATATATATATATATATATATATATATATATATATATATATATATAGGAGCCGGATCCTGTCCGGACTCCCGGACAGGTTTAAAATCCGGTCCTTTTTTTTTGCTTTTTTTTAAAACACATAAAAAAATAAAAAATTATAGAATTGAATTTTTTTTCATAATACAGTATTTTGGGTGTGATTTGGGTACGTATAACATAACATGTATGTACAGTCTGTGCAGACTGTACCACCATTTTTTGGTATAGATATTCAAAACAAGTCCAAAATATTGTATTATAGAAAAATTTCAGTTCCATAAAATATTAAATATTTTTTTTTGTTATTTAAAAATAAATTTGGGTCCGTTTTTAATTAGGTCCGGGAGTCCGGACCTGATCAGTGTTGTATATATATATATATATATATATATATATATATATATATATATATATATATATATATGGAATGGACTAACGGTTAGAAAAAGAGCTGTTAGAATAAGAGCTTTAATCTAGTTGGTACATCACATGATTTTTGCAACTAATTGATACCAAGCTGTTTAACATAAAAGATATAGTCTAAGTAGCTAGGGAAGACACATGATTCAAGAAAATTGGTTTTGTCCAACGGAAAGAGATAAATTCAATATAGATGGAATATCACATGACTTTAGCAACTAAAGAGACCAATAGATATCAGTAATCAAAGATATGATATTCAAGTGAAATTGATATAGCTAAAATAAAGGAATATATAAGGATATTTAATTTATTCCAATCACTAATCAGTTTGAATAAAGGGAACCGTTACCTTATTAGACTCATGTTCAAATTAGATATCATGTTAATACTAAACATGAAAAATCTAAAGGAAAACCTTTCAGCAAATAAAATGAATTGTTAATCAAATTTGGGCCAACAAAGAAATTAACTCATAATACATTAAATCAACCCAGACAATTTAAACCAAAACCATTAAACAAAATATATACCCAATAATAATATTGTCATCATTAAAATCATAAAAGAAATAAACCAACATTCTCCCCCTTTTTGATGATGATAATATATTAAACCTTGTAATTAACATGCTCCCCCTATTTATACGGTTCCTTCTATCTATATGGTTCCCCCCTAAATTTATGCATATCAATGAACAATAAATAATTTGAGCATATAAACTATCAATATATCAAGTAACATATCCATCACAAACGAAGTATGATTAAGCCAGACAATCATATTCATAATATAGAAATCTCTCCCCCTTTGTCATTATCAAAAAGAAATAAGACTATGCATATTAATTATTATAAAATTATAACATAATAATTACCCATATATCTCTCCTCCTTGGTCATCGGCAAAAAATAGTTCATAACAATTTAGTTATCTCTCCCCTTTTGACATCAACAAAAAATAAGTGCAAAGATAAAGAAGGAAACTAATGCAAGCTTAGAACAATATCACATATAGCAAGAAAATAAATAAATTATACCTTTGTGATTTGTTACCTATATATCAACAATTCTGTTACCAGTAATAAGCTTGATAGATGTGCTCCTTAGTGTAGCTTTGGATTTTGAAATTCATAATCAAATCTCTTCAAAAGCACTTCTTTTGGTCATCCCAATGTTGAGGTCTTTAAAACTCAAGTTAGGAGGATAATTTTTCACTGTTTTGGATGATTTAGGAACTCTGACATTCAATATTTTCTCTTCTGGTCCTTGATCTGGTAAATCTATTTTCACTTTTGAAAATTCATCTCAATCGTCTTCTAAAGCAGACGGTTCAAACTGTCTGGATTTAGGTGTTTGCATGTCTAAGTTTTCTACTAAAATAGACGGGTCAGGCTATCTATTTTTCGTTGTTTATTTTTCTGATTCGTCTAATTGTTCTACTGATGCAGACAACTTAAGTTTTCTGTATTGAGTTTTTTGAGTTACACGATATTGATTATCTTTTCCTGCAGAATCCTCATTTTCTTCTTTTGATAGATCATGGTTAAATTCATCAAAAATAATATTCATTATCAAGATTGTCGTTTGTATTAAATATGGAGCATTTAACACATTTAAAACTTTAGAATAAATAATATTATGAATCCTTGTGTTACAAAATCCCTATATCTAATTAAAACTCTATTAAAAAACAACATGAGTTACTTACAGATTCTGCCAAATAATTTATAGGTAACTTACTCTCTCAAAGTAAAGTATTATCCTTCTCCAGTTTGACTTTGAAACATCTGCAAAACAAATAAATAGTCTCTACCTTTTTGGTACCCAAATCTTCTTGGGTCCTTTTGGGTTAGTAGCATATAAATTACATTTCTTTACCCAAATTTGATTTATTCTAATTTAGTTACAATTATAGTCAAAATGTCCTTTTAAACAACAATTTTTGCAAGTAATAAATGGTGAACAATAAAGTGGTTTATGTATTGGTTCCCTATTAATCATTCTAATATTATTATTAGTCCTATTTTCCACATTTTTAATAGTATTATACCCAATCCCTTGTTTATCAAGACTAGACCTTTGTGCTCCTAACATAACATTTATGTTCTCTTCTCCTTGCACAAATTTAGAAAGATCATTTTTAAAGATGTTATTTCTGCATTTGTTACATTATCATCATGTTGCACATTCATCATTTTTCCATCATTAAAAGCATCTATTTATGCATCTCTCATTTTTAAATTTTCTTTTAAAACTTCATTTTCATTTTTAAGATATTAATTTTCTTTTCTCTCTTTATTAAGCGACTTAACTTCATTCATTAGCTCATTTACGCAATTCTTAAAATATGCAGTTTTCTTTTTGAGCCGTTGATTTTCATTTTGTAAAGCAAAATAATCAGAAGTAGATATTTCAAAAGCTTCATGAAAATTAATTTGTTACCTCAAATTGATCATCCTCTTCTAGTCCCATGAAATAGAGTTGGTCGATTTCTTCTTCTTGTTCTGTTTTGGATTTACTCATTGGAGTTGAGCTAACTTTTTGATTCTTTCTTTGTTTCTTTCTTTGAAGTACTCTCTCGAGTTTTCTTGAGAGCATTTTAATTTCTTCATCAAAATCTTCGTGATTACATTCATTGTTGCTCTCGGTTTGAAGTGTCAATGTCTTCTTTGTTGGTGATTCATCTTCTTCATCATACCTTTTTAGTTGATTTTCAAATTCTTCAAGCTCTCCAAATAAGTTGAGAGTTTCCATAGACTGATTGTTGTTGAGTCTTGAAGAGTTGTAACCTTTGGTGCGAATCATTTGGGAATGACTCGAAGTAATTTTCTATTTATTTCCCTTTGATCAATTTTCCATCTGAGCATACTTAGAGAATTCATCAATGTGAGGAATCTAGCTTGAACTTCTTTGATTGATTCATTCTTTTATAACTTGAAGAGTTCATATTCTTGCATCAACATACTCAATTTGACTTCCTTTATTTTAGTGGTTTCTTTATGGCTCATAACTATTGTGTCGCATATTTCTTTTGCGGTATTGTATGAAGAGACTTTATCTATTTCAGACTGAACCATACCACTCAGCAGCATGTTCATGGCTTTAGAGTCATAGGATACCATATACCATTTATTCACTTCTAACAACCCAACATGATAAAATTTAAACAATAAATCTTCCCGTTAAAGGGTTACATAACTTCATCAGTAAATCTCTCAGGTTATCTAACCTTTAAAACATTCATCAGTTGCGGAAAATTAAATAATTACATCACAATAATTAAAAACAAAGTCTGACAATATAAATGTCAATAGATTTACAAGTCTTTAACACTTGTTCATCTGTCCTTTCCCTTTCCTGGTGGTAGGTTCATAGGGTTGTTCTTCTCAGTTTTAGAGTACCAGTCCGCACCAACGTAAGTTCGGTTCGGATAAGCTTCAAGGGTAATTTAGGGTTTAACGATCATCAACTAATTAATTTAATAATTAAATTAGATAAAGTTAGTAATGATTAAATGAGTTGTTGAATAATTATGTTCTAATTTCATTTAATAATTGAATTAGAGATTTAAAGTTTTGTTAAGTAAAATTTAAATTCTAAATGATATATTAAAATATTGGAGTTTAATTAATTAGAGGGTGACCGTTAAACCATATAGCAAGTGATTTATTAAAATAAATTAGAGAGTTTTAATTCAGTTTTTCCAAACAAGGCTTAAGGATATTAAGTCTTTATTTTATATTAGTTTTGTCAAACAAAGCCTTGTGGCCTTTGAAATTTTAACTGATAAAATTATTTTGAAATATTTTTTTAACTGATAACTTATGTTTAAATTTTGTAGCTGATAGAAATTGAATTATACGCATTATGTCTGTCAGTTTTTATTTTCACGCATAAGTGTCCATTTTTATTTGGCTTACACTTAGACTAAAAAGTAGAGAATACAGAGAAGAAGAGAGATTTTGAGAGAAGAGAGAAGTGCTGTGAATCGAGAAGTAGATAGGGGATTATCCAAGCACTTATTTGTCATCTAACACGGTTTAATCAAGCAAAGTGAAGGTTTAATCAAGGTTTAATGAATTGTTTGAGTTGTGATTATGGGGACAGGAAGGATGTAACAATCCATAATTTATGTGTAATTTCAAATATTTAAAATAATTATTGAATAAAATAAATATTTTAATTGATGTGTTTATTGTTAAACAAATATTTGTTTAATTTGATTATTTATTAGTTAAATAAATAATTCATGAGTTGTGGACTAACTTAATTAAGTGTAATATATTAATTAAGTTGATGTTTAGTAATTTTGTGGGCTGAAGTTTAATTTAATAGGTTAATTAAATTAAATGAGTGGTTAACTAATTATCATATTATATAATGGTAATATTCTAATTTAATTTAACAATTAAATTAGAGAAAGTTAGTAATGATTAAATGAGTTGTTGAATAATTATGTTCTAATTTCATTTAATAATTGAATTAGAGATTTAAAGTTTTGTTAAGTAAAATTTTAATTCTAAATGATTAATTAAAATATTGGAGTTTAATTAATTAGAGGGACACCATTAAACTATATAGAAAGTGATTTATTAAAATAAATTAGAGAGTTTTAATTCAGTTTTTTCAAACAAGGCTTAAGGATATTAAGTCTTTATTTTAAATTAATTTTACCAAACAAAGCCTTGTGGCTTTTGAAATTTTAACTGACAAAATTATTTTGAAATATTTTTTTAACTGATAACTTGTGTTTAAATTTTGTAGCTGATAGAAATTGAATTATACGCATTATGTCTGTCAGTTTTTATTTTCACGCATGAGTGTCCATTTTTATTTGGCTTACACTTAGACTAAGAAGTAGAGACTACAGAGAAGAAGAGAGAGTTTGAGAGAAGAGAGAAGAGAGAAGTTCTGTGAATCAAGAAGTAGATAGGGGATTATCCAAGCACTTCTTTGTCATCTAACAAGGTTTAATCAAGCAAAGTGAAGGTTTAATCAAGGTTTAATGAATTGTTTGAGTTGTGATTCTGGGGACAGGAAGGATGTAACAATCCAGAATTTATGTGTAATTTCAAATATTTCATATATTTATTGAATAAAATAAATATTTTAATTGATCTGTTTATTGTTAAAAAAATATTTGTTTAATTTGATTATTTATTAGTTAAATAAATAATTCATGAGTTGTGGACTAACTTAATTAAGTGTAATATATTAATTAAGTTGATGTTTAGTAATTTTGTTGGTTGAAGTTTAATTTAATAGGTTAATTAAATTAAATGAGTGGTTAACTAATTATCATATTATATAATGGTAATATTCTAATTTAATTTAATAATTAAATTAGAGAAAGTTAGTAATGATTAAATGAGTTGTTGAATAATTATGTTCTAATTTCATTTAAAAATTGAATTAGAGATTTAAAGTCAGTATATTAATTTCCACATCTCATATTTTCAATTTATCTCCTTTTGGCATAATATAATATATTAGGTCATCTCATAAATATATTACATTTCTATGTAAGATATTTAAAAATAATGAGTTTAATTAACTCCCTCATTTTTATTAAAACAAAGATACTTACATTAATTCACTAGTTTAATTAAGTGAATTAATCAATTTATTTATGAAATTTAATTCATAATAACTTCATTGATGTTCAAGACTTATTATTCAAATTATTTAATTTTCTTCACTTCCATATTTCATTTTGTAGTTGACTCAAGCTAACTAATTTAATAGTTAATTAACTATTAAATCTTACTTTTCAAATATATGTGTGTGTATATATATATATTCAAATCTGCCTCGTCTCATAATAAGAATTTTATTTATTAAATTCTTATTTTAATTAAAATAATTTTCGAAAAATCCGAGTTGTCACAATAATTTTTTAGAAATATAAAATAAAATTTAAATTAACTTGAAATTTTAAAATAGGAGAATTTTTTAAAACAAAATAATAAATTTTCAAAAATACAAAATAAAATTAAAATAAACTTGAAAATTACATTTGAGATTGGAGGATAATAAAAGAAATTGAAAGGAGAACTATTTAATACCATGTAAGTATTATAACTTTTCACTTCGTTTAAAAAGATCGATGTATCTTATCATATCTATCTATATTTACTCAAACTAATAATATATACTAGCTAATAAGAATATGATATCTTTGTTATTAGTGTTAAGGGTATAATAGTCAAAACGTTATGTTTTTATCCAATTAGTTTAATAATCATGAACAAAATAAACATAACATGAGATTATTTTAAGTTATTCCATAAATAATTCCATAGAAAACAAACATGTGACTAACTATTTAATTATAAGATTAATAGTATTGAGATTATAATCCATGGACACATAGTCCCGGATTATAATTCTTGCAAACAAACATAATAAAAAAAATAGTAGTTTAGTTATTTATTTATTTATTATTATTATTAATTGTCACATTCATGCTTTCACTCACGTAGAGCACATCCTGTTTAGGTTTTTATTTTTTTTATCTTGTGTCAAATATAAACTGTGGTGATTGTTGGAGGATTGAGGTACGTCAAAATTTCTCATTCTTTTGTAATTCACATAATTTTAGGACACTTTATTTGTTTACAATTTTTTTTATTTGTGCATTTTTCATCTTTAATCTAACATTAACGACAAAAACTTGTAACAAAATAAGGTGGGGATTCATCACCCTTTCATGGACCTCAAACAACCCAACTTTTGCATAACCTTGACCTAATAAAATCAAATAGACGTTGGCCCCTAGGACGCTCGAGCTCAATTAGGACAAGACACTCCAAGATAAGTCTAAATTTTAAATTAATCAAATCACTATTCACTAGTATCTAGACAAGTGGCTCAAAAGGTAAACGCGTAAAGAACACCAAGTTTTTTGAGCTATAGGGATTTCCGGATTTGATATTGTATGGAGGCGATGTGAGTTATGGTTGTTCTTTCAAGCTGATGGTAGAATTCCACAAAAATTATATGTTCCGGCGGGATTTGATGACCGGGATTCAAGATTGTTGATGGGTTTTGGGACGTAGAAGAAGCAGTGGAATAAGAGAAGAGGATGGCTGATTAATTTTTTAATTATTTGTCTAATCTCTTTATTAACCCCATATTGCACATGTGACCTGCACATGGTTGATTTTCGTACGAAGTCAACAACATTTCATTACTTTTTCTAGTAGAATAGTCAATAATGTAATCTTTTTAGTGATTATACAAATTGGAGGTGAGTTATGCCAAAAAAAAAAGAAAAAGAAAGAGGAAATGGTTCATCAAAAAAGTACAAATTAGAGGGTCATAGTTTTGCATTTAGTCAAGCTATGAGATCATGAAGAATTTCAAAACCAAAAGGAATGTAGACTAACCGTAGTTCTTCTCATTAGGTTTTCTATCATCTGAGTACAAGTATTTAATTATAGTTTTACAATTCTACTATATTTAGGAATCCTAGTAAATAGAAAACTCTATCATTATCTACAGCAAATATTTTCTGCTATCTTATCAAATCTGAGTAACACCTTATCATCCTTGTTACTGCCGAATGATTATTGCTCATTATCATCAAAGTGAATACGAACATTGTGCTAAATACAATTAGGTATGCAAATGGCTAATCATTTAAGAAAACAGCAAACTGATACTTTTTATTATTACAGCCACAAAATACATATTACAATAGACAACAAACACAAATCACTCCGTTATTTAAATTACAAAGAGGATCGATTTTTGTAATGCTTATCGATAATTTGAAGCACTTGGCGTCAAATGATGGACTTGCCTTCTTCAAACCAACATCATAATATATGCAATGCTTAGGTACTGGGCATGCTTCAAACTGATTTATCTTCGTCCTTGTGGTATGTAAAAAATGGAAGAACTTCTGACATAGAGTCTTCACTTTTCTCACCATTCATTTTGCCTTGCTTGTCCTTGTGGTATGTAAAAAATGGAAGAACTTCTGACATAGAGTCTTCACTTTTCTCACCATTCATTTTGCCTTGCTTGTCCTTGTGGTATGTAAAAAATGGAAGAACTTCTGACATAGAGTCTTCACTTTTCTCAGCATTCACTTTACCATGATTTAGAGTCTTTTTTTCAACATCATTCGTACCGTGGTAAAAGAATGGAAGAACTTCTGACATAGAGTCTTCACTTTTCTTAGCATTCATTTTACCTTGATTTAGAGTCTTTTTTTCAACAACATTCGTACCGTGGTAAAAGAAGGGAAGAAGTTCTGACATAGATTCTTCACTTTTCTCAGCATTCATTTTGTCATGATTTAGAGTCTTTTTTTCATCAACATTTGTTCCGTGGTAAAAGAATGGAAGAAGTTCCAACATAGAGTCTTCACTTTTCTCAGCATTAATAAGGTCCTGAATTGGTTTCGGCATTGTCTGATCTTTCATCACAATTTTCCAGTATGCGCCGGGATCAGTTCTTGCATCAATAATGCTTGCAACCTGCTCAAATAATTAAGTAAAAGTTAAATTACATAACTATGCCGAAAACAAGAATATTAAATTTCAGTCGAATATAAAAAAAAAATGTCAACCACAACGAAACATGTATGCTTATAATTGTATAACTTTGCGTGTGAAATAATGTATCAACAATATATACCAATATATCATATCACAAATTCAAAAATATGTTAAAGATACTTTTTAATTTAAACTAGAGGAGTGTTTACACATTACGCTTGCTTACCATGAGGAGAGAGAAAGAAGCAAATAAAGCAAAATTAAGTGATTCCATGTTTATATATATTTAGTTATATCCCTTCTCTTTTATTTGCTTGGAAGCTATTGTACTACTCAGCTATTTATAGATGAAGGACAAACATATAAAACAATTATTTCTTAGAATACAACACCTCACTGATATGATCACATTTCTGTGCAAGGTAATATAAAATGCCAACGTGATTCAACTCCTTCATCTTCATGTGTTAATATAAATGGCCATTTTTATTATTCAACAATGCTAGTATCACATAAAAAAGACCCGCATAATACTCACATACACACACATGCTACTACACTAATATATTAATTATAATAACAATAACTTTTTTGTACAATGATTTTTATTAAAAAAATATTTTATTTTAAAATATATTATTTACCTAATTTTTAATGGGAAATTAAATAAATTTAAATATTCTACAATAATAATTCATCCATTCATATAATTGAAATAATAGTATTCGTCTTTAAACTAATGATTCATCAGAATACATATTCATATATTTATCTATTTATGTAATTGTACTATCTTATTTAAACTCAAAGAGTTATACTTATACAATTTAATAATAAAAAATATTATACAATTAAATTTTATTGATAGAAAGAATATGAATTTTAAAAAATATTTAATATGAATTAAATATTATTGCTTGGAAGCTAAACTCAATTATTTCCTGCAAGACAACACCCCACTGATATGATCACATTTCTGTGCAACGTAATATAAAATGCCAACGTGATTCAACTCCTTTATATGTTAATATAAATTGGAGTGTGACCACTCAACCACTTTCATTATTATTGTTATTGCTATTTGATATGTCAACTAATTTCATTATCATGGAAAATATAGCTAGCACAAATATTTAAGTACAAAATTAAATACATATGTTTAGAGCTATATTGTATGAAAGGTTTTTGTATTATTATTAGCCATAAAATATGAATTGAAGTTGGCATATAAGATTTCACCGATGTGGCTTTCCTTTAATACAGTTTTTACACAATTTCTTTCAATAATAATATGCGGCGCGTCATATTTTGATGATTAAGATATACTTTTTATTTTCATAATTAATATTTTTACTACATCACATTCACCATGCCTAAATAAAAATTGTTATTGCAGCACTTTCATTGATTTATCATTTAAGTTGACGTTAGCCATTGGAATTTGGTTTTTGTTGGTAATAATTAATCTAATTTGAAATTGAATGCAAGTGTATTGTAGGAGTCAAATCAATAGAATTTTTTTAAAAAAATTTTAAGTTGTCTAGTGACCGTACATGTCATATCCCGAATATTAGCAATATTTCTTTTAAGGGAAATATTAAAAAGTTAAATAAGGGTTAACTATTAAAACGTAGTTTATTAAAGAAAATGTATAAAAAAAAGGATTGAAATTTTTTATGTGCTATAAAGTGCCCATAGGGTATAAAATGACTATGAAGAAAGACTTTTAAAATAAAAGACTCTAATTAAAAATGTTACGAGGCATTATAAATATTACTTATTCATAATGAAAAGAAAGTAATATGTGGAATCAACCAATTTTTATGAAAGGTGGTGTATTGTAACGGAAAAATCATATGTGATATTTTATTTTAGTTAAATGAAAAATTTATGTTATAAAATTATACATAATGTGTAGATGTCTAGATACATTCCTACCCATGTCTAGATACATTCCTACCCTTTTTTATTGTAATGACCTTTGAGCTTTGAAACTCTCATATCATTTAAGCTTTGAAACTTCTATGACATATGAGTTTTGAAACTTCCAAAAATTTATGTACATGTGCTTATAAATAGAAGTATTGTCAAGAGGATGAAAGGGATATACATATTCAATGAGAATGCTCTCTCTTTTCCACTAATCATCATTGTTCTTAATATTTTGTATATTTTTATAACACTTTATCAGCATGATTCTCTACCTAGTTTTGGGAAGAAAAAAAGAGTTCTCTCAATTTAATGTAAGTATTTTTACTTTACAATTAAATTAGATATACATATAAACATTTTGTTTAACAAAAGACGCGTGAGATAATAATGATCATGGACAACTCTGAAGTTTCTGAGAATACACATTACGTACGTACACTACTTTTGTGATGTAGTAGTATTAGTATAAACAAATAATCATTCCACCTCCCAATTCTCCCACTTTGAAAATGACTAGAGAAGGGTAAATATTTTTATTGTCTTCTTATAAATTTATACTTAGTTATTTAATTTCTTACGTATTTATATATTTATATAGATGTCAAATCTTATGAATTTGAATTTGTTGTCCTTGATATATATCGAGGAAGAATTACTTGTCATGGACTCTTGATACCGATATTCATATAAAGACAACTTTGAAGATATAATTAGGATTGACAAACATGCATCCCTGCAGGATCATGCAAAATCAATTATTTTTATTCGCCATCATCTCCATGAAAAAAAATATTGATAAAGACATGTTAGAAAAAATATTTACTATATTTCATGCCTTGAATATGCTCCTGCAGCAAAAAATATTTACTATATTTCATGCCTTGAATATGCTCCTGCAGTAGCAAAATTGTGAGTGTAAGTTCATAATATATTCCCTGAAGCGATAAAGGAAATTATATTCCTAGAAGTGATATCATTTCTTCTAGTGGCTAAACAAATAATGAGTTTTTGCTGAAAAATTACCAATCTGGTCCGACCGGTTCTACTCCATTTCCTAAAGTGAATGGAACCTCATTTGATAAACATAGAGGAAATTATGGTTGTGGTCGTTGACGTGAAAGGAACAATCAATATAGAAAAGAGAATGTACATGTTGTACTTCTAAACATTTGGTAGATTTGTATCATGCCTCCATAAAACAAAAAAGGAAGGTAATTGAAACAAATTTTAAAGATCATCATAATGATCTTGAGGATCACATAAATTATCTTGACTTTCCAAATAGAGTGGATATAACTCATTTTGATGTCTCTGATATCCTTGAGGATGTTGATGGAAATATTCATACCAATCAATTATTTTTATTATAGTAAGTATTTTTATTTTGATATGTTTTATTTATGTTTTAAGTAATAATTGTTTAATTTATGTTTTACATATATGAAGATGTATGGGCCAAAAGCTCATCAAACTTAATTAAAGGCTCTCGAAGAGCGATTATAATGTTGTCAAAGAGCACAAAAACTTTGTATTGATAATTCTTTATATTCTTCTAAGGCAAGTAGAAATTTACTCAGCTTTAACGATATACGTTATAATGGTTATCATATTGAAACCAATAGCAAATGCGGTGAAGAATTTCTTTATATTACTTCAATAGTATCAGGCTAGAAGCTCATATTAGAAAAAGTGTATATTTTCTCTTCTGGGTTATATTATATTAAAATGAGAATAGTTGAAACAAATGTTGTAATACACCAGAAGTGTGCAATACACCAGAAGTGTTCAGATCCAAATGTTTTTATGTTTTGGCATGACCATCTAGGATCAATAATGATGCGTTGAATTATTAAAAACTCCCATGAACATCCCTTAAATAACCAGAAGATTCATTTATCTATAGATTATATCAAAGTAAATTAATTACTAAACCATCACATTTAATTATTGTTATTTAGTGTTCATCTTTCTAAGAAAGAATTCAGAGTGATATATGTGGACCAATACACCCACATTGTGGTATATTCAAGTATTTTATGTTTTTACTTGATGCATTAACCAGATGGGCATATTTATGTTAAACATCCTATTGCACATACACATACTCAAAATGGTGTGGTTGAATCACTTATCAAGAGACTTCAATATATTGCCTGACCTTTGATTATAAAATCAAAATTACCTGTTTATGCTTGGGGTCCTGCTATTTTACATGTTGCATCATAACCTTAACATGTGATTTTTTTTTAAAAGCACATTTCGAGGATTGTCCTTGTTAATGAAACAGTCTTCCCACCATTAGGGGGAGAAAAGTCGTTGCATGAAGCAAGACATGAGCTCGTTGCCTGAAGCGCGACGGGAGATTAATTGGAATGTTTCAACGTTATTGAATCTTGATCCTCATACAAATCAATATGAACTAGAAGTTCAAAGAATTATTCATTTGCAATGAATTGCATATCAATTACTAAAATTATTCACCGATAATAAAAAAATAGTGATATCTCACATTTTGGCTACTAATACTCTAGCAGGGATTGAAGTCCCTGTAGGACAATCAGTTAATACAGCAGCAAATTGAATCAAAGTCACACCTGAAACGTGAAAGAATGATTGGTGTTAAAAATAAAATTTTCGAAAGAAGAAAATACAAGAAAAATAAGTTGCAACCTATAAAGAGGTTATACCCATGAAACATACTTAAAAAAATTTATTGATCTATCCAAAACTTATGAACAAAAATCTCCTGTAAATAAAACTCTTGAAGAGTTATCCCCTGAAGAGGATGAGTTATCTCCTAAAGAGGATCAAGTGTCTGAAAATAACGAGATCTCGATACATTATGTATATATAGGAGACATATATATTGGATAGAAATAAAATCGTTGTCGACAACATATTTTCATATAAAGTTGTTCTTGATATTACCAAAAGTAATGATCATGAATATGAACCACAAATCGTTGATGAATGTTCAACGTAGAAATGTTTGGCCAATGTGGAAAGAGGCGATTCAAGCATAATTAAATTAACTAAGTAAATGTGAAGTTTTTGGACCTGTAGTCCGAACACCTAAAGGTTTAATTCATGTTGGATATAAATGAGTATTTGTAGGCAAACGAAATGAGAAAAATGAAATTATAAGGTACAAAGCGCGACTTGTAGCACAAGGTTTCTTGCAGAGACCTGATATTGATTATGAAAATATAGGCTCCTATAATGGATGCAATTACCTTTAGATTTTTAATTAGCTTGGTAGTAAGAGAAATTAATGGATGTTGTTACATCATATCTCTATGGATCATTAGATAATAATATCTACATGAAAATCTCTGAAGGATATAAAATGCCTGAAATATAAATTCTATATCTCGAAGTATGTACTCTATCAAGATACAAAGATTCTTATATGGATTAAAGCAATCGAGATGCATATTGTGGTATAATCGCCTGAGTGGATATCTTTTGAAAGAAGGATTTGAGAATAATCCAATTTGTGCATGCATTTTTATCAAAAGATCATAATATAGATTTGCTATTATTACTGTATTTATTGATGAAAGATCTTTCTCCAGAAGAGTCGACAAAAATAACAAATTTGAGATGAAAGATATTGGTAAGACAAATTTTTGTCTTGGCCTAGAAATTGAACTATGTAATTCTTGTTCATTAATCAACATACACAGAAAAAGTCTTGAAGTAACTTTACATGGATAATGTTAATCCTTTGAGTACTCCAATAATGGGTTGGTCACTTGATATCAAGAAATATCCATTTTGACCACAAGAAAACGATGAAGAAACTTTTGGTCTTGAAGTACCATATCTTCGTGAAATTGGTATTTTGGTCCTGAAGTACTATATCATAATGTAATTGGTACTTTGATGTATCTTGCAAATTTGACAAGACCTGATATAGTATTTGCAGTTAACTTACTAGCAATGTATAGTTATGCACCAACTCGAAGACATTGTAATGAAATTAAACATATTTTACGTTATCTTCACGAGACTATTGATTTGAGATTATTTTATCTAAAGGGTGATAGAACCAAGCATATTGGACCAAAATTATTTTATACACATGAGCCCTAGAAGAATGGCGATATTGATATCAAGCTTATATGATCGTGTGATAATTTGGTTGATATATTCATTAAGTCATTACCAACTACAATTTTGAAGAAGATGGTGCACAGTATTGGCATGCTTCGACTTAATGATATTTTTACCATGAACAATGGAAATTCTATGTACTTATGAAGGGGAGTAAAAAGGATATGTGCTGATTGTACTCTTTTTCCTTCGCTAAGGTTTTTTTCCCACTGGATTTTCCTTTGCAAGGTTTTAATGAGGCAATCCCAAGGTACTAGAAGTTATACAAGAATATTGTACTCTTTTCTTTCGCCAAAAATTTTTTCGCTGGGTTTTTATTTGGTAAGGCTTTTAACGAGGCATATTCTTAGAAAATTGCTACAAAAGAACTCCATCCATTCTGTATGAAGACAATGCTGCATGTATAGTTCAATTAAAGGGAGGATACATCAAAGGAGATAGAAGAAAGCACATATCACCGAAATTCTTTTTCACACATGCATGACCTTGATAAGTGCGGTGACATTGATGTTCAACAAATTTGCTTAAAAGATAATCTAGCAAATTTGTTCACCGAAGCATTACCAACTACAACATTTGAAAGATTGTGTCGCAATATTGGAATGCGATAACTGAAAGACTTAATGATACATTTATGAGGGAGAGCTAATATGCGCTGCACTCTTTTTTTCTTAACCAAGGTTTTTTTTCCATTGGATTTTTCTTGGTATATAAGGTTTTTAATGAGGCAGCTTTCAATGCGTATGGCTATACAATAGACATCCAAGGGGAGTGTTATAAAATTATACATAGTGTGTGGATGTCTAAATACATGCATTCCTACCCATGTCTAGATACATTCCTACCCATGTCCAGATACATTCCTACCTCTAGTTATTGTAATGACCTTTGAGCTTTGAAACTCTCATATCATTTAAGCTTTGAAACTCCTATGAACTATGAGTTTGAAACTTCCAAGAATTTATGTACATGGGCTTATAAATAGAAATATAGCATTTTTTTTGAAGTTATTTAAAACATTTTTATATTAAAAATATACATGGAGTTCCTTAATTTTAGTCAATGCAGTAATAAATTTATGTAAATTATTTTTACAATAATATCATTTTTTATATTATGAGTCGAGATATTTTATTAAACACTAAAAACCAAAATTATTGTTGGGAGAGATTATATGTCTAAGGTGGTGTTTGATAAAATTGAGTGTTAAGATGTGAATAGTTTAGACATCTGAATAATCTAGAGCATCTGTCTAGAATTGTATTTTTTGATAATTAATTGTTTCAAAATGTCTGAATACCAGTATTTTACTATTTTAACCTCTGAATAGTTTAAACAAAACCTGATTATATTTATAATATTTTGACCACAATATAATGAAACAAAATATATCAAATCCAATAAATATTAATAATAAAATTAATAATGAATGGAGAAAACACAACAATAATAGATCGTTGTCCACTCATTAAAATTATTCAAAAATCTCTCTCCTCGCCATTGGAATAGATAATTACATACAGAATGAAAAAGACTTGTATTAAAAAATTATAGAGAGAGAAAGTGCAGGAATAAAGCACCAAAGCCTCACAATCTCCATCATTTCTTCACTTTGTTTTAATCTCTGTATAATTATATATGTGTATGTATACATATATATCATCATCAATGTCATCATTTATGTTCAAGTGTCCCACTTCAAAACCCTAGAAAAAAGCTAAGAATCTGCTAACTGTTGTTGGGTTTGGGGTGGTGCGAGAGGTGGTGATTGATGAGTTTAGAGCTTTGAATTAGGGATTTTCAAAGTTTGCACACACACATCTGAATCAAAGAAGGGTTTTGACGGGGAGCGTGAGTGGATGTTGAGAACGACGTCGTTCGGGAGCTTGCAGTTCGACAGTGGTCCCAGAGATTTGGTTTTCCGGTTCGGTTTCCAGCCTTCTCCTATTTTTTCGGGGGTGATGAGAGGAGAACATAGCCGAGTGCAACAGGAAAGAGAGAGAAAGAGGAAAAGATGCATATTGATTAGGGTTATTGGGGATAAAAGAAGAATTTTGTAATATTGAATAGGTCATTTTTGGCCAAAAAATAATTAATTTCATTTAGATGGAGTACCTCTAAATGATTTAGATTTAATTTTGTACATCAACGATTTAGACACATTTAGAGGCAAAAATAATTTACCAAACAATTTATGTCTCTTAGCGAATAAGAGGTGTACTATTAATAAGTATTATGAGGTAAATAAACACCACCTAACTATTTTAATAAAGAATAGTACTAAAATTAATATTTAAAAGTCGCTTTATATAGGATTTTCAACTAACACTCAATCGTTTCTAAAATTAGGGATACAATTTTCTTTTCAGTTCGATCCAAAATTAGGGATATATTTTTATTTTAAGACAATAAAGTGACATCATGATCTTTATTTTTCATCATTTTTCCGCTATCATCACACTACCATTACTATTTAACTAATTAAAAATGCATTTAATAATATAAATTACATTATACAGTTGTAAATCACGTGTTTGGGACGAGACACCGAGCTAGTTTATTCAATCCCACAAGCTAGAGAAATATTAATCAAAAGAAATAATATAGATGCCGACAAATATAATGACAAAGTTGAATTGCGAAAACTATAAAACTCTAAACGATAAAACAAAATAATAATGTCGTTTCTTTTTAATCTTCTTATCCCATGTATCTACATAAGAAGATATCTGATATCAATACAAATTTATCATCATCCTAATATAAACTAACAGAATCCTACAATATAGAATCTCGCATCCTAAAAAGGCAAGGATAATTTTCAACTTCTCGTTAATTATTAAAATAATTTGTATATAATTATGATGACATTGAAGGAACAAGCTTGTGATTGAGGATGAGGAAACTAAACCTGTTATAAATTATGCATATAAACAATTAAATATGTGATGCTTTTAAATCCGGGTACCTTTAAATCCTGATATTGTGATATCCCGGATGTTTACGTGATTTGTAACTCTTGCGGTTAAACGGTTATGACAATTGTGGCGTACGGTGATCCGCAGAAAAGGATGTTGGTTGGCTAGAGAAAAGGATAATTCTCTGAATATAATAGAGCTTGATTAAATGTTAAGTTATAAAATTGTAAGTATTAATTGACAAAATGGAAGAAATAGTTATTATAATACCTATGTTAGCATTATCATTTATAACTTCATTATAACTTGTACATCATTAGGATGATGTTGAAGGAAGAGGATTATAAATTATGCATATAAACAAGAGCAATGCTACGCAGATAGATTTTTTAGACAGGATTATTGGACATAGGTATATAGACTGTCCAATAATCCTGTCTAAAAAACCTGTCTGCCAAGACTTTTCCTATAAACAATTAGGCAAAATCTCAGAAAATCTCAGTGTTTATATTCAATATCTTTCGTGATTGAGTGGCCATAAAGTCTTCCAGGCTACATGAAACGCATGTGCAAAATGTAAATAAAAAACTCCTCGATTCTAAAATATAGGATTTTTTTTGAAGTTATTTAGAACATTTTTATATTAAAAATTGACATGGAGTTCCTTAATTTTAGTCAATGCAGTAATAAATATTGTAAATTATTTTTATAATATTATCATTTTTTTATATTATGAGTCGAGATATTTTATTAAACACTAAAAACCAAAATTATTGTTGGGAGAGATTATATGTCTAAGGTGGTGTTTGATAAAATTGAGTGTTAAGATGTGAATAGATTAGACATCTGAATAATCTAGAACATCTGTCTAGAATTGTATCTGAATGAAAAAATGTTGTTTGATAATTAATTTTTTCAAAATGTCTGAATAACAGTATTTTACTATTTTAACTCTCTGAACAGTTTAAACAAAACCTGATTATATTTATAATATTTTGACCACAATATAATAAAACAAAATATATCAAATCTAATAAATAGTAATAATAATTGTAATAATGAATGGAGAAAACACAACAATAATAGACCTTTGTCCACTCATTAAAATTATTCAAAAATCTCTCTCCTCACCATTGGAATAGATAATTACATACAGAGTGAAAAAGACTTGTATAAAAAAATTATAGAGAGAGAAAGTGCAGGAATAAAGCACCAAAGCCTTTCAATCTCCATCATTTCTTCACTTTGTTTTAATCTCTGTATAATTATATATGTGTATGTATACATATCATCATCAATATTTCATCATTTATATTGAAGTGTCCCACTTCAAAACTCTAGAAAAAAGCTAAGAATCTGCTAACTGTTGTTAAGTTTGGGGTGGTGCGAGAGGTGGAGATTGATGAGTTTAGGGCTTTGGATTAGGGATTTCTAAGGTTTGCACACACGCATCTGAATCAGAGAAGGGCTTTGACGGGGGGCGTGAGAGGATGTTGAGAACGACGTCGTGGGGGAGCTTGCAGTTCGATAGTGGTCCCAAACATTTGGTTTTCCGGTTGGGTTTCTAGCCTTTTCCCTTTTTTCCGGACGACATTTTTTCGGGGGTGATGAGAGGAGAACATAACCGAGTACAATAAGGAAGGAGAGAGAAAGAGGAAAAGATGCATATTGATTGGGTTATTGGGGATAAAAGAAGAATTTTGTAATATTGAAGATGTCATTTTTGTCCAAAAAATAATTAATTTCATTCAGATGGACCTCTAAATTATTTAAATTTAATTTTGTATCTTAACGATTTAGACACATTTAGAGGCAAAAAAAATTTACCAAACAATTTTATGTCTCTTAGCAAATAAGAGGTGGAATTTTAAGAAGTATTATGAGGTAAACAAACACCACCTAACTATTTTAATAAAGAATAGTAAAATTAATATTTAAAAGTCACTTTATATAGGATTTTCTACTAACACTCAATCATTTTTAAAATTAGGGATGCAATTTTCTTTTCAGTTCGATCTAAAATTAGGGATATATTTTTATTTTAAGACAATAAAATGACATTATGATCTTTATTTTTCATCATTTTTCCACTATCATTTATAGCATCACCATTACTAATTAACTAAATAAAAATACATTTAATAATATAAATTACATTTAATAAATAACATACAGTTGTAAATCACGTGTTTGGGACGAGACACTGAGCTAGTTTATACAATCCCAGAAGCTAGAGAAATATTAATTAAAAGAATAATATACATGCCGACAAATATAATGACAAAGTTGGATTGCAACAACTATGAAACTCTAAACGATAAATAATATACATGCCGACAAATATAATGACAAAGTTGGATTGCAACAACTATGAAACTCTAAACGATAAATAATATACATGCCGACAAATATAATGACAAAGTTGGATTGCAACAACTATGAAACTCTAAACGATAAAACAAAATAATAATACCGTCTCTTTTTAATCTTCTTATCGCATGTATCTACATAAGACTATATCTAATATCAATACAAATTTATCATCATACGTAGTAGGACTCCTAATATAAACTAACAGAATCCTGCAATATAGAATCTCGCATCCTAAAAAAGGAAGGATAATTCTCAACTTTTCGTTAACTATTAAAATAATTTGTATATAATTATGATGATATTGAAGGAACAGGCTTGTGATTAAACATGGCAAACAGGCGGGCCAAGCCTAAACGGAAAGTGACGGGCCGGGTCAAAAACGGGCGGATCAAAAAGGTTCGAATTTTGTTGGACTAAAATTCTGCAACCTGACCCGTGGCGGACGGACCGAGACCAATTCGTGCCTATTTTATGTTATTTTTTTTGGTTTAGCCCCAAACGGGTTGGACGGGTGACGGGCCGGGCCAAAAACGGGCGAGTCAAAAAATGTCCGAGTTTTATTGGGCTTAAATTCTGCAGCCCAAAGCTCGGTCCGGCCCTCGGGCTTGGGCCATGTTTGCTAGGTCTACTTGTGATTGAGGATGAGGAAACTAAACCTGTTATAAATTATGCATATAAACAATTAAATATGTGATGCCTTTAAATTCGGATACTTTTAAACCCTGATATTGTGATATCCCGATTGTTTACGTGATTAGTAACTCTTGCGGTTAAACACTTATGACAATTGTGGCGTATGGTCATGTAGTTGTTTTAATTCTATGAACATAGCTAAAGGAAAGGATGCTGTAGGATAAGAGAATATTAAAATGATAAAGCCTAAAAAAGTAGAAAACCTACTTTATGATTACACCTCGTATCATATCCACTGCCTGATTAATCTACAGGATTTTTTTCTATTTTTTTTTATTATTAATTTTTTTTAATGCAGGTTGAATTCATATATTAACTTATACTAATTTAATAGCAATAATATAACCTGCAAAAGCAGATCCACAAACGTGGTGGATCTTTTTTTCTTTCTTTCTTTTCTTTTTTTTTTTATATAAAAAAAAAAAACCGCTTTCATGATGTATCAGTTTATGCATTGTAATTCGTTTTCTTTAATTTTGCAAATTTGTCACCCATATAAGGGTGCCTTTTGTCTCCCAATGTGATCAGAGGTTATTATTATGATTATATTATTTATTTATTTATTTTTTATCATCATCAATATAAGGAATCAGGTATATAGCGCCTCTCTTTTTTCGAATATAAAAGAAAGACTTACTTTTTAAGGAACTTTAAGCGCCATTTCGTCCTGATCAATCAAACAACAAATCAAGCAAGTTACCCTACTTGGACCATGCTGGGCGGGAGAACCCTAGTAGGGACCAAATTCCAGGATGGCTGAACCTCAGAAGGCCGAATCTCAACGTGGTCGAATCCCGAGGTGACCGAACCCTAGAGGGTTTTTTCGTCGTTTGATAATTTTGTTCCTTCTTTTCAAGTGTCCTTAATCTCTCCTTTTCCGGGCTAAATATTCTTATTCAAGTTTACTCTTTTACTATGGTAAGTACTATATTTCGAATACTTTCCACTTCGTTTTCCTGTTTCATAGAATTCTCATATAAAATCGCCCTCATTGTAGGCTAATTCTGACGAACGTTCTGCGAACCCAAAAACCACTAAGGAAATCCCCTTCATTAGCGAGTGGGGAAAAGCTCCCTTCTTTGGGCTTTTTGACGATTTCTGGGAACGAACGAAAAATTTTGATCGTGCAACTTTTCCTCCACCTGACAAAGGGGGTTTATTTCTATATGTTGCAGCTAGCGAAAGTGCAAATAGCTTTCCCTGCTCTGCTCACATTCTCCGCATGTGCATCGAAAAACAGGAGTATCCTTTCAGTCCTGTTCGCTTCCTATCCGACTCATCTAGTCGCCTTCAGGGATGGCAACCTTGGACCGACGAGATCCTCGGGAATTCCGATTATGTGAAGTTGTTGGATAAAGCTGGGATTCTGCGTTGTGTTCAACTATGTAGGGATCTTCGTATCCAACAGGACTATGACGCCCTTACTTTATTGATTTCACATTGGTGCTCTTCTACATGTACATTTGTCACCGCTTGGGGGGAGTTCACCCCTACTCTAGAGGATGTCTATGCCATTTACCAGTAATTCTTTCTTCTGTTTTGTATATTCATCCTCATTTTTCTTGGGTTATGCATTTATTTTGAACTATATCTTGTAGCCTTCCAGCTGTTGCATCAGCTTCTTGTGGTTCATCCAGCATGTCCTCTAGGGATACCGAATGTGTCACGTATTTGACAGAAGCTTTCAAGCGGGCTTCTAATTACACCACGAGGTTCTAAGGCAATATAATCCTTTCAGACTTTGAGACCCCTAACCATCCGGAGACTTCCTGGCTATCTTGGGTCCGTTATTTCTTTCGGGATTATAAGCATGGCCACTGGAATAGTTCTGTTTATAGAGAGTCCGTTCTTGCTCTTTATAAGGAATCTTGTCCTTTTCCTTTAGCTGCTTATCTGGCTATGTGGTTGTCCCACTTTATCTTCCCTGTGTTACCTATGGACGGTCCCTCGACCCGTATATTTAGCTTGGCGGCTTTGTTGTCTCGGGGTCTGGAGGTTCCTCTTGCTGCTCTCTTTTTGGGGACCTTGTATCGTCGCTTGGATGAAACTGTCCTCGCCATGAGAGAATCTGTCGGAAGGTATCTCTTTTCAGTTTTACTCATTTATTATATATATATATATATATATATATATATATATATTGCTTATCAATATTTCTTTCATTTATTCAGGTATGACGTGAATTGTTTCGTTCCATGTTCCTTTCTTTAGATCTTCCTCTTCGAGCACTTTTGGGGCCATTCTACATCTGTGCACTTGTCCCAGAAACGAAGGAAATATCCATCCCCTTTTTTATCACCCAATATTGTTCCCCGCAACGCTCGTTGGACTGATCATAGGATTACTTTAGATTTGCGGCTTTATATTGGTAATTTTTTCTGTTTCACTGCCCGTCCGTACACCATTATTCCAGAGGGAGGTTCTATGCCTCGCTTATATAAGAGGGACTTCCGTTATTTTCCAAATGTCAGGGAATTGACTGGTTCTTCACTTTCTTGGTTCATATTCCTCCGTGCGGAACTTCCTTATCTTGTTGAGGACGATGGTTTTGGCACCGTACTTTACTCTCCTCATAGAGTTATGAGGCAGTTTAGATTTGACCAGAATCGACCTTTCGACCGCTCTTGCCAGAGGGATTACGAGAGTGCTCTCCTTAATTTTGTCCCCACATCATCCTCATTTGAATGGGAGTTTCCAAAACCATCTATTGCTCCTTATAACCCTCTTCATTTCGTTATACCAGATGATTCTCGGTAAGGGCGATATACTAATTTTGAACGCAGATACTGGCTCATCAACATTTAAAAATGGCAGGATGATACTATGATTTGTTCCCCGCCAATTTCTCCTCCCGAACGTCTTCAATGGACCAGAATGTTATGTTCTCCTAGAACTAATACTTGTTCGGAGCATTGGCCAACTAGTAGTCGGCTTCTTGAGCGTAAGGCTTTAATGTCTGAGTTTCTTCTTCCTCAGTCAGCAGACCCAGACGTTCCTCCCGTACAGGTCCCTACTACTTCCTTGAATCTTCCATCACGGGTTTCATCTCGGATACTTCCTCCAGTTCCTCCCCAGGGATCCTTTGCTGCTGAGGAAATCAAAGTTACTTCTTCTAAAATGAGAGCATCTGCTATTACTAACTCAAAGGTGATGCCCCCTACAGATTCTACCATGGTTCTTACTAGTCGTTCTGTCACTGGATGAATGCCAAATGGGCAAACACTTATCCTAAAGCCTTTGGCAAAGCGCCCTCTTGATAACGCTAGCTCTAATATGTTGGCAGTTGAGGATCCGGTCAAGAAACAACGCAAAATTTTGGTAAAATTTGTAGCATTTTCATTTGTCTTTCAACCATTCATAGAGTTATTTTTGCATTTCCCTATGTCATTATTTCCTTATTTTTCAGATTGCCGATGCTGATGAAGAAGATGATGATGTTCCTATTGGGTTTCCTGTGGGTGCTATAAGTGAGATGGTCACGACTTCTACTACTTGTGAGCCTCCTCAGCCTATCACTGTTGCTATCGAATCTTCTTCACTGCATGATAATCGTGTTAGTCTTAATGCTGAGGATTCTTTATCTGATGTGAGTTCGGGTCATGTTGTGGGTTGTACAACTCTCTCTTCATGTCCTCTTATAGCACCTCCTCATGAGAGTCTAGAAGGTACCAATGATGCTCCTATTTTCTCGAGGAGGAATCTGTCTGAGCTTATTGCTGATATCCCGCTTTCAGTGGCATCTCACGACTCTTTATCCATCAGTGTGAGTATTTTCTTCAGTTGACATATACATTTTTTTTCTATAATATATTATGTTTTATCATTTTTTTTCATTTTTTTTATAGTGAGAAGAAAGATTTGCCCTTATCTGTCGAGTCGCTTGCTTTATTTGATGCTCTCAATCCGGGTGTCGCCACCTTGTCGTCTAGTGATGACCTTGGTTATCCTCCTACTGACCAAGGCTTGAAGGATTTATCAGCAACACAACAGCCGCCTGTTTCTTCATCCTTTGTTAAGGAGCCATCATCAGCACATCAGCCACCTGTTTCCTCATCCTTTGTCCCGAGTGGTTTTATGGTGGCTTCTGAAGTGGCTTCTACCAGAGCTTCCTTCAATCCAAGTGGAGATCTTATTTCTTGGAGAGGTTTTCAGATATCTTCTTCCAGCCAGGAAATTCTCGATCGTCTCTTAACTCGGTTTCCGCAAATACTTGACCGTCTGAATATCTGCATGGCCCCCGTCCAGACTTTCTTTTTAGATCGACTTGCTAGCCTTATTCTTGAGTTGCACAGTCTTTCTTTATATTCTTTGCGAGCCGAAGATTTAGATAGATTTAACAGTGAGCTTAATGACTTCTCCAATGTTGGCTTTGATATGTCTCCTTTTCGTGATCGGCTGGATCTTCTTAGTTTCACTTTTCAGATTGTTGCACTACGGTCGGAGGTTACTATGTATCAATGTGAGAATAACTCATTTTTAGAACAACTTTCAGCTCTTGAGAAAATCGCAAATGAACTGGAGACCCAACTTCAGGGTTTGAAGTCAAATATTCAAACTTTTCAGAAGCTAAAAACCGCCAATGTGAAGGCTCGTGATGCTGCCATTGCTAAATTGGAAGCCTTAGCTTTGCCCCCGCTTCAGTTTGATATGTCATGGCCTTTAGATCGTGACTTTTTGTAGTTTTTTTTTCTATTCCTGTATCAAAAAACTCATTTACGTATATTCCTTTTATCGGAATAAAGTTTCTTTAGCCTTATTAATTGTCTTTAATTTGAATTTCTTTTTTAAGACTCAATGTTTAACATTGAATCTCAAGTTATTCAAATTAATATTCTAACACAACAATTTGAATAATAATAAAAAAGGCAAACATGAATGTGAATAAAACACGTTTTTTTTTTCGCAAACCAACACTTGAATCCATACTTTTAAAATCAAAAAAATATTCAAGTATAAGTGAAAGTTTGACATTTTATTGATAATCATGTTGCTTTTAACGAAAAACATAACGTTTCAGATTGTCATAATAATAAATCTTGCTTTTATCGGTGAAAGCATAACGTTCGCCACTTTTAGAGATAAAGTGTAACTTTCTTGGATTTAAGGACTTAAACTCAGGTGCCTTAATTACTTTTAAAGTTGAAAGTATAACTTTTCTGTGATAACTATCTCATGTATAATATTTCTTTACCCATTTCAGGTTCAATGGGCCTGAGATAACATCTGATCCCACACGAGATATTTTGCAATATCCGCTCTTGGAAATCTCTCGCACCCTATACGGGCCTTCCCATTTGGGGAAAAATTTGGTGGTTGGTGTTCCCCTCATGACTTGATTCGCTATCTTGAGCACCAAGTCCCCCACCAGAATTTGTCGAGGTACCACTGCAGTATTGTATTGTTGTCGTAGTTTTTCATGGTACCGTTCTAATTTTTCTTTAGCTTTGTCTCGAAAGTCGGTTAAGGATTCGAGAGCAGCTGGTCGGTTCTCTTCCTCGACTAAGCTTCGAAGTCTCATCCTTGCCGAAGGGATCTCTATTTCAGCAGGCAAGATAGCTTCTTCACCATATACTAGCGTGTATGGGGTTTCACCCGTAGGCTTTCTTTTTGAAGTTCGATAGGTCCATAGTGCTATTGGTAACTGTTCTGACCATGTTTTCGGGTGATCATCCAAGGTTTTCAAGAGAATCTTGATCAAAGTTTTGTTTGTGGCCTCTGTCTGTCCGTTGCCTTTCGGGTAGTAAGGAGATGATTTGTAATGTTTTACCCTGTATCTATCTATCAGGCTCTTGACGTCCCTATTGATGAAAGGAGTTTCATTGTCTAATAAAATAACATTCGGGATCCCGAAACGACAAATAATATACTCCTTGATGAAATTTGCCACTGCTGGTCCTGTAGCCCTCTTTAAGGGTATTGCTTCTACCCATTTTGTGTACATCTCAGTGGCGGTTAAGATCCAGATGTTACCCTTTGAATTGGGATGAATAGGACCTATAAGATCCATTCCCCATGTATGAAAGGGCCATAGTGTTGCTAAAGTCCGCAAATCCACAGCGGGAGCATGAATCAAGTTTTCATGAATTTGGCAAACGTGACACTTCTTGGCAAACTCTAAGCAATCCCCTTCCATTCTAGGCCAGTAGTAACCATGATCAATCAACTGTTTATACAACTTGGCTCCTCCTTGGTGTTCATCTCTATGCATTTGGTAGACCAAATCCCTGGCATCTCCTAATTCCAAACACCGTAAAGGCTTGCCGTTAAACCCTTTTCTAAATAACTCTCCGTTTTGTAAGAAGAATCGTTGTGCTTTCTTCTTTATCGTGACTGCATCCTTCTTTTCGACAGGAAGACTACCACTTTGTAAAAACTCCATATATGGGTTTCGCCAGTCTGCTATGTCATCAATGAAGACACATTCCTCCTCCCCAGGGCATTCTTGGCATGGAAGACATTGTCGTTGAAGTGCATCTGCTTCTTTCTTCATTTCGGGCCAATAATACCCTTGGCATTGGAACCTTCGATACAATCCAATATCTGCCAAACCGCAGTTTTCTTCATGTACATGATATAAAATCCTATTTGCTTCATCCTTTCTCAAGCATCTTGTCAAAACACCATCTGCTTCTTTATGGTACAATACTCCTTTAATGATCCGGTATTTCTGAAGCTCCGCCAGTGATGTATTCCCTTCCTTTGTTTGTAATTGATGAGAGATGGCATGTCTCCAATCTTCTGTCAAATTTTTGGAGAATAATTCCAGCACCGTGGTTGGGAGGATTCTTTTGATTACTTTTACATCCAAGTCTTCTCCTTTGACATACACTCTAGATGTTACTGTGGCTAATGCATCAGGTTGCCTGTTTTGTACTCTTGGCACGTACTCAATCACTACCTTCTTGAAGGCTTCCATCACTTTTTATGCTACAGTTCGGTATGTGCCAAGATAGGTTCCTTTACTGCGAATTGACCTCTTATTTGTTGAACTATCAGATTTAAATCTCCCTTTATTTTGAGGCACTTGGCTCCCAATTCTCTAGCCGCTAATAATCCCAATATGAATGCCTCATATTCTGCTTCATTGTTAGTGCAAGGGAAATCCAGTTTATATGATAGGTCCACTTCTTTTCCATCCTTAGTAGTTAATACTACACCTGCTCCTCCTTTTCCTTCTGCGGATGACCCGTCAAAGGCCAAGTTCCACCACTCCGAATCTTCATCCACCACGTCAATTTTTTCTACTTCTCCCCCTGGAAGATCCTCTGAAGGAGGTTCACATTCTCCATGCGGAAAACTGAGCGACCAGGTCTGCTAATGCCTGACATCTGATTGCCTTCGGTGTTACACACTTGATGTCATATTCTGAAAGGATCATCATCCATCTTGCAGGTCTTCCTACCAACGCTGGCCTAGTTAGCAAGTATCTGATCGGGTCAGCTCTCGTTGCGAGTTTCACTTCGTGTGCCAAAAAATAATGACGCATTTTCTGTGCGACAAACACCAGTGCCAGACAATGTTTCTCTAATTGTGAATACCTGGTTTCTGGTCCCCTGATTATTCAGCTGATGTAGTATACAGGCTTTTCTTCCCCATCTACCTCTTGTGTGATCAATCCTCCTACAGACTTTGCGGTATATGTGATATACAGCTGCAATGGTATTCCTCTCTGTGGTACTACCATCATTTTTACCGAGGCCAAAATTTCTTTAACTTTCACGAAGGCTTATTGTTGGTCCTGCCCCCAGTCCCATTCTGTCTTTCCCTTTAGCAACTTTCTGAAAGGTTCCGTGACTTCTGCTAATGCGGGCATGAATCTCCTCATGTAGGAAACTTTCCCTAGAAAGCTCTTCAACTGTTTCTGCGTTTTTGGTGGGGGCATATCTGTAATAGCTTTTTCCTTATTTGGGTCTACCTCCAAACCTCTGTTGTGCACCAAGAAGCCCAAAAATTTTCCAGCTGTCATCCCAAAGGCGCATTTTTTCGGGTTCGTCTTTAACTTATACCTGCGACAACGTTCAAACACCTTTCTTAAATCCTCTAGGTGGGTTGTCTCCTTTTTAGATTTCACCACTATGTTATCCACATAGTCTTCCACAATGTCATGAATCATGTCATGAAAGATGGCGTGCATTGCCCTTTGGTAAGTTGCTCCCGCGTTCTTCAACCCAAATGCCCAAACGGGGTACGGAAGGCTGTCATCTCTGAATCCTCTATGAACATCTTTATCTGATTGTAGCCTACGAACCCATCCATGAATGACATCATCTTATGATTTGCTGTTGCATCTACCAAAGTGTCTATATTGGGTAGCGGATACATGTCCTTTGGGCACGTCTTGTTCAAGTCTCTGAAATCCACGCATATTCGTAACTGCCCATTAGATTTCTTTACAGGTACTATGCTGGATAACCATACTGGATGTTGAATTGGTTTAATGAATCCTACATCTAACAACTTCTTTATCTCTTCTTTTATTTGTGTTTCAACTTCTGGTGCATAGGTGCGAGGCGCTTGCTTCACTGGTTTAGCTCTCGGGCTTAAGTTCAGATTATGCTCTACCAACTCCTTGTCAATCCCAGGCATCTCATTATAGTTCCAAGCAAACACATCCCCATACTCTCGTAGTAGCTTCACCAGCTATTCCTTTTGGTTTGTGTTCAGCTCCTTGTTAATGTAAGTCGGCTTTGGCGTTCCTTCTCCTGTTGCCAGATCAACTTCCTCCAATTCATTTTGTTGAGGTTTTGGCCGATCCTCAAAACATTCTGGAGCTGGTTCCACCTTCTGCTGCACGATTTCTTCCTTTTCATTGCTACTGGAGTGAGGGGCCTCTCCTGAGCCCTAAAGTTTGGGTGTACCTTTGAGCTCCTCCCCCTTGCACCGTCACAAGCGAAACACTATCTTTCCATCGGGTTTGATTACTCTTTCTCACTTAGTCTTCTGTTCTTCTTTTCTTTTATTTACTTTGTCAGCTTCCGATTGGGCTATCCGTTTGGCATTGATTATATTCCGGGCATCCTCCGAGTCTATTGCCCGCTTCTTCGGGTCTTTTTCTTCTTTCTCTACATCTACTAATACAGGTTTCTTATTTTTGAAACATTCACCTTGTTCTAAGGTCTGCTTCTTTTCCTTTTTCACAGGCATAAACTTGTCCTCCTGTACATCCTCCCAGCTTGCTAGCTTCAGAGAATCAGGCTTGGCAATATGGTTTTCTCCTTCTTCGGCGACATCATCGAAGAAAGTTGCTTCAGTGATATGTGCCTCCTCTGGCCCAAAAGGGTTCCTTGTTGCTGGTACCTTAACCTCCTTGCCTTTCCAAATTGCCTTCATGCACTGGTGAAAAACTGATGGTACCACCCCATAATCATTCTGTCAAGCTCTTCCTAGCAACACATGATATGCTGCGTCAACCTCTGCTACATGGAACATCACAGGTCCTCGAATCTTCCCTACTTGCATATCCACCTTGATGTATCCGAGGCTTTTCGTGCTTTGATTAGCGAACCCCGTGATGTTTGTCTTTTCCTTCACGATCCTTTTCTCTGGCATACCTAAATGTTTAAAGACAGTGTAGGGCATGATATTTACAGATGCTCCATTATCGATGAACGCTCTCCGCACTTCTATGCCATTAATTATTGCTGTCACATATAGTGGTCTATTATGTGGATATCTCACCTCTCTATCAGCCTTAGAGAAAGTGATTTTGTTCTCTTCCTCTTCTACTATCCTCACAAACCCTTTGCTGACTGCCATGCAAGTCTCTTGTGCTTCGGCAGCTTTGATGATTGCCTTGGTCGCTTCTATCCTTGCTTCCTTGGTCAATCCGATCTGATCAAAAAATTTCCTGAACTTAGCTCCGTTCATCAATGCGGTCACCTGCAGACCTGGATCAGAATCATCCTCCATCCTTTCTGTGTTATCCATCATCTCCACCTCTCTTCCCTCTGGTGATTCACTATGAGTAATAGTGTTGCACGTTTCTTTCCCCTTGTGGTTAGGAAGTGGCTTGTCCAGTACGTTGTTTTCTCCTTCCAATTCGATTTCTCCTGCCGCCAATTTCTCATGGTAGATCCTTCGTAAACTGTAACAATCTATAGTGGAATGTCTGGCGTACTGGTGGTATACACAGAAGTCTGGTCTCCTATTTATCTCTTCTATTACAACAAATCTGGGCCTTGGAGGTTTTACAACTCCATGTTCTACCCATTGCTCATACAAATCCCTAAATGCCTTCTCACTGCACGTAATAGCCCCTGGGATTGGCAATCTGGAAAACTTGTCTCCTGGTTTTCCATGGTTCCTTTCATTCTTTCCACTCTTTTCCCTCTTGCCCCTTTGTGGCTTTTGCTGAGAATCTGCCAAAGCCACAGTAGCAGTTCTTTTGCCCTTCCACGTAACAGTTGTATGGCTTGCGGGCAAAGTCATAATTCCTCCCAAGTCTTGTGCAAATGTTGATTGTGTTGCAAAGGAATCACATGCTTTAGTGACCAAGTGGGGCTTAAAGGTATCTAGGGCACCATTGTTGCATATGCTCACTAGATTCTTCTCCTCAATCGGCTCAACACATTTATGCGCCTGAGCCCTGAATCTGTCTACGCAATCTGACAGCTCCTCATTTGGCTTTTGTTTGAATCTCATTAACTCCACAATGGTCACCTGTTTCTGCATATAAAAAAACTTCTTAAAAAATTGTAACTTCAAATTGTCCCAATCTTGGACTGAGCCTTTCTCTAGATTGTAGTACCAACTAAAGGCACTATCTGTCAACGTTTTACTGAAATCACGGAGCAAAAGTGTGACGCCCCCAAAATTAGGTATACATCACCCATCTTGGGTCGTCAGATACATAGTACAGAATACAAATACAACTTAATAATACAACTGTCGTGTACAATACGACAAAACATAAACTGTGAGTTTGAATACAAATATTATCTTCTAGAGAGTATTCATACTCAAAAGGAGTCCTCATTACATTTATTAACACACCATTACATAGAATAGTGAGGACTACTAACTAATACTATCATTCGGACCATCACTCCGTACCCCGACTTGTCCCAACTACGTTCTCATTTCCTGAAGAGAACAGTGAAAGAAAGGGTGAGCTCAACTAGCCCAGTAAGAAATATTATGACTAAGATAATGCAGAATAAATTATCATTAGCCTTCAACAATGTTAAACTGATAAAATATAATAGACATCAAGTTTAACTGTAGTGGAACAAGCAATCCATTAAAAGAGTCAAGTAGAAAATAAACTCTACTATCTTTTATGATTTAAAAAGTTTTTCAACACTGTGATCGCTGGGACTCAGCTTAATAAAATAATCCACATCATCGAATCACCCCTGCACTACGGCCAAGGATATTCGTGTATTCATTAATGGTCATGATCATGCCAACAACTGTCCATCAATGCACTACGGGCCAATGAGGACTTTTACCACATCATTTGTAACATTACGGTCATGATTATACCGAATAATCCCTGGTCATAATCATACCAAGTCCATCTATGCACTACAGGCCACAGATGACTTTCAACATTTTATAAACATGAGGATGATGACAATGATATAAGAATTCAATAAAACAAGTTCAAGAATTAATTTATCCAGGAATTAACAACGTCCAAATTGTCAACATGATACTGCATTGTGGAGTAAAATTCAAGAATGCTTAGAAGAATATTTTCTTGAAAAGATACTGGATGAAACGCAACTATCAAGGATATTCCACAAATTTCATGGAGTATAGAAGTCAAAACTTAACCAACTGAGTATAATAAAGAATGGAATAACAAAAGAAATCACCATGCATGCGATAGACCGCACAGACAGGTTATTCCAACAGAATAATAAATAATGGAACCAGGTCCGGCGTAAACGCACAGACAGGATATTCCGACAGAATAATAAATAATGGAACCAGGTCCGGTGTAAAACACACAGACAGGATGTTCCAACAGAATAATAATAAAAACGGAACCAGGTCCGGTGTAAAACACACAGACAGGATGTTCCAACAGAATAATAGAAGAATGTCACCAAGTATAGGGTAGACCGCGTATACTGGTTATTCCAACAGAATAATAACGAATGGAATAACAGAAGTTCTCTTCATGAATATAAAAGAAATAATATTCCCTACCTTAAAAGAACTGGATATTGGAAAAGTGATGTAGCAGAATACTTTTATTCTCTCTCTCTTATTCTCTCTATACTTTCTCTCTCTATAGCTTGAATGAATTCGTGAAAAATAATGAAGCCCTAGGCCTCTATTTATAGAAAAACTGAGGGTGGCTCTTGGTCTTAACGAAGGGTCAAATGACTCTTGGTAATATTGAAGGGACAACTACTATTGACGAAAGTAATTACTATTGACCAAGGTAAATACTATTGACGAAGGTAATTACTATTGACCAAGGTAAATACTATTGACCAAGGTAAATACTATTGACGAAGGTAATTACTATTGACCAAGGTAAATACTATTGACGACGGTAATTACTATTGACGACGGTAATTACTATTGACGACGGTAATTACTATTGACGAAGAGACTCTTAGATGATGACATATGGCCCCCATAAAATAACCAAACTTATCACAACGTCTCAATTATTGATTTAATAATATAACATATTATACAGACGATACTATGACAATAATTTAAGAGATATGATGCAGCAATTACTATAGCAATAATTGAGTATAGTTGAGTGACTTCTCACGTAAGCATCAATAATCAATACCGTGTGCTACTATGCAACCACGCGTATTACTGTACTTTTACTACCGAGTAGTTCAATAATTTTAACGATTTTAACGGTAACACCTCGGCTGTTATTTTTATAGAAAGATAATTCTGTCGTTTTCTCAATCCGACAATAATTCCGTTGTGGGTCCACCAATGATTGTGCCGTCGTACGAATATTCCCCGACAAAAAGAATATTCCCCGACCAAACGAATATTTTATAACAACTTGCTTACTTTGCAAAATTTATAAATATTACCCACAACTATAACATTATATCAAATTAACTCCATAATATTCAAAAATGATATTTATAGAAAATTCATCTTTATTTATAAAAGTTGGGGTCTTACAACCTCCCCTTCTTATGAAATTTCGCCCTCGAAATTAGGGTACGTACCTGGTATGTCGAAGAGGTAAGGATACCTTGATTTCATTTCTGATTCTAACTCCCAAGTCATTTCCTCAACATCGTGGTTTCTCCACAAAACTTTGACTTGAGGTATAACCTTGGAGCGTAGAATATGTTCCTTCTTATCCAAGATTTGAACAGGAACTTCTTCATACGTCAAATCCTCCGCTATTTCGTCCGGTTCTAACTCAATAATGTGGTTCGGGTCTTCCACATATTTGCGTAACATGGATATGTGGAAAACGTTATGAACACGAGACATACTTGGCGGTAAAGCGAGTCTATAAGCCACAGTTCCTACTCGATCGAGGATTAAAAATGGACCGATGAATCGAGGATTTAGCTTTCCTCTCTTTCCAAATCTCGTAACTCCTTTCCATGGAGCAACACGTAAGAACACATGATCTCCTACATCAAATTCCACGTCCTTTCGATGAAGATCAGCATAACTCTTTTGTCGATCTTGTGAGGTTTTTATACGTTGTCGGATCGTTTGAATCTTTTCTGTAGTCATACGTACCAACTCCGGTCCCAACAACGTTGCTTCGCCCACCTCATCCCAGCATACTGGAGAACGACATTTTCTTCCATACAATGCTTCGAATGGAGCCATGCCAATACTTGCTTGATAACTGTTGTTGTAGGAAAACTCCACCAATGGTAAGAACTTGTCCCAACTTCCCTTGAAGTCAAAGACACAGAGTCTTAATAGATCTTCAAGAGTTTGAATAGTCCTCTCTGATTGTCCGTCCGTCTGAGGATGATATGCTGAACTAAATCGTAACTCCGTGCCCATAGCTTTTTGTAAACTAACCCAAAATCGTGAAGTGAATCTTGGGTCTCGGTCAGAAACTATGGATACTGGCATACCATGCAGTCTTACAATCTCGTTTATGTACATACGAGCAAGACGTTCAAGTGTATAAGTTTCTCGTATCGGTAAGAAATGAGCAGACTTGGTCAATCTATCAACAATGACCCAAATCGCATCAATACCTTGAGAAACCCTAGGAAGACCGGTAACGAAATCCATGGTAATGTGCTCCCACTTCCATTCTGGAATTTCAAGTGGTTGCAATGGACCTTTTGGTACTTGATGCTCCGCTTTGACTCGTTGACAAGTTAGACACCTTGAGATAAACAACGCTATCTCTCTCTTCATATTGCTCCACCAAAATGTATGACGAAGATCATGATACATTTTGGTACTTCCAGGATGGATTGCAAACGGTGTGTTGTGCGCCTCCATCATGATTTCATACTTTAAATCAGGGTTGTTAGGAACACAAAGTCTGGAGTTGACTCGAAGTATTCCTTCTTCATCGATTCTTGCTTCCGGCATAGAACCTTCTTGCACTTTCTTCCTCATACGCATCAGCTCCAGGTCTGTAGCTTGAGCAGCTTTAACTTTATCGATTAAAGTTGGTTCTACTCGTATATTCGCCATCATCACATGGGTCCCTGGAGTCTTTAACTCTATCTCCATCCTTTGCAAGTCACACAAAATGGGTCTTTGCGTTGTTAATATTGCACTTGTACCCGCATATGATCTTCTACTCAATGCGTCAGCTACCACGTTCGCTTTTCCAGGATGGTATTGAATGGTATGATCATAATCTTTCAACAGTTCAAGCCAACGTCGTTGTCGCATGTTGAGTTCCTTTTGAGTGAAGAAATATTTGAGGCTTTTATGATCCGTAAAGATCTCCACTTTCTCCCCATACAAGTAATGCCTCCAAATTTTAAGTGCAAAGACAACAGCTGCCAACTCTAGATCATGAGTAGGATAATTCCTCTCATATTCCTTGAGTTGTCTTGATGCATAGGCTATGACTTTTCCATGTTGCATGAGAACGCATCCCAACCCTTTGCTCGAAGCATCACTGTAGATGACAAATCCCTCCGAGCCAGATGGTATTGTTAGAACAGGTGCTGAAATGAGTCTCCTCTTGAGTTCTTGAAAACTCTGCTCACATTCTTCGCTCCAACCAAACTTTGTATCTTTCCGAGTCAGCTGAGTTAATGGAGTAGCGATTCGAGAAAATCCTTCCACGAATCTCCGATAATAACCAGCTAAACCAAGAAAGCTACGTACCTCGGTCACTGATTTAGGTTGCTCCCAGCTTTGAATAGCTTCAATCTTTGCCGGGTCAACCGATATTCCACGACTTGATACTACGTGCCCAAGGAATGCTACCTCCTCCAGCCAGAACTCGCATTTCTTCAACTTGGCATAAAGCTTGTATTCACGAAGCTTTTGGAGTACCAGCCTCAAGTGTTGCTCATGATCTTCACGGCTTTTGGAATAAATAAGGATGTCATCAATAAAGACGACCACAAAGTGATCCAAATATTCCTTGAATACCCGGTTCATCATATCCATGAAGGCAGCAGGAGCATTAGTCAATCCAAAGGACATGACTAGGAATTCATAATGCCCGTACCGAGTTCTAAAAGCCGTCTTTGGAATATCCTCAGTTCTAACCTTCAGCTGATGATATCCAGAACGAAGATCGATCTTTGAAAAGAATTGTGCTCCTTGCAACTGGTCAAACAGGTCATCAATACGTGGCAATGGGTACCTATTTTTGATGGTGACATGATTCAACTCCCGATAATCAATACAAAGTCGCATACTTCCATCTTTCTTCTTCACGAATAGAACAGGAGCTCCCCAAGGAGAAGTACTAGGACGAATAAAGCCAATGTCTAACAATTCCTGCAGTTGGATCTTTAACTCCTGAAGTTCAATAGGAGCCATTCGATATGGGGCTTTGGAAATGGGTTTTGTACCGGGTTCAAGGTCGATACAAAATTCAATTTCACGCTCTGGGGGTAGGCCAGGAAGTTCTTCAGGGAATACGTCAGGGAATTTATTAACAATAGAAATATCATTCAAAACTGACGTATTTTTGTTTAGATCTGTGACATGAGCTAAGAAAGCTTGACATCCGTTTTTCAATAAACGAATAGTTTTATGGCTTGAGATGACAGCGATTGATTTTAATGGTTTGGTTGCTTGAATTCGCATAATAGGTCGATTAGGAATATGAAAACTAACAACCTTACGAAAACAATCAATTTTTGCATAATGAGTAGTTAACCAATCAATCCCTAGAATCACGTCAAATGCAAGTATTTTTAATGAAATCAGATCGATAGGTAATGTGTGGGTACCAACTTGAACCAAACAAGACTTATAAACAGTGGAGGTAATGAAGGTTTCTCCCAACGGAGTTTCCACAGATAAGTCAAAGTCTAATTTCTCCGGAATCAAATTTAATCGATGAGCGCAAGTAGGAGAAATAAAAGAATGGGTTGAACCGGTATCAAATAAAGTATAAACTTCTTTAGAGTTTATAATAAGCTTACCCGTGATGACCTCATTCGGGTTCCTTGCTCTCTGGGAGTTCACAACAAACGCTCTCCCTTGCACAACCGGTTTTGACTTTTCTGGGACGGCTTTTGGTGCCTCCATCCTAGCTGAATTTGTTTTCGGTAAACGACAAAATCGGGCTAAATGACCTTCTCTTCCACAATTATAACATGCTTTGGACGGCATCGCGCAGTTTGGACTGATGTGCCCCTCCCCTCCGCATTTGAAACATATGATAGGTGGTCGTTCTCCTTCCTTAACGACAGGTGCTGGTGCTGACGTCTTTCCATCATTGTTGAATCTCCTCTTCTTGAAATGTCCATTCTTATTGTTTTGGCCCTGATTACCACCGAAGTGGTTACCATTTCTGGCCTGTTGATTCCCTCCACGCTTGTTGTCACCGCTTCGATGACTGCTCTCACTGGTATTATCATTTTGCCGGCTGCTCTCTTTTGGTTGCGTTGTCTCGTTATCGCGCTCCACCAACTGAGCCCTATTTACAACATCTGAATACAAACACAGTTTATGAGAAACAAGATGTTGACGTATCTCCGGCTTCAAACCTCTTAAAAACATCCGCGTCATTCTTTCTTCATTATCCACCAGGTGGGACGCAAACCGGGATAACTCCGCAAATTTTGCCTCGTACTGCGACACGGTCATATTATTCTGCTCCAATTTGATGAACTCCACCTCCTTCATGTGACGAATACTCTCGGGAAAGTATTTGTCGTTAAACAGCTCTTGGAACTTCTCCCAGGACATCTTCAGTGCGGCAGGTTGAGTACGCTTTATCGATTCCCACCAGTAATCTGCCTCTCCTCGCAACATAAAGGCGGCAAAGGGAACCTTTTGCTCCTCGGAGCAACCCAAGACATCAAATATCTTGGTGATCTGCTTTATCCATGTTTCAGCTACAAGTGGTTTGGGTTCTCCCTTAAACTCCGGTGGTCCCAGCTCCTTAAACTGTTTAGCGGTGACCGCCAGAGAGTTTCCAGTATTTCCACCTACGTTGTGGACAGGAGCCGCTTTCACCTGTTGTTGCATGAATTGCATAAAGCCTCTGAACATTTGATCATTCATCATTTGGTCAGTGTTGTTGTTTGCATGAGGATTGACACCTTCCTGATGCACATTATCCTGATTATTGATATGTGGTGAATCAACAGTCGTCTGTGCTCCATTGCTATTCTCAACATTCTCAGATGCCATTTTCAGATACTGCCACAAAATAAAAATTAATTGATATGTCATATATTATCCTTATATTATGACCGACCAATTAAATACCATGCAAATAAACTTAGGTATGTCATACTAGCGAAGGAATTTCCCGTCTCTCCCCTCCTAGTTCTATTCTCACATCTTAGCCAGGGATCATATCCCTAAGCTCTGATACCAACTGTGACGCCCCCAAAATTAGGTATACATCACCCATCTTGGGTCGTCAGATACATAGTACAGAATACAAATACAACTTAATAATACAACTGTCGTGTACAATACGACAAAACATAAACTGTGAGTTTGAATACAAATATTATCTTCTAGAGAGTATTCATACTCAAAAGGAGTCCTCATTACATTTATTAACACACCATTACATAGAATAGTGAGGACTACTAACTAATACTATCATTCGGACCATCACTCCGTACCCCGACTTGTCCCAGCTACGTTCTCATTTCCTGAAGAGAACAGTGAAAGAAAGGGTGAGCTCAACTAGCCCAGTAAGAAATATTATGACTAAGATAATGCAGAATAAATTATCATTAGCCTTCAACAATGTTAAACTGATAAAATATAATAGACATCAAGTTTAACTGTAGCGGAACAAGCAATCCATTAAAAGAGTCAAGTAGAAAATAAACTCTACTATCTTTTATGATTTAAAAAGTTTTTCAACACTGTGATCGCTGGGACTCAGCTTAATAAAATAATCCACATCATCGAATCACCCCTGCACTACGGCCAAGGATATTCGTGTATTCATTAATGGTCATGATCATGCCAACAACTGTCCATCAATGCACTACGGGCCAATGAGGACTTTTACCACATCATTTGTAACATTACGGTCATGATTATACCGAATAATCCCTGGTCATAATCATACCAAGTCCATCTATGCACTACAGGCCACAGATGACTTTCAACATTTTATAAACATGAGGATGATGACAATGATATAAGAATTCAATAAAACAAGTTCAAGAATTAATTTATCCAGGAATTAACAACGTCCAAATTGTCAACATGATACTGCATTGTGGAGTAAAATTCAAGAATGCTTAGAAGAATATTTTCTTGAAAAGATACTGGATGAAACGCAACTATCAAGGATATTCCACAAATTTCATGGAGTATAGAAGTCAAAACTTAACCAACTGAGTATAATAAAGAATGGAATAACAAAAGAAATCACCATGCATGCGATAGACCGCACAGACATGTTATTCCAACAGAATAATAAATAATGGAACCAGGTCCGGCGTAAACGCACAGACAGGATATTCCGACAGAATAATAAATAATGGAACCAGGTCCGGTGTAAAACACACAGACAGGATGTTCCAACAGAATAATAATAAAAACGGAACCAGGTCCGGTGTAAAACACACAGACAGGATGTTCCAACAGAATAATAGAAGAATGTCACCAAGTATAGGGTAGACCGTGTATACTGGTTATTCCAACAGAATAATAACGAATGGAATAACAGAAGTTCTCTTCATGAATATAAAAGAAATAATATTCCCTACCTTAAAAGAACTGGATATTGGAAAAGTGATGTAACAGAATACTTTTTTTCTCTCTCTCTTATTCTCTCTATACTTTCTCTCTCTATAGCTTGAATGAATTCGTGAAAAATAATGAAGCCCTAGGCCTCTATTTATAGAAAAACTGAGGGTGGCTCTTGGTCTTAACGAAGGGTCAAATGACTCTTGGTAATATTGAAGGGACAACTACTATTGACGAAAGTAATTACTATTGACCAAGGTAAATACTATTGACGAAGGTAATTACTATTGACCAAGGTAAATACTATTGACCAAGGTAAATACTATTGACGAAGGTAATTACTATTGATCAAGGTAAATACTATTGACGACGGTAATTACTATTGACGACAGTAATTACTATTGACGACGGTAATTACTATTGACGAAGAGACTCTTAGATGATGACATATGGCCCCCCATAAAATAACCAAACTTATCACAACGTCTCAATTATTGATTTAATAATATAACATATTATACAGACGATACTATGACAATAATTTAAGAGATATGATGCAGCAATTACTATAACAATAATTGAGTATAGCTGAGTGACTTCTCACGTAAGCATCAATAATCAATACCGTGTGCTACTATGCAACCACGCGTATTACTGTACTTTTACTACCGAGTAGTTCAACAGTTTTAACGATTTTAACGGTAACACCTCGGCTGTTATTTTTATAGAAAGATAATTCTGTCGTTTTCTCAATCCGACAATAATTCCGTTGTGGGTCCACCAATGATTGTGCCGTCGTACGAATATTCCCCGACAAAAAGAATATTTCCCGACCAAACGAATATTTTATAACAACTTGCTTACTTTGCAAAATTTATAAATATATAAATATTACCCACAACTATAACATTATATCAAATTAACTCCATAATATTCAAAAATGATATTTATAGAAAATTCATCTTTATTTATAAAAGTTGGGGTCTTACAAAAAGGTTGTGGTTGATTACTTCATCATAACCCAACCACGGAGACATCGATTCTACAAACCTGGCTATATGTTCTCTCGCATTCCCTTTTTCTCCATTATACTTCAGAAATTGTGGCGGGTGCTCAATATACCCTGCTGGGTAAGGCTGTCTCCGTATATGTGTCGGGTATGGTGGAGTGAAGTCCAATTTTGATGGTCTGGTTGTCTGTCTTCGGAGTTGATTGATTACATCAAGCATATCATCCTTTGTCACATACTGACTTGTCGTATGGACTTTTTGAGGGGTTGTAATATATTGTTGTGTTGGCGGTGTATATGGTAAGGAGATCGGCTGGTGTACACTGGCATCATGCAAAGCTTGCATTCCTTGTACTTGTTGGCTTGTTTGTTGGGCGTGGCTTGGTATAGTCGGTATCTGCACTTGTGAAAATGCTGGGAATGTGGTGGGAATGACGATTGGTTGAGGCTGGCTTGTTTGCACTCTGGGTTGTGGTGCATCACCACTGGTTTGGGGCTCTAAATGGATGATTGGAATCGGCTGACTCTCCGTTGCTGGAGGGACATTATGATTTCCCTTGTTGACATCCACTCCTGCTTGTTCTACCTGCGAACTTCCTGGAAACATAGCTTTGAAGGTTGGAATCTGCATTAACTGCTGACGAAAATTTCCCATCTCTTCCTGTTGCTTCCGCATTTCTGACATCATGGTCATCATCATTCCTTTTCCTTCTCTTGCCTCCTGTAAGGCCTTGAGCATCTCCAACTGCACAGCATTCGTGGTTATTTGTTCTCCACTTGCTTCCTCACCTTGTCTTCCTGTGCCTATTTGCCTGATAATGGTTTGTTGTTGATCAGCCATATGTGGTGATGTTGAACTTCCTTCAGAAACGTCTTCTACGAGAGGTTGATCGAGATCCAGATTTGTGCCTTGGAAATGTTGATTTGTTTGCCTTGAAACCGGATCTGGTGAAGTAATGCTAGGTGTTGGTGAAACTCTTCCTATAGTTCTCCCACTTCGAGTCGTGGGCATACCCTTCACGAATTCTACACCTCCCCAGCAGAGTCGCCAAATAAATGTAGGTAAAGAAACCGTACCTTACTAGGGTTAGGGTTTCGTGTTGACTGAGAAGGAGAGAAATTCGCAAAGAGTACGGTCTTGATTGAGTGGTTGAAGAGGGGAGAAGAACAGGTAAGCAATTGCTCGAGTAACACGTGACAGAACTCTTAGGATTCAAGAGCCTTCTTCAAAGTCTTCAGTTCAGAGAAAATCAAAAAGTCCTTTCTATTGAAATGAAAGGAGGTATTTATAGAGTTTCCTGAAAAATGGTCACGTGCCTTGCACATGTCTGGGTCTTGTGCTTGGCATGTGATTTCAGAGGAAATTCCAAAAATACCTTTAATTACTTAAGTAATGCCTAAAATCATCCTGTCCTTCTAGCCACCAATCTAATCCCTCAATCAATTCCCCAAACGAGTCGTCTCCAAGGCCTTCTGCCTCGGGACACGTGGAGATTTCTCCTGGTTCATTTAATTCTTTAGATCACACGTAAGCCCTAATTTTATATTTGGGCTCACACTATGTTAACACAGTAATTCAAACCATAAAGATTTCAGAAGAGGTTAGACGTAAATCGAGTAAGGAGATTTCAATAATTATGATTCCGAGGACGTAATCTTCTTAAGGGAAAAGAATGTGAGAACTTAGAATATTGTATGTTATATATTTGTGAATAAAACACAATTTTATTACAAATATATGTTTTATAATTATAATATAATTAAATATAAATATAATTGTGTCATGTGGTAATCGTGATGCTATGAATTATTTGGGATATAGAAATGAGAACAAATCGAAAATAAGAAATTTGTACGGAAATGATTAACTATTATTAAGTAATCATTTTCTGTAAAAAAAATAAAATAATAATAATAAATAATATTAATAACTAAATGATTATTTAGTTATTGAGAAAGGAAAGGGTATTATATATTTCTAATGATTATTTGCGTAAATAAATCGAATAATGTAGATTGAACTATTTATTTGATTTAAGTAAATAATATATTGTTATTAAATAGATTGAACAAGAGCAATTTATTAAAAGAATGGGAAAGAGTATTTATAAATATTGAATAATGTAATTGTTATATAAATAGTAAATGATTTATATTATATATTTTAAATAAATAATTCACCCTAAATATTATATATGAAATATTAGGGAGTATTGAAAGTATAATATAATTATATTTTTTTTAGAATAACAAAATATTAAGTAATATATGTGTTAATGCCAAGATCTGTCCACGCGCTCCAATCACCAAAAGAGAATTCAACATGGGTTTAAACAAGGGTTCTTTACATAAATATACAATAAATAGAAAGTAATTACAAAAAAAGTGCATCAACCAAATAATTACAAAAAGAGTGTAATTAGGACCTATATTACAAAAAATAGTACAATTCACATTAATAAGGAAACCTAAAATCAAGGACAAATAACTGTCATAATTAATAATTCAAATTCAAATATTTGGATCTAACAACAAAAATAAATTTAAATTCAAAATAATAATTCAAATCTTCATCTCCCTCACATACATTTTGAAATAATAGTCCACCGCTACACCGCCGCTACACCTCACATACTCCGTCGCTACACCACCGCGAATCTCCGTTGTCCAAAACGCCAATGAGAATAAGAAGAAGATTCGCTCTATAAAAAATTTAAAAATAAATAGATGTAACTTTTAATGTTCTGAAATTTTTTTAATAACTATTTTGTTACTCATAAATAATAAAATGATTACCTTTGTATGAATGGTTGGCTACCAACTGCATCACATTCAAAATAAATTGGTAACTTAATAAAATTTAATTGGTTACCTTGGTCTGAAGGTTTGGCTACCAACTGCACTATGAAAAAACTGCAGGTGTGGATGTGAATTAGTTACTTTGGTATGGAGGTTTTGTTACCTTGGTGCGAAGGTTTGCTTACCTTGATCTGAATATTTGGTAACCAACTGTACTAAGAAAAAAAATTTAAAGTGTGAAGGTTGATTGGTTACTTTGATATGACAGATTGGTTACCTTGATATGAAAGTTTGGTTACCATCATCCAGTATTCATATCCACCGCCACCACCGCCTGAATCTTCATACCCAATTGCTTCTTACCATCTCCGTCGGTGCAATCGTCTTTTCCATCCCACCCATCGCCACTTTCGAAATTCTCTCCCAAAATCCGGTGCTCACAATTGTTGGCAAGTAGTGTTCGTCGGCATAACAGGAGCCCCTGCAATAGTTTTGGAAGACCGGGAAGTAGGTTGTATCTGAGATCACCTCAAGGGCTAGATCCCGATCCATCACAAACCATTGCGACTTTTCTCCATTGTTGGAGTTTGATAATTGGATACATTTGGTGGCTGTAACCACCGCGGCCAACAGGGGTTGGTAAATCATACGACTCTACAAGATTTTGGGGGGAAGAATTCATTAGGTAAAAGTAAATGGTGGAGAAGTTGAACAACTGAATGCACGACTTGGAGAGGAGTACAAAAACTTGGTTGGAGAAATCAAGAAGAGCATTGGCTAGCAGGCGCCGTTCGGCTTCAATATCTCTTCGATATATATAAAGAATGCGATTGAATGAAGAAGAAGGGTGATGACTAACTGCAGTTGTTATAGATGAGGAGAGAGAAAAGAAGTCATGGGTATAACTAATCCCTAAATTAAGAAATTTTAATTGAATACTAATTCCATAAATTAAGGAATCCTAATTGCACTACTATTGTAAATAAATATGGAAGTATATTAGTTGTGAAAAGATTTTATGAGTGCATTATTGTTGTAATTATTTTTAAAAATGTAATTGATTATGTAATTCATCCTTTAAACAACCTCATGTGGACTGCAACCCACCATACCAATCGGACCTAAATAGTCATGGCCCAACATTGCCTCCCAGTCTTCCATTCAAATAAAATATTTAATAGAAGAGTACTCCAAACACGGCCCAACGACTAATAATTAACAAAATCAGGCCCAAGAACCTTAATTTGAAGCCCAGATGGCAAACCAACCTTTCAACTCCACCCACGTGCCCCATTATGACATCCATTAATGAGTCGCCATTCGATATTTGGGCATAATTGAAAGGACACGCTACCTTAAATTGTAGCGCCTCCAAATTCGAGTCTCTCAAACCTCGTATCTGGTGCGTCACGGTACAATATCTTCTTACACATTTTATAACTAACGCGGAATATATACAAACATACATTGTTCCTTTCAAATGATTCTACAACATTTTCCCAAGTTCTACAACATTAACTCATTACATACCTTAAACAATTAAAAAAGTTTACATAATCAACATATTTAAGGTAACATAATAGTTAAAGCATAATAATCTACTCTTGAAATTTATCCTTGTCTCTGTCTTTCTTCGAACCTTCTTTTTATCATGATTGAAAAGAAATAAGCTTTCAAGTTCAACAATGTAATATAATTGTGAAAGAGCATAAATCAATTTCAATGATTAAATGACTGAATCAATAATGCGGAGTAGTCAACCATGACCATTAACAAATTTAACTCACCCTTATGGTAATAAAGGTAATCAGTCTTTCATACCTGATGAACATATGCAACTTGTATTAATTGCGAATCAATAATCAAAGATGTGGAGTAATTGTAAATAATTAAACCATTAGCATGCTTGAAACATAATAACTCGAATTTAAGTTAGGAAACTTCCCTTGTCCGTCGATTACTGCTACACAGTCTATTTTAATATCTTATGAAAAACCTATCATATATAAGATTGATCTCTCAATCAGTATATCATATCATACCTCATAATATCACTATTTTCAAAATAAATCATCTAATATTTAACCACATAATTAAATATTAGACGACACCTTAAACCATCATTATTATTATCGTCCTTTGATAATATTTCAATCACTTTATTATCATCTTAAAACTTTTGTTTAATATTATTAATCACTTAATAATATTTTATTTACTTCTTAACATTTTAATTGTTTACAAATATTATTAACCCTTTAATAATATTTTATTCATTTACTAAAATCTTAATCATTTCCAAATATTATTAATTCTTTAATAATATTTTAATCACTTACTAATATTATTAATCATTTAATAATATTTTATTCACTTGCAATTATTATTAACTCTTTAATAATAATCTTAATAATTTACAAATATTATTAATCCTTTAACAATAATCTTAATCATTTATAAATATTATTAATCGTTTAATAATATTTTAATAATCTAATATTATTAATCATTTAATAATATTTTAATCATTATCTAATATTATTAATCACTTAATAATATTTTAATTTAACTTTAATCTAATATTTTTAATCATTTAATAATATTTTAATTTAACTTTAATCTAATATTAGTAATCATTTAATAATATTTTAATTTAAATATTATTAAGTACTTAATAATATTTTAATATAATATTATTAATCTTTTAATAATATTTTAATCATTTATTATACTTATAAATAATTTAATTAATTGTTTATCCTTTACTATAACATTTATTTAACAAACTTAAAATTTCATAAATATAAAATTTTATTAAAAATGACCAAACTACCCTCTAAAAATCTGATTACCTCATATCAAGGGTCTTTGGTTAAAAAAATTCCATTTTTACCCTTTATAAAATCATTTTACTTATTTTATCAATTTATTCATAACTCAATAATTTCCATGAAAAATTCCAAATCAATTCCAAAAATTTTAATTTTCTGCAAAAAAATCATTTAATATTACCCTTATGAACATATAATTTTTCTGGAATTTTCAGTTTTGTTTATTAGGCTTAAAATGGCCAGCACAGTCAGATCTTGCAGCAATTTTCATGAACTGAGTTTTAGTCCAAAACTTTCAGGGGATGTTCCGATTATGTATATGTACTTCCTGTAAAACTTTTACAATTTTTGGAGTTACACACTAGGAGATATTCTCTTTTACTTTTTAAGTAGTCATTTCTCGTAAAATCCATAACTTTCATCCTCCACATCCAAAAATTACCATCTTTTTACAAAAAATAGTTAACTTATCATATTATCATCTCAAATTTTTCTAGAATTTTTAAAGTACAAAAATTGGACGAAATTACCCCTGCAATGGACTGCCCTAAAATAGTGTATTTTCCCTCTTTTTCTTTTCCAGGACAGTTTTGCTTAAAACAGTCTAGGGTCAGTGCAGCTACTGCACAGGTGGCGCGGATCACGCCAAGGTCAGCTTGTGAGCGGCGCGGGCCGCGTCGATCGGCGGTCTGAAGTTTAATATTTTGTTTTTGGGAGGACATTATGGGTAATTTGAGACATAATGTAAAGTATGGTTGGAATATGATTAGTGGCTATAAATACTATCTATTATAAAGCCCTATGTAACCAAGGAATCATCAATAAAACAAAAAGCCGTCCGTGGAGTACCCAAATTGAGAAACTACGTAAATCTGTGTGTGTTAATTCTTAATTCTCTATTGTCGTGTGCGTGTGTATGATCCTAATTTCTAACAAATTGGTATCAGAGCTAGGTTGGATTGAACACGCTAAGAACAATGACATCAAATTCATCAGTTACAAAGTTTAATGTGATGAAGTTTGATGGGACTGGGAATTTCGAGCTATGGCAACAGAGGGTAAAGGATCTGTTGGTGCAGCAGGGATTGGTGAAGGCATTAAAGAAGAAATCGGAGTCCATGACTACTGATGACTGGGATGAACTCCAAGCGAAGGTGGTGAGTACAATTCGTTTGTGCCTAGCAGGCGATGTTATGTATCACGTGATTGGTGATGAATCGACATCGGGTGTATGGAGTAAATTGGAATCCAGGTATATGTCAAAGTCATTGACAAATAAGTTATTTCTGAAGCATAAGTTGTTTAGGTTAAAGATGATTGAAGGTTCAAAGCTTATTCAACATATTCACAATTTCAATCAGATAATTAGTGTAAAATCCCAACTTTTATAAATAAAGATGAATTTTCTATAAATATCATTTTTGAATATTATAGAGTTAATTTGATATAATGTTATAGTTGTGGGTAATATTTATAAATTTTGCAAAGTACGCAAGTTGTTATATAATATTCGATTGGTCGGAGAATATTCGTTTTAACAGGAAATATTCGTACAACGGCACAATCATTGGTGGACCCCACAACGGAATTATTGTCGGATTGAGAAAACGACAAAAATATTTTATTAAAAATAACGGCGGAAGTTTTACCATTGTTACTGTTGAACTACTCGGTAGTAAAAATACAGTAATACGTGTGGTTGCATAGTAGCACACGATATTGATTATTAATGCTTATGTGAGAAGTCACTCAGTTTGATTCAATTATTGTCAGTTAATAATATGAATTATTTAGCGATAATGACGTTTTGTTTAATTCGTATTATTAACGTAATAAAACAGAAACATCTTTTTATATAAAACAGAATACTTTATTAAAGTTATTCTATAAATAGAATATATTATATTTTATTTAAAAGATTTTTCTTTAAATATGGACCGTCAGATTAAAGTAATCAATCTGGACCGTTCATGGATTAGTTACTATGCATTCTATTTTTTTATAAATAGCAGCTCATTCCTTCATTATTTCTTACGAATTCACTGAACTCTAGAGAGAGAAACTATAGAGAGAAACTATAGAGAGAGAGAGAAGAAGAGTATTCTGCTACTTTACTACTTCCTTATTTCAGCTCTTCTTTAAAACGGTAAGGGGTGTTATTCTTTCTTATTCATGAAGAGAACTGTTGTTATTCCATTTATTATTATTCTGTTGGAATAACCTGTATATGCGGTCTACCCTATACTTGGTGACATTCTTCTATTATTCTGTTAGAATATCCTGTCTGTGTGTTTTATACCGGACCTGGTTCCATTTTTATTATTATTCTGTCGGAACATCCTGTCTGTGTGTTTTACACCGGACCTGGTTCCATTATTTATTATTCTGTCGGAATATCCTGTCTGTGCGTTTACGCCGGACCTGGTTCCATTATTTATTATTCTGTCGGAATATCCTGTCTGTGCGTTTACGCCGGACCTGGTTCCATTATTTATTATTCTGTCGGAATATCCTATCTGTGCGTTTACGCCGGACCTGGTTCCATTATTTATTATTCTGTTGGAATAACCTGTCTGTGCGGTCTATCGCATGCATGGTGATTTCTTTTGTTATTCCATTCTTTATTATACTCAGTTGGTTAAGTTTTGACTTCTATACTCCATGAAATTTGTGGAATATCCTTGATAATTGCGTTTCATCCAGTATCTTTTCATGAAAATATTCTTCTAAGCATTCTTGAATTTTACTCCACAAAGCAGTATCATGTTGACAATTTGGACGTTGTTAATTCTTGGATAAATTAATTCTTGAACTTGTTTTATTGAATTCTTATATCATTGTCATCATCCTCATGTTTATAAAATGTTAAAAGTCATATGTGGCCTGTAGTGCATAGATGGACTTGGTATGATTATGACCAGGGATTATTCGGTATAATCATGACCGTAATGTTACAAATGATGTGGTAAAAGTCCTCATTGGCCCGTAGTGCATTGATGGACAGTTGTTGGCATGATCATGACCATTAATGAATACACGAATATCCTTGGCCGTAGTGCAGGGGTGATTCGATGATGTGGATTATTTTATTAAGCTGAGTCCCAGCGATAACAGTGTTGAAAGACCTTTTAAATCATAAAAGATAGTAGAGTTTATTTTCTACTTGACTCTTTTAATGGATTGCTTGTTCCACTGCAGTTAAACTTGATGTCTATTATATTTTATCAGTTTAACATTGTTGAAGGCTAATGATAATTTATTCTGCATTATCTTAGTCATAATATTTCTTACTGGGCTAGTTGAGCTCACCCTTTCTTTCACTGTTCTCTTCAGGAAATGAGAACGTAGCTGAGGCAAGTCGGGGAACGGAGTGATGGTTCGAATGATAGTATTAGTTAGTAGTCCTCACTATTCTATGTAATGGTGTGTTAATAAATGTAATGAGGACTCCTTTTGAGTATGAATACTCTCTAGAAGATAATATTTGTATTCAAACTCACAGTTTATATTTTGTCGTATTGTACACGACAGTTGTATTAGTAAGTTGTATTTGTATTCTGTACTATATATCTGACGACCCAAGATGGGTGATGTATACCTAATTTTGGGGGCGTCACAGTTGGTATTAGAGCTTAGGGATATGATCCTTGGCTAAGATGTGAGAATAGAACTAGGAGGGGAGAGACGGGGAATTCCTTCGCTAGTATGACCTACCTAAGTTTATTTGCATGGTATTTAATTGGTCGATCATAATATAAGGATAATATATGACATATCAATTAACTTTTATTTTGTGACAGTATCTGAAAATGGCATCTGAGAATGTTGAGAATAGCAATGGAGCACAAGCGACTGTTGATTCACCACATATCAATAATCAGGATAATGTGCATCAGGAAGGTGACAATCCTCATGCAAACAACAACACTGACCAGATGATGAATGATGGAATGTTCAGAAACTTTATGCAGTTCATGCAACAGCAGGTGAGAGCGGCTCCTGTCCAAAATATAGGTGGAAACACTGAAAACTCTCGGGCGGTCACCGCTAAACAGTTCAAGGAGCTGGGACCACCAGAGTTTAAGGGAGAGCCAAAACCACTTATAGTGGAAACATGGATAAAGCAGATTACCAAGATATTTGATGTCTTGGGATGCTCCGAGGAGCAAAAGGTTCCCTTTGCCGCCTTTATGTTGCGAGGAGAGGCAGATTACTGGTGGGAATCGATTAAGCGTACTCAACCTGCCGCACTGAAGATGTCTTGGGAGAAGTTCCAAGAGCTGTTCAATGACAAATACTTTCCCGAAAGTGTTCGTCACATGAAGGAGGTGGAGTTCATCAAATTGGAGCAGAATAATATGACCGTGTCGCAGTATGAGGCTAAATTTGCTGAGTTGTCCCGGTTTGCGTCCCACTTGGTGGATAATGAAGAGCGAATGACGCGAATGTTTTTACGAGGTTTAAAACCTGAGATACGTCAACATCTTATTTCTCATAAACTGTGTTTGTATTCAGATGTTGTGAATAGGGCTTAGTTAATGGAGCGCGATAACGAGTCAACGCAACCAAAAGAGAGCAGTCGACAAAATGATAATACCAGTGAGAGCAGTCATCGAAGCGATGACAACAAGCGTGGAGGGAATCAACAGGCCAGAAATGATAACCACTTCGGTGGTAATCAGGGCCAAAACAATAAGAATGGTCATTTCAAGAAGAGGAGATTCAACAATGATGGAAAGACGTCAGCACCAGCACCTGTTGTTAAGGAAGGAGAACGACCACCTATCATATGTTTTAAATGCGGAGGGGAGGGGCACATCAGTCCAAACTGCGCGATGCCGTCTAAAGCATGTTATAATTGTGGAAGAGAAGGTCATTTAGCTCGATTTTATCGTTTACCAAAAACAAGTTCAGCCAAGATGGAGACACCAAAGACCGTCCCAGAAAAGTCAAAACCGGTAGTGCAAGGGAGAGCGTTTGTTGTGACCTCCCAGAAAGCAAGGAACCCGAATGAGGTCATCACGGGTAAGCTTATCATAAACTCTAACGAAGTCTATACTTTATTTGATACCGGTTCTACCCATTCTTTTATTTCTCCTACTTGCGCTCATCGATTAAATTTGACTCCGGAGAAATTAGACTTTGATTTATCTGTTGAAACTCCATTGGGAGAAACCTTCATTACATCCACGGTTTATAAGTCTTGTTTGGTTCAAGTTGGTACCCACACATTACCTGTCGATCTGATTTCATTAAAAATACTTACATTTGACGTGATTCTAGGGATTGATTGGTTAACTACTCATCATGCAAAAATTGATTGTTTTCGTAAGGTTGTTAGCTTTCATATTCCTAATCGACCTATTATGCGAATTCAAGCAACCAAACCATTAAAATCAATCGCTGTCATCTCAAGCCATAAAGCTATTCATTTATTGAAAAACGGATGTCAAGCTTTCTTAGCTCATGTCATGGATCTAAACAAAAATACGTCATTTTGAATGATATTTCTATTGTTAATAAATTCCCTGACGTATTCCCTGAAGAACTTCCTGGCCTACCCCCAGAGCGTGAAATTGAATTTTGTATCGACCTTGAACCCGGTACAAAACTTATTTCCAAAGCCCCATATCAAATGGCTCCTATTGAACTTCAGGAGTTAAAGATCCAACTGCAGGAATTGTTAGACATTGGCTTTATTCATCCTAGTACTTCTCCTTGGGGTGCTCCTGTTCTATTCGTGAAGAAGAAAGATGGAAGTATGCGACTTTGTATTGATTATCGGGAGTTGAATCATGTCACCATCAAAAACAGGTACCCATTGCCACGTATTGATGACCTGTTTGACCAGTTGCAAGGAGCACAATTCTTTTCAAAGATCGATCTTCGTTCTGGATATCATCAGCTGAAGGTTAGAACTGAGGATATTCCAAAGACGGCTTTTAGAACTCGGTACGGGCATTATGAATTCCTAGTCATGTCCTTTGGATTGACTAATGCTCCTGCTGCCTTCATGGATATGATGAACCGGGTATTCAAGGAATATTTGGATCACTTTGTGGTCGTCTTTATTGATGACATCCTTATTTATTCCAAAAGTCGTGAAGATCATGAGCAACACTTGAGGCTGGTACTCCAAAAGCTTCGTGAATACAAGCTTTATGCCAAGTTGAAGAAATGCGAGTTCTGGCTGGAGGAGGTAGCATTCCTTGGGCACGTAGTATCAAGTCGTGGAATATCGTTGACCCGGCAAAGATTGAAGCTATTCAAAGCTGGGAGCAACCTAAATCAGTGACCGAAGTACGTAGCTTTCTTGGTTTAGCTGGTTATTATCGGAGATTCGTGGAAGGATTTTCTCGAATCGCTACTCCATTAACTCAGCTGACTTGAAAAGATACAAAGTTCGGTTGGAGCGAAGAATGTGAGAAGATTTTTCAAGAACTCAAGAGGAGACTCATTTCAGCACCTGTTCTAACAATACCATCTGGCTCGGAAGGATTTGTCATCTACAGTGATGCTTCGAGCAAAGGGTTGGGATGCGTTCTCATGCAACATGGAAAAGTCATAGCCTATGCATCAAGACAACTCAAGGAATATGAGAGGAATTATCCTACTCATGATCTAGAGTTGGCAGCTGTTGTCTTTGCACTTAAAATTTGGAGGCATTACTTGTATGGGGAGAAGGTGGAGATCTTTACGGATCATAAAAGCCTCAAATATTTCTTCACTCAAAAGGAACTCAACATGCGACAACGACGTTGGCTTGAACTGTTGAAAGATTATGATCATACCATTCAATACCATCCTGGAAAAGCGAACGTGGTAGCTGACGCATTGAGTAGAAGATCATATGCAAGTACGAGTGCAATATTGTCAACACAAAGGCCCATTTTGTGTGACTTGCAAAGGATGGAGATAGAGTTAAAGACTCCAGGGACCCATGTGATGATGGCGAATATACGAGTAGAACCAACTTTAATCGATAAAGTTAAAGCTGCTCAAGCTACAGACCTGGAGCTGATGCGTATGAGGAAGAAAGTGCAAGAAGGTGCTATGCCGGAAGCAAGAATCGATGAAGAAGGAATACTTCGAGTCAACTCCAGACTTTGTGTTCCTAACAACCCTGATTTAAAGTATGAAATCATGATGGAGGCGCACAACACACCGTTTGCAATCCATCCTGAAAGTACCAAAATGTATCATGATCTTCGTCATACATTTTGGTGGAGCAATATGAAGAGAGAGATAGCGTTGTTTATCTCAAGGTGTCTAACTTGTCAACGAGTCAAAGCGGAGCATCAAGTACCAAAAGGTCCATTGCAACCACTTGAAATTCCAGAATGGAAGTGGGAGCACATTACCATGGATTTCGTTACCGGTCTTCCTAAGGTTTCTCAAGGTATAGATGCGATTTGGGTCATTGTTGATAGATTGACCAAGTCTGCTCATTTCTTACCGATACGAGAAACTTATACACTTGAACGTCTTGCTCGTATGTACATAAACGAGATTGTAAGACTGCATGGTATGCCAGTATCCATAGTTTCTGATCGAGACCCAAGATTCACTTCACGATTTTGGGTTAGTTTACAAAAAGCTATGGGCACAGATTTACGATTTAGTTCGGCATATCATCCTCAGACGGACGGACAATCAGAGAGGACTATTCAAACTCTAGAAGATTTATTAAGACTCTGTGTCTTTGACTTCAAGGGAAGTTGGGACAAGTTCTTACCATTGGTGGAGTTTTCCTACAACAACAGTTATCAAGCAAGTATTGGCATGGCTCCATTCGAAGCATTGTATGGAAGAAAATGTCGTTCTCCAGTATGCTGGGATGAGGTGGGTGAAGCAACGTTGTTGGGACCGGAGTTGGTATGTATGACTACGGAAAAGATTCAAACGATCCGACAACGTATAAAAACCTCACAAGATTGACAAAAGAGTTATGCTAATCTTCATCGAAAGGACGTGGAATTTGATGTAGGAGATCATGTGTTCTTAGTGTTGCTCCATGGAAAGGAGTTACGAGATTTGGAAAGAGAGGAAAGCTCAATCCTCGATTCATCGGTCCATTTTTAATCCTCGATCGAGTAGGAACTGTGGCTTATAGACTCGCTTTACCGCCAAGTATGTCTCGTGTTCATAACGTTTTTCACATATCCATGTTACGCAAATATGTGGAAGACCCAAACCACATTATTGAGTTAGAACCGGACGAAATAGCGGAGGATTTGACGTATGAAGAAGTTCCTGTTCAAATCTTGGATAAGAAGGAACATATTCTACGCTCCAAGGTTATACCTCAAATCAAAGTTTTGTGGAGAAACCGCACAGACAGGTTATTCCAACAGAATAATAAATAATAGAACCAAGTCCGGCGTAAAACGCACAGACATGATATTCCAACAGAATAATAAATAATGGAACATGGTCCGGCGTAAAACGCACGGACAGGATATTCCAACAGAATAATAATAAAGACGGAACCAGGTCCAGTGTAAAACACACAGACAGGATGTTCTAACAGAATAATAATAAAGACGGAACCAGGTCTGGTGTAAAACACACAGACAGGATGTTCCAACAGAATAATAATAAAGACGGAACCAGGTCTGGTGTAAAACACACAGACAAGATGTTTCAACAGAATAATAGAAGAATGTCACCAAGTATAGGGTAGACCGCGTATACAGGTTATTCCAACAGAATAATAAGAAATGGAATAACAACATTTCTCTTCATGAATAAGAAAGAATAACACCCCATACCGTTTTAAAAAAGAACTGAAATAAGGAAGTAGTTAAGTAGCAGAATACTTTTCTTCTCTCTCTCTATAGTTTCTCTCTCTAGAGTTCAGTGAATTCGTAAGAAATAATGAAGGAATGAGCTGCTATTTATAAAAAAATAGAATGCATAGTAACTAATCCATGAACGGTCCAGATTGATTACTTTAATCTGACGATCCATAATTAAAGAAAAATCTTTTAAATAAAATATAATATATTCTATTTATAGAATAACTTTAATAAAGTATTCTGTTTTATATAAAAAGATGTTTCTGTTTTATTACGTTAATAATATGAATAAAACAAAACTTCATTATCGCTAAATAATTCATATTATTAACTAACAATAATTGAATCAAACTGAGTTACTTCTCACATAAGCATTAATAATCAATACCGTGTGCTACTATGCAACCACACGTATTACTGTACTTTTACTACCGAGTAGTTCAACAGTATTAATGGTAAAACTTTCGCCGTTATTTTTAATAAAATATTTTTGTCGTTTTCTCAATCCGACAATAATTCCGTTGTGGGGTCCACCAATGATTGTGCCGTTGTACGAATATTTCCTGTTAAAACGAATATTCCCCGACCAATCGAATATTATATAACAACTTGCGTACTTTGCAAAATTTATAAATATTACCCACAACTATAACATTATATCAAATTAACTCCATAATATTCAAAAATGATATTTATAGAAAATTCATCTTTATTTATAAAAGTTGGGGTCTTACACATTATTTGGTAGAGTGTAAACAATTGAAATAAATTGTTTATAAGTTTATGAAGTGATTAAAATATTGTTATGATATTAACAATATTAGATTATGAGTTTATTAAATGATGGATAATATTTGGATAAATTTAAAGTCTTTAATATGTATCCTTGATTTCGTTTGATTAATGCTTATAATATTGTCATCATCCTTATGTTTATAATATGTTGAAAGTCATCTGTGGCCTGTAGTGCATAGATGGACTTGGTATGATTATGACCAAGGATTATTCGGTATAATCATGACTGTAATGTTACAAATGATGTGGTAAAAGTCATCTTTGGCCCGTAGTGCATAGATGGACTTGGTATGATTATGACCAGGTGTTATTCGATATAATCATGACCGTAATGTTACAAATGATGTGTTAAAAATCCTCATTTACCGTAGTGCATTGATGGACAATTTTTGGTATGATTATGGCTATGGATTCTCTTCGGCCAAGGGTGCAAAGATGAATTGTTTTACGGCATAATCAAGACCGTTGATAAAAACACAATTATCTTTGGCCGTAGTGCATGGATAATTCGTGGTCGTGATACTAAAGAATATCATTGGCCTGTAGTGCAGGGATGATTCGATGATATGGATTAATTATTGAGCTGAGTCTCAGCAATGAAATATTAATTCATAGATGTGATAATAATGAACATCTTTGGTTGTAGTGCAAAGATGATTTAATTAGTGTGATTATGAGCAGAAATTATGATTTGGTATAACCATGATTTTTGATGTTTCAGGTGATGATAGGTGATAAAAATTATCTTCGTCCTGGGTATGAAAAGGAATTCAGAATCACAATTATGATTATGAGTTATTCATATGATTGTGGACAGGAATTATTGATTGATGTTACATGGATAAAACATTATTGGTGGACTTTTAACATGGAGAAGATAATAGACCTGATGGTCTATTTGACTCTTTTAATGGATTGCTCGTTCCGCTGTAACTATGGTTGAAAAGTTTTATCATCTACCATATGTTCTAAATCTCTGATTTATTATTGATAAAAGTTATTGATAATTTAATTATCTTTAGTTATGATATTATTTATTGGGCTAGTTGTGCTCACCCTTTTGCTTCACAATTCCTTTCAGGTAATAAGAGTGTAACTGGGTCGAGCGGGGATAGCAGGAGAATAGAACGGTGGTCTATAGCTGTTGAGGTTCTCCCTAAATAGTATAGAAATAATTTTATTTAGAACTTTAGATAAGTGTGTCGTATTGTATATGTCATTTGATATTTAATTTTGGTGAACCAAATAGGGTGAGGTGAACCCAACTTTGGAAGGGTGTTTTGCCACTATCATACAAGATGTCTAATGTCATACAACCTCGTGTTATCATAAGACAAGGTTGTGCACATCTATTTGCTGAGTATATCTACGAGCACTACCTATATGATCTTGGAGTTTATGTGAAATATAATTTCTACTTGGAGACAGTGGAGATAGTTATATGCCAAGAGAAGACTCACCATTGAAAAGAAGATGATAGTAATCTTCTCATTTTTCTTTGGGGTCTATTGGGTCAACCAAGGATAATTCTGTGGACATATGATATCTATCATAACCTAGACGCATAGCCTCCCATGTACGAAGGTTTCCTTGATCACTTCTCAAAGATTTTAATTTCTAAAATAGTTTTTGACTGTACCTTTATGTAAGGTGCAATCATGACATGAGTCAGAGTTGGTATATGTATTTGTATTTAAACTCACAGTATACATGTCGTTGCATTTTGCACGACAGTTGTATAAATGAAGTTGTATTTGATTTTTATAGTGTATTTTTCTGGCGACTCAGAATGGGTGATGTATACCTATTTTTGGGGGCGTCATATTTGGTATCAGAGCTTAGGGATATGGTCGCTGGCGGAGATAAGAGTCTAGAACTAGGAGGGAAGAGACGAGTTATATACTTCGCTAGTGTGTGACTTACCTAAGCTGAAATTGTTTACTTGATAAATTGACAAATTGCGATATGTCGATTAACCTTTGTTTTGAAGCTATATTTTAGAACGATATCTGAAATATAGGAGATGAGAAAAGGAAAAATCATGATAGCGAGAAAATTACCGAAAAGGTACAATCTGAAAAGAAAGCAAGGTATTCTCATCTCTTCGAATATCAGGTACGTACGTAAATTTCGAGGGCGAAATTTCATAAGGTGGAGAGATTGTGAGACCCCGAATTTTTATGAAATAAAAGTATTCAATTTTTTTATTTTTGTGAATAGTTAAATTGATAAAAGTTTAAAGTTAAGGGTGACATTTGAAATTTTTTCAAAGTAAATGATAATGAAGTTCTGTTTTATTAGTATTATTAACGTAATAAAACAGAAAAACTTTTTATATAAAACAGAATACTTTTAAAAAGTTATCTGTTTTATTAGACAATAATTAGAATATATTATTTTTATTATACATAGTATTTGCATAGTGCCTGCATAGTGTTTGCATAGTAAATTTTTTTATAAAGTTATTCGTTTTATTAGATTATAAATAGAATATATTATATTTTATTTAAAAGATTTTGCTTTAAATATGGACCGTCCGATTAAAAGTAAATCAATCTGGTCCGTTCATGAATTAGTTACTATGCAGTCCATTCTTCTATAAATAGAAGCTCATTCCTTCATTATTTCTTACGGATTTACTAAAACTCTAGAGAGAGAAACTATAGAGAGAGTTCTTCTTCTATAATCTTGAGCGTATTTATTTAGAGTTTAAGAAAGCTTTGAGCGTAGTGCAAGTTTTCTTCGAGTATATCCTCGCCCTACCAGTCGGAATACTCTTCCTTCAAAGGTAAGGGATATTATTTGTTGTACTCGTAAGGGGTATTCTTTCTTTCTTATTCATGAAGAGAACTTCAGTTATTCCATTCTTTATTATTCTGTTGGAATAACCTGTATACGCGGGCTACCCTATACTTGGTGAAATTCTTCTGTTATTCTATTTTTATTATTCTGTTGGAACATCTTGTCTGTGCATTTTACGCCGGACCTGGTTCCGTCTTTATTATTCTGTTAAAATATCATGTCTGTGCATTTTACGCCGGACCTGGTTCCGTCTTTACTATTCTGCTGGAATATCCTGTCTATGCGTTTTATGCTGGACCTGGTTCCGTCTTTATTATTCTATTGGGAATAACCTGTCTGTGTGGTCTCTATCGCATGCATGGTGAATCCTTTTGTTATTCCATTCTTTATTATTCTGTTGGAATAACTTGTCTATGTGGATTACCACATGCATGGTGAATGATCCTTTGTATTTCATTCCTTATTAAATTGTGGAAATAATCTATTTACGTTGATTATGATGAGAGTCATAATAAAAGCATTGGACTGATGAAAATCATGGGTATATGTGATATTATTAAGTGCTATGATGAGTTATGTTGGTTATTATGTGAAAACATGAAAGTTTCTTAGAAATCACAAGGGGTTGAAAAATCAGATTTTGGTGAAAACGGAACATAAAATTCAATTGACCATATCTCCTATTATATTTTGAATTTTTGAGTGTGGTCAAGTCCAAGAGTTAGATCTATGAGTTTCCTAACTTATCCAAGTGGAATCACTAGAAAAGGTGTTGTAGATTTTCGTGTGGACTGATTTTAGTAAAAGAGTCCAAAGCTGTAAAATAACAAAAAGCTACTGTCCAGATTTTAAAAAGGGCATTTTCGGCCATTTAATTTGTGAGAAAAATTCTGGTCTTTTGGGCCATGAAAATATATGTTATAAAGTACCCCCTGTCCAAAAATGAGCTCATTCCGACTTAAAATGAGCAAGTTATGACCATTTCAATATTTAGATTTTTTTGACGAAAAAAGCTATAACCGGAGTTCTATAACTCCGATGACCACGAAATTTAAACTGGAAGCTCATGTTAACATGTGTAAGATCTTGCCAAGATTTGGAAATTTTTGGAGTTAACCTTAAGGTAGCTAATTTCTTAAGGAATTAATTAGAAATTAATTTTTGAAAAATAGTAAATAAATTTTAAAAATATCAAGAAAAATATATGTTCATTATGGGACTATATTATGCTTAATCCCAAAAAAGAATAATTTTTGGGACTGATTTGGTATTTTTCATGAAAATAGTTTAGTTACGAACATATGAGTTAAATATGTTATGTGAAGTAACAAAGTTGGAAAAATAGAATTTTATGACTTGGAAATCCTATATAAGGTATGTGCAGATTTTTGATGAGTAATTTGATCATTGGTGATGAAATCTTATGAGTATGACATTTTTGAATGATTAAATACATTATTTGGTAGAGTGTAAACAATTGAAATAAATTGTTTATAAGTTTATGAAGTGATTAAAATATTGTTATGATATTAACAATATTAGATTATGAGTTTATTAAATGATGGATAATATTTGGATAAATTTAAAGTCTTTAATATTTATCCTTGATTTCGTTTGATTAATGCTTATAATATTGTCATCATCCTTATGTTTATAATATGTTGAAAGTCATCTGTGGCCTGTAGTGCATAGATGGACTTGGTATGATTATGATCAGGGATTATTCGGTATAATCATGACTGTAATGTTACAAATGATGTGATAAAAGTCATCTTTGGCCCGTAGTGCATAGATGGACTTGGTATGATTATGACCAGGTGTTATTCGGTATAATCATGACCGTAATGTTATAAATAATGTGTTAAAAATCCTCATTTGCCGTAGTGCATTGATGGACAATTTTTGGTATGATTATGGCTATGGATTCTCTTCGGCCAAGGGTGCAAAGATGAATTGTTTTATGGCATAATCAGGACCGTTGATAAAAACACAATTATCTTTGGCCGTAGTGCATGGATAATTCGTGGTCGTGATACTAAAGAATATCCTTGGCCTGTAGTGCAGGGATGATTCGATGATATGGATTAATTATTGAGCTGAGTCTCAGCAATGAAATATTAATTCATAGATGTGATAATAATGAACATCTTTGGCCGTAGTGCAAAGATGATTTAATTAGTGTGATTATGAGCAAAAATTGTGATTTGGTATAACCATGATTTTTGATGTTTCAGGTAATGATAGGTGATAAAAATTATCTTCGTCCTGGGTATGAAAAGGAATTCAGAATCACAATTATGATTATGAGTTATTCATATGATTGTGGACAGGAATTATTGATTGATGTTACAGGGATAAAACATTATTGGTGGACTTTTAACATGGAGAAGATAATAGACCTGATGGTCTATTTGACTCTTTTAATGGATTGCTCGTTCCGCTGCAACTATGGTTGAAAAGTTTTATCATCTACCATATGTTCTAAATCTCTGATTTATTATTGATAAAAGTTATTGATAATTTAATTATCTTTAGTTATGATATTATTTATTGGGCTAGTTGTGCTCACCCTTTTGCTTCACAATTCCTTTCAGGTAATAAGAGTGTAGCTGGGTCAAGCGGGGATAGCAGGAGAATAGAACGGTGGTCTATAGCTGTTGAGGTTCTCCCTAAATAGTATAGAAATAATTTTATTTAGAACTTTAGATAAGTGTGTCGTATTGTATATGTCATTTGATATTTAATTTTGGTGAACCAAATAGGGTGAGGTGAACCCAACTTTGGAAGGGTGTTTTGCCACTATCATACAAGATGTCTAATGTCACACAACCTCGTGTTATCATAAGACAGGGTTGTGCACATCCACTTGCTGAGTATATCTATGAGCACTACCTATATGATCTTGGAGTTTATGTGAAATATAATTTCTACTTGGAGACAGTGGAGATAGTTATATGCCAAGAGAAGACTCACCATTGGAAAGAAGATGATAGTAATCTTCTCATTTTTCTTTGGGGTCTATTGGGTCAACCAAGGATAATTCTGTGGACATATGATATCTATCATAACCTAGACGCATAGCCTCCCATGTACGAAGGTTTCCTTGATCACTTCTCAAAGATTTTAATTTCTAAAATAGTTTTTGACTGTACCTTTATGTAAGGTGCAATCATGACATGAGTCAGAGTTGGTATATGTATTTGTATTTAAACTCACAGTATACATGTCGTTGTATTTTGCACGACAGTTGTATAAATGAAGTTGTATTTGATTTTTATAGTGTATTTTTTTGGCGACTCAGAATGGGTGATGTATACCTATTTTTGGGGGCGTCACATTTGGTATCAGAGCTTAGGGATACGGTCGCTGGCGGAGATAAGAGTCTAGAACTAGGAGGGGAAGACGAGTTATATACTTCGCTAGTGTGTGACTTACCTAAGCTGAAATTGTTTACTTGAAAAATTGACAAATTGCGATATGTCGATTAACCTTTGTTTTGAAGCTATATTTTAGAATGATATCTGAAATATAGGAGATGAGAAAAAGAAAAATCATGATAGCGAGGAAATTACCGGGAAGGTACAATCTGAAAAGAAAGCAAGGTATTCTCATCTCTTCGAATATCAGGTACGTACGTAAATTTCAAGGGCGAAATTTCATAAGGTGGAGAGATTGTGAGACCCCGAATTTGTATGAAATAAAAGTATTCAATTTTTTTATTTTTGTGAATAGTTAAATTGATAAAAGTTTAAAGTTAAGGGTGACATTTGAAAATTTTTCAAAGTAAATGATAATGAAGTTCTGTTTTATTAGTATTATTAACGTAATAAAACAGAAAAACTTTTTATATAAAACAGAATACTTTTAAAAAGTTATCTGTTTTATTAGACAATAATTAGAATATATTATATTTTATTATACATAGTATTTGCATAGTGCCTGCATAGTGTTTGCATAGTAAAATCTTTTATAAAGTTATTCGTTTTATTAGATTATAAATAGAATATATTATATTTTATTTAAAAGATTTTGCTTTAAATATGGACCGTCCGATTAAAAGTAAATCAATCTGGACCGTTCATGAATTAGTTACTATGCAGTCCATTCTTCTATAAATAGAAGCTCATTCCTTCATTATTTCTTACGAATTTACTAAAACTCTAGAGAGAGAAACTATAGAGAGAGTTCTTCTTCTATAATCTTGAGCGTATTTATTTAGAGTTTAAGAAAGCTTTGAGCGTAGTGCAAGTTTTCTTCGAGTATATCCTCGCCCTACCAGTCGGAATACTCTTCCTTCAAAGGTAAGGGATATTATTTGTTGTACTCGTAAGGGGTATTCTTTCTTTCTTATTCATGAAGAGAACTTCAGTTATTCCATTCTTTATTATTCTGTTGGAATAACCTGTATACGCGGGCTACCCTATACTTGGTGAAATTCTTCTGTTATTCTTTTTTTATTATTCTGTTGGAACATCTTGTCTGTGCATTTTACGCCGGACCTGGTTCCGTCTTTATTATTCTGTTAAAATATCCTGTCTGTGCGTTTTACGCCGGACCTGGTTCCGTCTTTACTATTCTGCTGGAATATCCTGTCTATGCGTTTTACGCTGGATCTGGTTCCGTCTTTATTATTCTGTTGGGAATAACCTGTCTGTGTGGTCTCTATCGCATGCATGGTGAATCCTTTTATTATTCCATTCTTTATTATTCTGTTAGAATAACCTGTCTATGTGGATTACCACATGCATGGTGAATGATCCTTTGTATTTCATTCCTTATTAAATTGTGGAAATAATCTATTTACGTTGATTATGATGAGAGTCATAATAAAAGCATTGGATTGATGAAAATCATGGGTATATGTGGTATTAGTAAGTGCTATAATGAGTTATTTTGGTTATTATGTGAAAACATGAAAGTTTCTTAGAAATCACAAGGGGTTAAAAAATCAGATTTTGGTGAAAACGGAACATAAAATTCAATTGACCATATCTCCTATTATATTTTGATTTTTTGAGTGTGGTCAAGTCCAAGAGTTAGATCTATGAGTTTCCTAACTTATCCAAGTAGAATCACTAGAAAAGGTGTTGTAGGTTTTCGTGTGGACTGATTTTAGTAAAAGAGTCCAAAGCTGTAAAATAACAAAAAGCTACTGTCCAGATTTTAAAAAGGACATTTTCGGCCATTTAATCTGTGAGAAAAATTTTGGCCTTTTGGGACATGAAAATATATGTTATAAAGTACCCCCTGTCCAAAAATGAGCTCATTCCGACTTAAAATGAGCAAGTTATGACCATTTCAATATTTAGATTTTTCTGACGAAAAAAGCTATAACCGGAGTTCTATAACTCCGATGACCACGAAATTTAAACTGGAAGCTCATGTTAACATGTGTAAGATCTTGTCAAGATTTGGAAATTTTTGGAGTTAACCTTGAGGTAGCTAATTTCTTAAGGAATTAATTAGAAATTAATTTTTGAATAATAGTAAATAAATTTTAAAAATGTCAATAAAAATATATGTTCATTATGGGACTATATTATGCTTAATCCCAAAAAAGAATAATTTTTGAGACTGATTTGGTATTTTTCATGAAAATAGTTTAGTTACGAACATATGAGTTAAATATGTTATGTGAAGTAACAAAGTTGGAAAAATAGAATTTTATGGCTTGGAAATCTTATATAAGGTATGTGCAGATTTTTTATGAGTAATTTGATCATTGGTGATGAAATCTTATGAGTATGACATTTTTGAATGATTAAATGCATTATTTGGTAGAGTTTAAACAATTGAAATAAATTGTTTATAAGTTTATGAAGTGATTAAAATATTGTTATGATATTAACAATATTAGATTATGAGTTTATTAAATGATGGATAATATTTGGATAAATTTAAAGTCTTTAATATTTATCCTTGATTTCGTTTGATTAATGCTTATAATATTGTCATCATCCTTATGTTTTTAATATGTTGAAAGTCATCTGTGGCCTGTAGTGCATAGATAGACTTGGTATGATTATGACTAGGGATTATTCGGTATAATCATGACTGTAATGTTACAAATGATGTGGTAAAAATCATCTTTGGCCCGTAGTGCATAGATTGACTTGGTATGATTATGACCAGGTGTTACTCGGTATAATCATGACCGTAATGTTACAAATGATGTGTTAAAAATCCTCATTTGCCGTAGTGTATTGATGGACAGTTTTTGGTATGATTATGGCTATGGATTCTCTTCGGCCAAGGGTGCAAAGATGAATTATTTTATGGCATAATCAGGACCGTTGATGAAAACACAATTATCTTTGGCCGTAGTGCATGGATAATTCGTGGTCGTGATACTAAAGAATATCCTTGGCCTGTAGTGCAGGGATGATTCGATGATGTGGATTAATTATTGAGCTGAGTCTCCGCAATGAAATATTAATTCATAGATGTGATAATAATGAACATCTTTGGCCGTAGTGCAAAGATGATTTAATTAGTGTGATTATGAGCAAAAATTGTGATTTGGTATAACCATAATTTTTGATGTTTCAGGTGATGATAGGTGATGAAAATTATCTTCGTCCTGGGTGTGAAAAGGAATTCAGAATCACAATTATGATTATGAGTTATTCATATGATTGAGGACATGAATTATTGATTAATGTTACAGGGATAAAACATTATTTGTGGACTTTTAACATGGAGAAGATAATAGACCTGATGGTCTATTTGACTCTTTTAATGGATTGCTCGTTCCGCTGCAACTATGGTTGAAAAGTTTTATCATCTACCATATGTTCTAAATCTCTAATTTATTATTGATAAAAGCTATTGATAATTTAATTATCTTTAGTTATGATATTCTTTATTGGGCTAGTTGTGCTTGTGACAACCCCAAAATAGGTCCATTTCATCCAACCCATTCTGAGTCGCCAAATACATGGTACAGAAAATAACTACAATTTTATTACAACAATTGTCGTACAAAATATAACAACACATATGCTGTGAATTTGGATACAAATATATATCAACTGTGACTCGTGTCCCAACCGTAATGTGACAAATGTCCCATCAGTGGACAGCACCTCACAGTAATACCTACATAAAGGTATTGTCAAAAATTATTTTAAAAATTAGAATCTTTGGGAAGTGCTCAAAGAAACCTTCGTACATGGGAGGCCATGCTTCTAGGTTATGATAGATATTATATGGCCACAGAATTATCCTTGGTTGACCCAATAGACCCCAAAGAAAAACGAGAAGATTACTATCATAATCTTCCCAATGGTGAGTTTTCTCTTGACTTATCATTATCTCCACTGTCTCTAATTGAGAATTATACTTCAAACAAACACCAAGATTATATAGGTAGTGCTCGTATATATACTCAGCAAGTGGATGAGCACATCCCTGTCTTATGATGATACGAGGTTGTATGACATTAGACATCTTGTATGATAGTGACAAAACACCCTTCCAACGTTGGGTTCGCCTCACCCTCAACAGTTATAGTCCACCATTCTATTTCCCTGTTATCCCCCACTCGACCTAGCTACACTTTTATTACCTGAAAGGAATTATGAAGCAAAAGGGTGAGCACAACTAGCTCAGTAAAGAATATCATGACTAAAGATAATTAAATTATCAATAGCCTTCATCAATAATAAATCAGAGATTTAGAACATATGGTAGATGATAAAAAAATTTCAACTATAGTTGCAGCGGAACGAGCAATCCATTAAAAGAGTCAAATAGACTATAAAGTCTATTATCTTCTTCATGTTAAAAGTCCACCAACAATATTTTATCCCTGTAACATCAATCAAAAATTCCTGTCCACAATCACATGTATAACTCATAATCGTAATTGTTGTTCTAAATTCCTTTTCTCATCCAGGACAAAGATAATTTTCATCACCTGAAACATCAAAGATCATGGTTATACCAAATCACAGTTCATGTTCATAATCATATTAATAAATTCATCTTTGCACTACGGGCCAAAGATATTCATCAACAGACCATCTTTGCACTACATGCCAAAGATATTCAACAACAGGTCATCTTTGCACTACAGGCCAAAGATATTCAACAACAGGTAATCTTTGCACTACGGGCCAAAGATATTCGTCAATAATTCATCTTTGCACTACGGGCCAAAGATATTCATCAATAAGTCATCTTTGTACTACGGGCCAAAGATATTATTATCTCAAAGAAATATATAATCATTTCAAAATTTATATAAACAATAATTATAACCATGTTGATCAATTCACCTTTGCACATAAGCTAATGATATTCAATTATAAACTCAATGGTCATGATCATACCAGTCACAATTCAACTTTGTACTACTGGCCAAAGAGAACCCATAGTCTTGATCATACCAATAATCTACCCATCTTTACACTCAAGTGAAAGAGAATTTCAACATCAGGGTTATAAAAATGTTATATATGATAATAAAAATAATATGATCAACATATAGATTTAATCTCAAGAGTAATATTCATAAATCAATTATAATTTGGTTAGAAAAAGAAACTAATTTTGTCGTGAATAGTAACTCGTGAATAGTAACTCATGAATAGTAACTCGTGAATAATAACTCATGAATAGTAACTTGTGAATAGTACTCTGTATTCGCACATAGTACCGTATATGTAAATAATGTCATGTAAATAGTGCCATATGCATGAATAGTGTTGTATACGTGAATAGTGTCGTATACGTGAATAGTAATCCCGACTCAAAAAGGTAAAAATTCCACAATAAAATCCATACCCATTATTTCAGTATAATGATATTGAAAGAATAACATTATTATGAAGAATATAGCATCCCTTAATATCTCTTACTATCCCTTACCTCAAAAGAGCAGCACTTCTGACTGGATATCGAATATGACGCTGATGGAAACTTGTACTGATGAATATCAACTCACCAAGTATCTAAATACTTACAAAATACACTCAATAATCTAGAGAGAAAAAGGAGAAAACTTATGAATTCTGGTGTGATTTTCAATTCTAACTTAGCCCTCTATTTATAGGAAAATGTTAGCACGCCGAAGCAAACTTAACCTGTAACCTGATGGCTTTACCTGCTACTATTCCCACCCACCACATTTGAAATTCAATTGAGCACATTTCTCACGAACCAAAATTGGGGCCCACCAATTCTTGAATTTTCTACTAAAATAATTTATAACCTAATTTCCGAATCAGTCACCTCTTAAAACTCATAACAAATCATACGCTCATTTTTAACTGTTCAAAATTTGTGGACATATATTCAACTTATATATGTATAACATATCCAAAAATTACAACGATCCAACGGTCGGATTAAAAATTATAACTCCCGCAATATATCTCAAAAAACACTGGTTTGATTTTTAATACCTCCATTCCGATAAAAATACTGATAAAACACCTCAACATTAACTCCTTCATTTTTAACCACAATAAATATATCCAACATTTATATCCACATAGAATAAATATTTCCTTATCATATAAATCAATAATTAATTATTCATAAATAATATTACAGAATCACAATAATGACAACCAGGCAGTTCTCAGGAAAGAGGGGGCTTTCCAATAAGGATTTCTCCTTACTAGCGCGCAATTAGATGATCAAACCTCTCCTTAGACAGAATTTTCTAGACATTGACAATAATGTTATCTAATAATATTATTCAAATAATATGAATTATTGATCTGATAATAGAAAATACGGTGCAACAGTAATTATTGAAACAACAATAATATAAAATATCAACGCAGCAATTATTGAATCAATAAAATAAAATATTGAACAGTAACTACTGTAACAATTATTGAGTAGTGTCTTCCTTCGTAAGAATCAATAATTCAAAAATACTATGCAATCCGTGTGCTACTGTGCAACCACGCATATTACTGTATTTTAACCACCGGGTATTTCAACAGTGTTAACGGTAACAACTATGCTGTTATTTATAAAAATGTAATTTTTGTCTTTATCTTCATCCAATCGTTTTTCGTTATTGGGCCCACAAATAGCTGCGCCGTCGTATGAATATTCCCCGACAGAAAGAATATTCCACGACCAAACGAATATTCTCTGACAAAATGAATATTTTATAGCCACTTGTTTATTTAAAATATTTGCGCATTTTACCCATAACTAACCACATTAATCAAATCAACCCTTTTTATTTCAAAATAATAAATAGAGAAAATTTAATTTCATTTATTAATAAGTTTGGGTCTTACAGTGCTCACCCTTTTGCTTCACAATTCCTTTCAGGTAATAAGAGTGTAGCTGGGTCGAGCGGGGATAACAGGGGAATAGAACGGTGGTCTATAGCTGTTGAGGTTCTCCCTAAATAGTATAGAAATAATTTTATTTAGAACTTTAGATAAGTGTATCGTATTGTATATGTCATTTGATATTTAATTTTGGTGAACCAAATAGGGTGAGGTAAACCCAACTTTGGAAGGGTGTTTTGCCACTATCATACAAGATGTCTAATGTCATACAACCTCATATTATCATAAGACAGGGTTGTGCACATTCACTTGCTGAGTATATCTACGAGCACTACCTATATGATCTTGGAGTTTATGTGAAATATAATTTCCACTTGGAGACAGTGGAGATAGTTATATGCCAAGAGAAGACTCATCATTGGAAAAAAGATGATAGTAATCTTCTCATTTTTCTTTGGGGTCTATTGGGTCAACCAAGGATAATTCTGTGGACATATGATATCTATCATAACCTAGACGCATGGCCTCCCATGTACGAAGGTTTCCTTGATCACTTCCCGAAGATTTTAATTTCTAAAATAGTTTTTGACTGTACCTTTATGTAAGGTGCAATCATGACAAGAGTCAGAGTTGGTATATGTATTTGTATTTAAACTCACAGTATACATGTCGTTGCATTTTGCACGACAGTTGTATAAATGAAGTTGTATTTGATTTTTATAGTGTATTTTTCTGGCTACTCAGAATGAGTGATGTATGTAAGACCCCAACTTTTATAAATAAAGATGAATTTTCTATAAATATCATTTTTGAATATTATGGAGTTAATTTGATATAATATTATAGTTGTGGGTAATATTTATAAATTTTGCAAAGTACGCAAGTTGTTATATAATATTCGATTGGTCGGGGAATATTCGTTTTAACAGGGAATATTCGTACAACGGCACAATCATTGGTGGACCCCACAACGGAATTATTGTCGGATTGAGAAAACGACAAAAATATTTTATTAAAAATAACGGCGGAAGTTTTACCATTGATACTGTTGAACTACTCGGTAGTAAAAGTACAGTAATACGTGTGGTTGCATAGTAGCACACGGTATTGATTATTAATGCTTATGTGAGAAGTCACTCAGTTTGATTCAATTATTGTCAGTTAATAATATGAATTATTTAGCGATAATGAAGTTTTGTTTTATTCGTATTATTAACGTAATAAAACAGAAACATCTTTTTATATAAAACAGAATACTTTATTAAAGTTATTCTATAAATAGAATATATTATATTTTATTTAAAAGATTTTTCTTTAAATATGGACCGTCAGATTAAAGTAAATCAATCTGGACCGTTCATGGATTAGTTACTATGCAGTCCATTCTTCTATAAATAGCAGCTCATTCCTTCATTATTTCTTACGAATACACTGAACTTTAGAGAGAGAAACTATAGAGAGAGAGAAGAAAAGTATTCTGCTACTTAACTACTTCCTTATTTCAGTTCTTCTTTAAAACGGTAAGGGGTGTTATTCTTTCTTATTCATGAAGAGAACTGTTGTTATTCCATTTCTTATTATTCTGTTGGAATAACCTGTATACGCGGTCTACCCTATACTTGGTAACATTCTTCTATTATTCTGTTGGAACATCCTGTCTGTGTGTTTTACACCGGACCTGGTTCCGTCTTTATTATTATTCTGTTAGAATATCCTGTCTGTGCGTTTTACGCCGGACCTGGTTCCATTATTTATTATTCTGTTGGAATAACCTGTCTGTGCGGTCAATCGCATACATGGTGATTTCTTTTGTTATTCCATTCTTTATTATACTCGGTTGGTTAAGTTTTGACTTCTATACTCCATGAAATTTATGGAATATCCTTGATAATTGCGTTTCATCCAGTATCTTTTCATGAAAATATTCTTCTAAGCATTCTTGAATTTTACTCCACAAAGCAGTATCATGTTGACAATTTGGACGTTGTTAATTCTTGGATAAATTAATTCTTGAACTTGTTTTATTGAATTCTTATATCATTGTCATCATCTTCATGTTTATAAAATGTTGAAAGTCATCTGTGGCCTGTAGTGCATAGATGGACTTGGTATGATTATGACCAGGGATTATTCGGTATAATCATGACCGTAATGTTACAAATGATGTGGTAAAAGTCCTCATTGGCCCGTAGTGCATTGATGGACAGTTGTTGGCATGATCATGACCATTAATAAATACACGAATATCCTTGGCCGTAGTGCAGGGGTGATTCGATGATGTGGATTATTTTATTAAGCTGAGTCCCAGCGATAACAGTGTTGAAAAACCTTTTAAATCATAGACGATAGTAGATTTTATTTTCTACTTGACTCTTTTAATGGATTGCTTGTTCCGCTGTAGTTAAACTTGATGTTTGTTATATTTTATCAGTTTAACACTGTTGAAGGCTAATGATAATTTATTCTGCATTATCTTAGTCATAATATTTCTTACTGGGCTAGTTGAGCTCACCCTTTCTTTCACTGTTCTCTTCAAGAAATGAGAATATTGCTGGGACGAGTCGGGGAACGGAGTGATGGACCAGATGATAGTATTAGTAGTCCTCACTATTCTGTTAAATAGTGTGACAATAATTGTAATGAGGACTCCTTTTGAGTTTGTATAGTCTCTAGTAGACAATAATTGTATTCAAACTCACAGTTATGTTTTGTCGTATTCTACACGACAGTTGTATTAGTAAGTTGTATTTGTATTCTGTACCATGTATCTGACGACCCAAGATGGGTGATGTATACCTAATTTTGGGGGCGTCACAGTTGGTATCAGAGCTTAGGGATATGATCCCTGGCTAAGATATGAGAATAGAACTAGGAGGGGAGAGACGGGGAATTCCTTCGCTAGTATGATCTACCTAAGTTTATTTGCGTGGTATTTAATTGGTCGGTCAGAATATAAGGATAATATATGACATATCAATTAACTTTTGTTTTGTGGCAGTATCTAAAAATGGCATCTGAGAATGTTGAGAATAGCAATGGAGCACAGGCGACTGTTGATTCACCACATATCAATAATCAGGATAATGTGCATCAGGAAGGTGACAATCCTCATGCAAACAACAACACTGACCAGATGATGAATGATGAAATGTTCAGAAGCTTTATGCAGTTCATGCAACAACAGGCGAGAGCAGCTCCTGTCCAAAATGTAGATAGAAACACTGAAAACTCTCGGACGGTCACTGCTAAACAGTTCAAGGAGCTGGGACCACCGGAGTTTAAGGGAGAGCCAAAACCACTTATAGCGGAAATATGGATAAAGCAGATCACCAAGATATTTGATGTCTTGGGATGCTCCGAGGAGCAAAAGGTTCCCTTTGTCGCCTTTATGTTGCGAGGAGAGGCAGATTACTGGTGGGAATCGATTAAGCGTACTCAACCTGCCGCACTGAAGATGTCTTGGGAGAAGTTCCAAGAGTTGTTCAATGACAAATACTTTCCCAAAAGTGTTCGTCACATGAAGGAGGTGGAGTTCATCAAATTGGAGCAGAATAATATGACCGTGTCGCAGTATGAGGCTAAATTTGCTCAGTTGTCCCGGTTTGCATCCCACTTGGTGGATAATGAAGAAAGAATGACGCGGATGTTTTTAAGAGGTTTGAAGCCGGAGATACGTCAACATCTTGTTTCTCATAAACTGTGTTTGTATTCAGATGTTGTAAATAGGGCTCAGTTGGTGGAGCGCGATAACGAGACAACGCAACCAAAAGAGAGCAGCCGGCAAAATGATAATACCAGTGAGAGCAGTCATCGAAGCGGTGGCAACAAGCGTGGAGGGAATCAACAGGCCAGAAATGGTAATCACTTCGGTGGTAATCAGGGCCAAAACAATAAGAATAGTCATTTCAAGAAGAGGAGATTCAACAATGATGGAAAGACGTCAGCACCAGTACCCGTTGTTAAGGAAGGAGAACGACCACCTATCATATATTTCAAATGCGGAGGGGAGGGGCACATCAGTCCAAACTGCGCGATGCCGTCTAAAGCATGTTATAATTGTGGAAGAGAAGGTCATTTAGCTCGATTTTGTCGTTTACCAAAAACAAGTTCAGTCAGGATGGAGACACCAAAGGCCGTCCCAGAAAAGTCAAAACCGGTAGTGCAAGGGAGAACGTTTGTTGTGACCTCCCAGAAGCAAGGAACCCGAATGAGGTCATCACGGGTAAGCTTATCATAAACTCTAACGAAGTCTATACTTTATTTAATACCGGTTCTACCCATTCTTTTATTTCTCCTACTTGCGCTCATCGATTAAATTTGACTCCGGAGAAATTAGACTTTGACTTATCTGTTGAAACTCTATTGGGAGAAACCTTCATTATATCCACGGTTTATAAGTCTTGTTTGGTTCAAGTTGGTACCCACACATTATCTGTCGATCTGATTTCATTAAAAATACTTGCATTTGACGTGATTCTAGGGATTGATTGGTTAACTACTCATCATGCAAAAATTGATTGTTTTCGTAAGTTTGTTAGCTTTCATATTCCTAATCGACCTATTATGCGAATTCAAGCAACCAAACCATTAAAATCAATCGCTGTCATCTCAAGCCATAAAGTTATTCGTTTATTGAAAAACGGATGCCAAGCTTTCTTAGCTCATGTCACGGATCTAAACAAAAATACGTCAGTTTTAAATGATATTTCTATTGTTAATAAATTTCCTGACGTATTCCCTGAAGAACTTCCTAGCCTACCCCCAGAGCGTGAAATTAAATTTTGTATCGACCTTGAACCCGGTTCAAAACCCATTTCCAAAGCCCCATATCGAATGGCTCCTATTGAACTTCAGGGGTTAAAGATCCAACTGCAGGAATTGTTAGACATTGGCTTTATTCGTCCTAGTACTTCTCCTTGGGGTGCTCCTGTTCTATTCGTAAAGAAGAAAGATGGAAGTATGCGACTTTGTATTGATTATCGGGAGTTGAATCATGTCACCATCAAAAACAGGTACCCATTGCCACGTATTGATGACCTGTTTGACCAGTTGCAAGGAGCACAATTCTTTTCAAAGATTGATCTTCGTTCTGGATATCATCAGCTAAAGGTTAGAACTGAGGATATTCCAAAGACGGCTTTCAGAACTCGGTACGGGCATTATGAATTCCTAGTCATGTCCTTTGGATTGACTAATGACCCTGCTGCCTTTATGGATATGATGAACCGGGTATTCAAGGAATATTTAGATCACTTTGTGGTCGTCTTTATTGATGACATCCTTATTTATTCTAAAAGTCGTGAAGATCATGAACAACACTTGAGGCTGGTACTCCAAAAGCTTCGTGAATATAAGCTTTATGCCAAGTTGAAGAAATGCGAGTTTTGGTTGGAGGAGGTAGCATTCCTTGGGCACGTAGTATCAAGTCGTGGAATATCTGTTGACCCGGCAAAGATTGAAGCTATTCAAAGCTGGGAGCAACCTAAATCAGTAAGCGAAGTACGTAGCTTTCTCGGTTTAGTTGGTTATTATCGGAGATTCGTGGAAGGATTTTCTCGAATCGCTACTCCACTAACTCAGCTGACTCGGAAAGATACAAAGTTTAGTTGGAGCGAATAATGTGATAAGAGTTTTCAAGAACTCAAGAGGAGACTCATTTCAGCACCTGTTCTAACAATACCATCTGGCTCGGAGGGATTTGTCATCTACAGTGATGCTTCGAGCAAAGGGTTGGGATGCGTTTTCATGCAACATGGAAAAGTTATAGCCTATGCATCAAGACAACTCAAGGAATATGAGAGGAATTATCCTACTCATGATCTAGAGTTGGCAGCTGTTGTCTTTGCACTTAAAATTTGGAGGCATTACTTGTATGGGGAGAAGGTGGAGATCTTTACGGATCATAAAAGCCTCAAATATTTTTTCACTCAAAAGGAACTCAACATGCGACAACGACGTTGGCTTGAACTATTGAAAGATTATGATCATACCATTCAATACCATCCTGGAAAAGCGAACGTGGTAGCTGATGCATTGAGTAGAAGATCATATATAAGTACGAGTGCGATATTGTCAACACAAAGGCCCATTTTGTGTGACTTACAAAGGATGGAGATAGAGTTAAAGACTCCAGGGACCCATGTGATGGTGGCGAATATACGAGTAGAACCGACTTTAATCGATAAAGTTAAAGCTGCTCAAGCTACAGACCTGGAGCTGATGCGTATGAGGAAGAAAGTGTAAGAAGGTGTTATGCCGGAAGTAAGAATCGATGAAGAAGGAATACTTCGAGTCAACTCCAGACTTTGTGTTCCTAACGACCCTGATTTAAAGTATGAAATCATGATGGAGGCGCACAACACACCGTTTGCAATCCATCTTGGGAGTACCAAAATGTATCATGATCTTCGTCATACATTTTGGTGGAGCAATATGAAGCGAGAGATAGCGCTGTTTATCTCAAGGTGTCTAACTTGTCAACGAGTCAAGGCAGAGCATCAAGTACCAAAAGGTCCATTGCAACCACTTAAAATTTCAAAATGGAAGTGGGAGCACATTACCATGGATTTCGTTATCGGTCTTCCTAAGGTTTCTCAAGGTATTGATGCGATTTGGGTCATTGTTGATAGATTGACCAAGTATGCTCATTTTTTATCGATACGAGAAACTTATACACTTGAACGTCTTGCTCGTATGTACATAAACAAGATTGTAAGACTGCATGGTATGCCAGTATCCATAATTTCTGATCGAGACCCAAGATTCACTTCACGATTTTGGGTTAGTTTACAAAAAGCTATGGGCATGGATTTACGATTTAGTTCGGCATATCATCCTCAGACGGACGGACAATCAGAGAGGACTATTCAAACTCTTGAAGATCTATTAAGACTCCATTCGAAGCATTGTATGGAAGAAAATGTCGTTCTCCAGTATGCTGGGATGAGGTGGGTGAAGCAACGTTGTTGGGACTGGAGTTGGTACGTATGACTACAGAAAAGATTCAAACGATCCGACAACGTATAAAAACCTCACAAAATCGACAAAAGAGTTATGTTGATCTTCATCGAAAGGACGTAGAATTTGATATAGGAGATCATGTGTTCTTACGTGTTGCTCCATGGAAAGGAGTTATGAGATTTGGAAAGAGAGGAAAGCTCAATCCTCGATTCATCGGTCCATTTTTAATCCTCGATCGAGTAGGAACTGTGGCTTATAGACTCGCTTTACCGCCAAGTATGTCTCGTGTTCATAACGTTTTTCACATATCCATATTACGTAAATATGTGGAAGACTCGAACCACATTATTGAGTTAGAACCGGACGAAATAGCAGAAGATTTGACGTATGAAGAAGTTCCTGTTCAAATCTTGGATAAGAAGGAACATATTCTATGCTCCAACGTTATACCTCAAGTCAAAGTTTTGTGGAGAAATCACGATGTTGAGGAAATAACTTGGGAGTTAGAATCTGAAATGAAATCAAGGTATCCTTACCTCTTCGACATACCAGGTACGTACCCTAATTTCGAGGGCGAAATTTCATAAGAAGGGGAGGTTGTAAGACCCCAACTTTTATAAATAAAGATAAATTTTTTATAAATATCATTTTTGAATATTATAGAGTTAATTTGATATAATGTTATAGTTGTGGGTAATATTTATAAATTTTGCAAAGTACACAAGTTGTTATATAATATTCGATTAGTCGGGGAATATTCGTTTTAACAGGGAATATTCGTACAACGGCACAATCATTGGTGGACCCCACAACGGAATTATTGTCGGATTGAGAAAACGACAAAAATATTTTATTAAAAATAACGACGGAAGTTTTACCATTGATACTGTTGAACTACTCGGTAGTAAAAGTACAGTAATACGTGTGGTTACATAGTAGCACACGGTATTGATTATTAATGCTTATGTGAGAAGTCACTCAGTTTGATTCAATTATTGTCAGTTAATAATATGAATTATTTAGCGATAATGAAGTTTTGTTTTATTCGTATTATTAACGTAATAAAACAGAAACATCTTTTTATATAAAACAGAATACTTTATTAAAGTTATTCTATAAATAGAATATATTATATTTTATTTAAAAGATTTTTCTTTAAATATGGACCGTCAGATTAAAGTAAATCAATCTGGACCGTTCATGGATTAGTTACTATGCAGTCCATTCTTCTATAAATAGCAGCTCATTCCTTCATTATTTCTTACGAATTCACTGAACTCTAGAGAGAGAAACTATAGAGAGAGAGAAGAAAAGTATTCTGCTACTTAACTACTTCTTTATTTCAGTTCTTCTTTAAAACGGTAAGGGGTGTTATTCTTTCTTATTCATGAAGAGAACTGTTGTTATTCCATTTCTTATTATTCTGTTGAAATAACCTGTATACGTGGTCTACCCTATACTTGGTGACATTCTTCTATTATTCTGTTGGAACATCCTGTCTGTGTGTTTTACACCAGACCTGGTTCCGTCTTTATTATTATTTTGTTGGAACATCCTGTCTGTATGTTTTACACCGGACCTGGTTCCGTCTTTATTATTATTCTGTTAGAATATCCTATCTGTGCGTTTTACGCCGGACCTGGTTCCATTATTTATTATTCTGTTGGAATAACCTGTCTGTGCGGTCAATCGCATACATGGTGATTTCTTTTGTTATTCCATTCTTTATTATACTCGGTTGGTTAAGTTTTGACTTCTATACTCCATGAAATTTGTGGAATATCCTTGATAATTGCGTTTCATCCAGTATCTTTTCATGAAAATATTCTTCTAAGCATTCTTGAATTTTACTCCACAAAGCAGTATCATGTTGACAATTTGGACGTTGTTAATTCTTGAATAAATTAATTCTTGAACTTGTTTTATTGAATTCTTATATCATTGTCATCATCCTCATGTTTATAAAATGTTGAAAGTCATCTGTGGCCTGTAGTGCATAGATGGACTTGGTATGATTATGACCAGGGATTATTCGGTATAATCATGATCGTAATGTTATAAATGATGTGGTAAAAGTCCTCATTGGCCCGTAGTGCATTGATGGACAGATGTTGGCATGGTCATGACCATTAATAAATACACGAATATCCTTGGCTGTAGTGCAGGGGTGATTCGATGATGTGGATTATTCTATTAAGCTGAGTCCCAGCGATAACAGTGTTGAAAAACCTTTTAAATCATAGAAGATAGTAGATTTTATTTTCTACTTGACTCTTTTAATGGATTGCTTGTTCCGCTGTAGTTAAACTTGATGTTCGTTATATTTTATCAGTTTAACACTGTTGAAGGCTAATGATAATTTATTCTGCATTATCTTAGTCATAATATTTCTTACTGGGCTAGTTGAGCTCACCCTTTCTTTCACTGTTCTCTTCAAGAAATGAGAATATTGCTGGGACGAGTCGGGGAACGGAGTGATGGACCAGATGATAGTATTAGTAGTCCTCACTATTCTGTTAAATAGTGTGACAATAATTGTAATGAGGACTCCTTTTGAGTTTGTATAGTCTCTAGTAGACAATAATTGTATTCAAATGTTTTGTCGTATTTTACACGACAGTTGTATTAGTAAGTTATATTTGTATTCTGTACGATGTATCTGACGACCCAAGATAGGTGATGTATACCTAATTTTGGGGGCGTCATAATGTATACCTATTTTTGGGGGCGTCACAAGACATACCTCAATCAGGATTATTTTGGCATTGGTGGCAAGCTATGATTTAGAATTAGATCATCTTGATGTGAAGACAGCCTTCCTTCATGGTGATTTGGAAACACTGATATTCATGGATCAGCTTGAGGGGTTTAAGCAGCCGGAGACTGAGTACATGGTTTGTAGGTTGAAGAAATCACTATATGGGCTGAAACAGTCTCCAAGACAATTGGTACAAGAAGTTTGATTCCTTCATGATCCGGATCGGGTTCACTCAGTGTCAGTATGATTATTGTGTTTATGTGAAAAATCTTGAGGATGGTTCCTATATTTTTCTATTACTGTATGTGGATGATATGCTTATTCCTGCAAAGAGTATGGTTGAAGTCAACAGGTTGAAGACCCTATTGGAAAAGGAGTTTGACATGAAGGATTTTGGTGCTGCTAGGAAAATACTTGGGATGGAGATTTGCAGGGATAGAACAGCTAGTAAGTTGTGGTTGTCACAAAATAATTATGTGAAAAAAGTGTTAGAGAGGTTTAGTATGGCTAATGCTAAACAGGTCAGCACTTCATTGGCAAGTCACTTCAGGTTGTCTATAGCACAGTGTCCGAAGTCGGCTGAAGAGATTCAGGACATATCGAACGTGCCTTATGCGAGCACACTTGGATGTTTGATGTATGCGATGGTGTGTACAAGACCCAATTTGGCACATGTAGTCAGCACAATGAGAAAATGCATGCCAAATCTAGGTAGGGAGCACTGGAAGCTGTTAAGTGGGTGTTCAGATACCTGAGACTAGGTACTGCAAATCATGGGATTATGTTTGTGAAGCAACAGGCTCAGATGTCAGTTGTAGGGTATGTAGATGCGGATTATGCTGGAAGGTTGGATGATTTGAGATCTACAACAGGGTATGTGTTTACACTAGCAGGTGAACCGATTTTTTGGAGATCCATGCTACAATCTCTAGTAGCTCTATCTACTACTGAGTTTGAGTATATGGCATTGGCTGAGGCTGGGAAGGAATCATTGAGGTTAAAGGGTTTTGTGAATGAGCTGGGCATAGATCAAGGTGGAGTATAGCTGTATTGTGATAGTCTGAGTGCCATTTACTTGGCAAAGCATCGGGTGTATCACACAAGAACCAAGCATATTAGCGTAAGGTTTTACAAAGTGAGAGAGTTGATAGCTGCGGGGGATGTGATTTTGGAAAAGGTGCACACTTCTGAAAATGCAGCTGACATGTTGACAAAGACTGTGACTGCGGACAAGTTCAAGCATTACTTAGACTTGATTAATATCTCTGAATGTTAGTTTGGAGGATTCCCCCCAATATCGGATAAGACAAGTGACTTATCTTCTGAATGGGCGAGGTTATTCGTCAAGGTGAAGATTTGTTGGAACTTGTGACTCATAACATAGAAGCTACTTAAAAAGGCTAGTGTGAAGTAGAGCGACGCACTAGCCCATCAGGGTTGAACTGAAGGTTGCGGCCTCGCGGTACGGTACAGAGTTTTTACAGGTGTAGCGCCATACGCGTCAGGGTCGGTACTGCAGCTACTGCACAGGTGGCACGGGGGGTGCCAAGGTCAGCTTGGGAGTGGCGCGGGCCGCGCTGGTCGGCAGTATGAAGTTTAATGTTTTGTTTTTGGGAGGACATTATGGGTAATTTGAGACATAATGTGAAATAGGGTTAGAATATGATTAGTGGCTATAAATACTATCTATTGTAAAGCCTTATGTAACTAAGGAATCATCAAGAGCTTTGCTCGACTCTAATACTACTCCATCACGCCGGAGGCAAACGTGTCTAAGCAATTTTCTAGAGCAATCCTGAGCCTTCTCCACCTGATTCAAATCATACTTCACCTTTGAGTCCACTTTCCCAGAGTCATCCTGAGCCCTGGTCCACCCGACTCAAATCATCTCGTGCTCCATCTGATTCAACTCTATTTACTCCACCCACAAGGCCTGCGAATTTACCCTCGCAGCCCCCTCGCACCCTGGAGTTGATACTTGGACTCTATTTGCTCCACCCACGACGCCTGCAAATTTTACCCTCGCACTCCCCTCGTACCCTAGAGTTGATACTTGGGCCCATCGAACCATGAGCTTTGATACCATTTGTAGCGGAATTGTACGATCCATCCCACATCAATTCATCACCAATGCAGCGCACACCTATGTAGACTGGCCCAATAAGCATGTTGAACCACCTCCTTACCTAAAAGGTTAACCTATTAGGTTGAGGCTCTACCATACTTATTAACTCATCTACACTCTTGAATTTATCCAATGTGGGATTCATGTGAAATATTTCAACACATTCTAGCACTCAAAATGGTTAGATCCATACATGAAACACTCATTAGTATGTAGATCTAACGTTTTTGAGTTTAGAACATCAACTCTTCATTTTTTTTAAAACAAACCATATAAAAAGGAATAACTAGTTTAGGGTTTACCTTGTTTTCTTTGCAACCTTTCTTGATCTTCCAAAATAGGATATACACTTGAGGATGCATAAGCTTCAAAATCCTTCCCCTCTTCCTCTTCTTATCCGAAGCTACCATTTTCTCTCTCTCTCTTTTGTTTTCTTTTGTTTTAGTTAGCAAAATGAAAGTGAAAGGTAAAAGAGAAAATATGTTTTAGTTGTTAAGAAAAATAGATGTGACAACCCCAAAATAGGTCCATTTCACTCAACCTATTCTGAGTCTCCAAATACATGGTACAAAAAATAACTACAACTTTATTACAACAATTGTCGTGCAAAATACAACAACACATATGATGTGATTTTTGATACAAATATATACCAACTGTGACTCTCATCCCAACCTTGGATAGCACGCCACAATGGCACCTTACATAAAGGTATAGTCAAAAACTATTTTAGAAATTAGAATCTTTGAGAAGTGCTCAAGAAAACCTTCGTACATGGGACGCCATGCTTCTAGGTTATGATAGATATCATATAACCACAGAATTATCCTTGGTTGACCCAATAGACCCCAAAGAAAAATGAGAAGATTACTATCATATTCTTCCCAATGGTGAGTCTTCGCTTGAATTATCATTATCTCCACTGTCTCTAATTGAGAATTATACTTCAAACAAACACCAAGATTATATAGGTAGTGCTCGTAAATATACTCAGCAAGTGGATGAGCACAATCATGTCTTATGATGACACGAGGTTGTATATCATTAGACATCTTGTATGATAGTGGCAAAACACCCTTCCAACGTTGGGTTCGCTTCACCCTAGATGATTCACCAAATATAACTCCTAAATGATGACCACCGTTCTATTCCCTTGTTACCCCCGCTCAACCCAGCTACACTCTTATTACCTGAAAGGAATTATGAACAGAAGGGTGAGCACAACTAGCCTAGTAAAGAATATCATGACTAAAGATAAATAAATTATCAATAGTCTTCATCAGTAATAAATCAGAGATTTAGAACATATGGTAGATGATAAAAATTTTCAACCATAGTTGCAGCGGAACATGCAATCCATTAGAAGAGTCAAATAGACTATAAAGTTTATTATATTCTCCATGTTAAAAGTCCACCAACAATGTTTTATCCCTGTAACATCAATCAACAATTCATGTCCACAATCACATGTATAACTCATAATCGTAATTGTTGTTCTAAATTCCTTTTCTCATCGAGACAAAGATAATTTTTATCACCTAAAACATCAAAGATCATGGTTATACCAAATCACAGTTCATGTTCATAATCATATTAATAAATTCATCTTTGCACTACGGGTGTAATACCCCAACTTTTATAAATAAAGATGAATTTTCTATAAATATTATTTTTGAATATTATGGAGTTAATTTGATATAATGTTATAGTTGTGGGTAATATTTATAAATTTTGCAAAGTAAGCAAGTTGTTTTAAAATATTCGTTTGGTCGGAGAATATTCTTTTTGTCGGAGAATATTCGTACGACGGCACAATCATTGGTGGACCCCACAACGAAATTATTGTCGGATTGAGGAAACGACAAAAATAGTTTATTAAAAATAACGGCGGAAGTTTTACCATTGTTACTGTTGAACTACTCGGTAGTAAAAGTACAGTAATACGTGTGGTTGCATAGTAGCACACGGTATTGATTATTAATGTTTATGTGAGAAGTCACTCAGTTTGATTCAATTATTGTCAGTTAATAATATGAATTATTTAGCGATAATGACGTTTTATTTTATTCGTATTATTAACGTAATAAAATAGAAACATCTTTTTATATAAAACAGAATACTTTATTAAAGTTATTTTATAAATAGAATATATTATATTTTATTTAAAAGATTTTTCTTTAAATATGGACCGTCAGATTAAAGTAATCAATCTGGACCGTTCATGGATTAGTTATTATGCATTCTATTTTTCTATAAATAGCAGCTCATTTCTTCATTATTTCTTACGAATTCACTGAACTCTAGAGAGAGAAACTATAGAGAGAAACTATAGAGAGAGAGAAGAAGAGTATTCTGCTACTTGACTACTTCCTTATTTCAGCTCGTCTTTAAAACGGTAAGAGGTGTTATTCTTTCTTATTCATGAAGAGAACTGTTATTCCATTTCTTATTATTCTGTTGGAATAACCTGTATACGCGGTCTACCCTATACTTGGTGACATTCTTCTATTATTCTGTTGGAACATCCTGTCTGTGTGTTTTACACCGGACCTGGTTCCGTTTTTATTATTATTCTGCTGGAACATCCTGTCTGTGTGTTTTACATCGGACCTGGTTCCGTCTTTATTATTATTCTGTCGGAATATCATGTCTATGCGTTTACGCCGGACCTGGTTCCATTATTTATTATACTGTTCTTTATTATTCTGTCGGAATATCCTGTCTGTGCGTTTACGCCGGACCTGGTTCTATTATTTATTATTCTGTCGGAATATCCTGTCTGTGCGTTTACGCCGGACCTGGTTCCATTATTTATTATTCTGTTGGAATAACCTGTCTGTGCGGTCTATCGCATGCATGGTGATTTCTTTTGTTATTCCATTCTTTATTATACTCAGTTGGTTAAGTTTTGACTTCTATACTCTATGAAATTTGTGGAATATCCTTGACATTTGCGCTTCATCTAGTATCTATTCATGAAAATATTCTCCTGATCATTCTTGAATTTTACTCCACAAAGCAGTATCATGTTGACAATTTGGACGTTATTAATTCCTGGATAAATTAATTCTTGAACTTGTTTTATTGAATTCTTATATCATTGTCATCATCCTTATGTTTATAAAATGTTGGAAGTCATCTGTGGCCTGTAGTGCATAGATGGACTTGGTATGATTATGACCAGGGATTATTCGGTATAATCATGACCGTAATGTTACAAATGATGTGGTAAAAGTCCTCATTGGCCCGTAGTGCATTGATGGACAGTTGTTGGTATGATCATGACCATTAATGAATATACGAATATCCTTGGCCGTAGTGCAGGGGTGATTCGATGATGTGGATTATTTTATTAAGCTGAGTCCCAGCGATCACAGTGTTGGAAAATCTTTTAAATCATAAAAGATAGTAGAGTTTATTTTCTACTTGATTCTCTTAATGGATTGCTTGTTCCGTTACAGTTAAACTTGATGTCTATTATATTTTATCAGTTTAACATTGTTGAAGGCTAATGATAATTTATTCTGCATTATCTTAGTCATAATATTTCTTACTGGGCTAGTTGAGCTCACCCTTTCTTTCACTGTTCTCTTCAGGAAATGAGAACGTAGCTGGGGCAAGTCGGGGAACGGAGTGATGGTTCGAATGATAGTATTAGTTAGTAGTCCTCACTATTCTATGTAATGGTGTGTTAATAAATGTAACGAGGACTCCTTTTGAGTATGAATACTCTCTAGAAGATAATATTTGTATTCAAACTCACAGTTTATGTTTTGTCGTATTGTACACGACAGTTGTATTAGTAAGTTGTATTTGTATTCTGTACTACGTATCTGACGACCCAAGATGGGTGATGTATACTTAATTTTGGGGGCGTCACAGTTGGTATCAGAGCTTAGGGATATGATCCCTGGCTAAGATGTGAGAATAGAACTAGGAGGGGAGAGATGGGGAATTCCTTCGCTAGTATGTCCTACCTAAGTTTATTTGCATGGTATTTAATTGGTCGGTCATAATATAAGGATAATATATGACATAACAATTAACTTTTATTTTGTGGCAGTATCTGAAAATGGCATCTGAGAATGTTGAGAATAGCAATGGAGCACAGGCGATTATTGATTCACCACATATCAATAATCAGGATAATGCTCATCAGGAAGGTGACAATCCTCATGCAAACAACAACACTGACCAGATAATGAATGATGGAATGTTCAGAGGTTTTATGCAATTCATGCAACAACAGGTGAAAGCGGCTCCTGTCCACAACGTAGGTGGAAATACTGGAAACTCTCAGGCGGTCACCGCTAAACAGTTTAAGGAACTGGGACCACCGGAGTTTAAGGGAAAACCCAAATCACTGGTAGCTGAAACATAGATAAAGCAGATCACCAAGATATTTGATATCTTGGGTTGCTCCGAGGAGCAAAAGGTTCCCTTTGCCGCCTTTATGTTGCGAGGAGAGGCAGATTACTGGTGGGAATCGATAAAACGTACTCAACCTGCCGCACTGAAGATGTCTTGGGAGAAGTTCCAAGAGCTGTTTAACGACAAATACTTTCCCGAGAGTATTCGTCACATGAAGGAGGTGGAGTTTATCAAATTGGAGCAGAATAATATGACCGTGTCGCAGTACGAGGCAAAATTTGCGAAGTTATCCCGGTTTGCGTCCCACCTGGTAGATAATGAAGAAAGAATGACGCAGATATTTTTAAGAGGTTTGAAGCCGGAGATACGTCAACATCTTGTTTCTCATAAACTGTGTTTGTATTCAGATGTTGTAAATAGGGCTCAGTTGGTGGAGCGCGATAACGAGACAACGCAACCAAAAGAGAGCAGCCGGCAAAATGATAATACCAGTGAGAGTAGTCATCGAAGCGGTGACAACAAGCGTGAGGGAATTAACAGGCCAGAAATGGTAACCACTTTGGTGGTAATCAGGGCCAAAACAATAAAAATGGACATTTCAAGCAGAGGAGATTCAATAATGATGGAAAGACGTCAGCACCAGCACCTGTCGTTAAGGAAGGAGAACGACCACCTATCATATGTTTCAAATGCGGAGGGGAGGGGCACATCAGTCCAAACTGCGCGATTCCGTCCAAAGCATGTTATAATTGTGGAAGAGAAGGTCATTTAGCCCGATTTTGTCGTTTACCGAAGACAAATTCAGCTAGGATGGAGGCACCAAAGGCCGTCCCAGAAAAGTCAAAACCGATTGTGCAAGGGAGAGCGTTTGTTGTGAACTCCCAGAGAGCAAGGAACCCGAATGAGGTCATCACGGGTAAGCTTATCATAAACTCTAACGAAGTCTATACTTTATTTGATACCGGTTCTACCCATTCTTTTATTTCTCCTACTTGCGCTCATCGATTAAATTTGATTCCGGAGAAATTAGACTTTGACTTAGCAGTTGAAACTCCATTGGGAGAAACCTTCATTACATCCATTGTTTATAAGTCTTGTTTGGTTCAAGTTGGTACCCACACATTACCTGTCGATCTGATTTCATTAAAAATACTTGCATTTGACGTGATTCTAGGGATTGATTGGTTAACTACTCATCATGCAAAAATTAATTGTTTTCGTAAGGTTGTTAGCTTTCATATTCCTAATCGACCTATTATGCGAATTCAAGCAACCAAACCATTAAAATCAATCGTTGTCATCTCAAGCCATAAAGCTATTCGTTTATTGAAAAACGGATGTCAAGCTTTCTTAGCTCATGTCACAGATCTAAACAAAAATACGTCAGCTTTGAATGATATTTCTGTTGTTAATAAATTTCCTGACGTATTTCCCGAAGAACTTCCTGGCCTACCCCCAGAGCGTGAAATTGAATTTTGTATCGACCTTGAACCCGGTACAAAACCCATTTCCAAAGCCCCATATCGAATGGCTCCTATTGAACTCCAGGAGTTAAAGACTCAACTGCAGGAATTGTTAGACATTGGTTTTATTCGTCCTAGTACTTCTCCTTGGGGTGCTCCTGTTCTGTTCGTGAAGAAGAAAGATGGGAGTATGCGACTTTGTATTGATTATCGGGAGTTGAATCATGTCACCATCAAAAATAGGTACCCATTGCCACGTATTGATGACCTGTTTGACCAGTTGCAAGGAGCACAATTCTTTTCAAAGATCGATCTTCGTTCTGGATATCATCAGCTGAAGGTTAGAACTGAGGATATTCCAAAGACTGCCTTCAGAACTCGGTATGTGTGACGACCCCAAAATAGGTTCATTTCACCCAACCCATTCTGAGTCGTCAAATACATGGTACAGAAAATAACTACAACTTTATTACAACAATTGTCGTGCAAAATACAACAACACATATGGTGTGAGTTTGGATACAAATATATACCAAATGTGACTCATGTTCCAACCGTGGACATCACCTCACAATAACACCTTACATAAAGGTATAGTCAAAAACTGTTTTAGAAATTAGAATCTTTGGGAAGTGCTCAAGGAAACCTTCGTACATGGGAGGCCACGCGTCTAGGTTATGATAGATATCATATGGCCACAGAATTATCCTTGGTTGACCCAATAGACCCCAAAGAAAAACGAGAAGATTACTATCATATTCTTCCCAATGGTGAGTCTTCTCTTGACTTATCATTATCTCCACTGTCTCTAATTGAGAATTATACTTCAAACAAACACCAAGATTATATAGGTAGTGCTCGTATATATACTCAGCAAGTGGATGAGCACAACCCTGTCTTATGATGACACGAGGTTGTATGTCATTAGACATCTTGTATGATAGTGACAAAACACCCTTCCAACGTTGGGTTCGCCTCACCCTATTTTCTTCACCAAATATAACTACTAAATGATGACCACCGTTCTATTCCCTTGTTACCCCCGCTCGACCCAGCTACACTCTTATTACCTGAAAGGAATTGTGAAGCAAAAGGGTGAGCACAACTAGCTCAGTAAAGAATATCATGACTAAAGATAATTAAATTATCAATAGCCTTCATCAATAATAAATCAGAGATTTAGAACATATGGTAAATGATAAAAATTTCAACCATAGTTGCAGCGGAACGAGCAATCCATTAGAAGAGTCAAATAGACTATAAAGTCTATTATCTTCTCCATGTTAAAAATCCACCAACAATATTTTATCCCTGTAACATCAATCAACCATTCTGGTCCACAATCATATGAATAACTCATAATCATAATTGTAGTTCTAAATTTTTCTTCTCATCCAGGACGAAGATAATTTTCATCACCTGTCTTTACCTGAAACATCAAAGATCATGGTTATACCAAATCACATTTCCTGTTCATAATCATACTAATAACTTCATCTTTGCACTACGGCCAAAGATATTCATTTATATCACCAGTTGGTCATCTCAACATCTGTTCATCTTTGCACTACTGGCCAAAGATATTCAACAACATTCATCTTTGCACTACGGGCCAAAGATATTCATCAACAATTCATCTTTGCACTACAGGCCAAAGATATTCATCAACAATTCATATTTGCACTACAGGCCAAATATATTAATATCTCAAAGAAATATATAATCATTTCAGAATTTATATAAACAATAATTATAACCATGTTGATCAATTCACCTTTGCACTTAAGCTAAAGATATTCAATTATAAATTCAATGGTCATGATCATACCAGTCACAATTCAACTTTGCACTACAGGCCAAAGAGAACCCTAGTCATGATCATACCAATAATCTACCCATCTTTACACTCCAGTGAAAGAGAATTTCAACATCAGGGTTATAAAAATGTTATATATGATGATAAAAATAATATGATCAACATATAGTTTTAATCTCAAGAGTAATATTCGTAACTCATGAATAGTAAATCGTGAATAGTAACTCATGAATAGTAACCCCGACACAAAAGATAGAAATTCCACAATAAAATCCATACCAATATTTCGGTATAATGATATTGAAAGAATAACATTACTTAAATTTATAAACAATTTATTTTAATTGTTTACACTTTACTAATTAATGCATTTAATCATCATAAAATGCCAACTCTTATAATTTCATCATCAATAACCAAAACCCTCATCAAAAATCTGCATATACCTCATATAGGATTCTCAAGCCATAAAATCCTATTTTCCAATTTTCTTTCTTCACAAAACATATTTAATTCATTTACTCATAACTAGACCATTTTCATGAAAAATACCAAATCAGTTCCAAAAATATTTCTTTTCTGGGATTTAGCATAATATAGTCCCATAGTGAACATATATTTTTCTCAGAATTTTTAAAAGTCATTTACTATTTTTCATATGGCCAAAATAGCCGAATATTTAGACATTTATCAAAAATTGTACTTTTGTCTAAAAATTCTGAAATTTACAGAGTATACTTCTATCATATACATGTACTCCCAATAAAAATTTCATCAATTTTGGAGTTAACCACAAGGAATTATAAGCTGTTACTTTTAAAATAGTCTTTTCTCATAAAATTCATAACTCTCAATCTATACATCCAAAAATCACCATTTTTGGACACAATCAAGAAAACTCATCAAAATATCATTTCAAATTTTTCCAGAATTTTTGAAGTTCAGAAAAATTACGAAACTGAAAAACATAACAACCCTTAAAATCCTTATATCCCTTACTATCCCTTATCCCTTAATCCCTTACTATCCCTTACAATCCCTTACCTCAAAAGAGCAGTACTTCTGACTGGATATCGGATATGATGCTGAAGGAAACTTGCACTGATGAATAGCAACTCACCAAGTATCTAAAAACTCACAAAATATGCTTCATAATATAGAGAGAGAAAGAGAGAAAGCTTATGTTTCTGGTGTGATTTTCAATTCTAACTTAGCCCTCTATTTATAGGAAAATTTTGGTAGGTTTGACCTGCAACCTGATGGCTTTACCTGCTACTATTCCCACCCACCACATTTGAAATATAATTCAGCACATTTCTTCACCAACCACAAGTGGGGCCCACCAATTCTAGAATTTTCCACCAAAATGATAAACTCCGAAAATTCAACAATTTCTGAACCAGTCATCTCGTAAAATTCATAACAAATCATACGTTCATTTTTAACGGTTCAAAATTTGTGGACATATACTCAACTTATATATGTATAACATATCCAAAAATTACCACGATCCAACGGTCGGATTAAAAATTATAACCCCCGCAAAATATCTCAAAAACCCTGATTTTTAATACCTCCATTCCGACAAAAATACGGATAAAAATCTCAACATTAACTCCTTCATTTTTTAACCACAAAAATATATCCCTCATTTATATCCACATAAAATAAATATTTTCTTATCATATGAATCAATAATTAATTATTCACAAATAATATTACAGAATCACATTTATGACAACCAGGCCGTTCCCAGGAAAGAGGGGGCTTTCCAATAAGGATTTCTCCTTACTGGCGCGCAATTAGATGACCAAACCTCTCCTTAGACAGAACTTTCTAGACATTGCCAATAATGCTATCTAATAATACTATTCAAATAATATGAATTATTGATCTGATAATGGAAAATACTGTGCAGCAACAATTATTGAACAACAATAATATAAAATTTCAACGTAGCAATTATTGAATCAATAAAATAAAATATTGAACAGTAATTACTGTAACAATTATTGAGTAGTGCCTTCTTACGTAAGAATCAATAATTTCAAAAATACTATGCAATACCGTGTGCTACTGTGCAATAACGCGTATTACTGTATTTTAACCACCGGGTATTCCAACAGTGTTAACGGTAACAACTACGCCGTTATTTGTAAAAACTCAAATTTGTCGTTTTCTTCACCCGACAGTTATTCGTTATGGGGCCCACAAATAGCTGCGCCGTCGTACGAATATTCCCCGACAGAAAGAATATTCCACGACCAAACGAATATTCCCCGACAACAATGATTATTTTATAACCACTTGTTATTTTGAAAAAAAATTCATATTTCACCCATAACTTTAACTTTTATCAATTTAACCATTTACTGAATAGTAATTATAAGAAAAATTGAATACTTTTATTTCATAAAATTCGGGATCTTACAATCTCCCCTCCTTATGAAATTTCGTCCCCGAAATTTACGTACCTGGTATTTCAAAGAGTTGAGAATACCTTGCTTTCATTTCAGATTCCATCTTCCTTGTCATCATAATTTCTCCATTGCTCATCTCCTGTATTTCATATATCATTCTAGAATACAGCTTCAAAACAAGGGTTAATTTAACAAATTAACATATCACATAATATCCCGATATTATGACTGACCAACAAATAAGCTTAGGTAGGACACACTAGCGAAGGATTTACTCATCTCTCCCCTCCTAGTTATATTCCCCGATCTCCGCCAGAGATCATATCCCTAAGCTCTGATACCAAATGTGACGACCCCAAAATAGGTCCATTCCACCCAACCCATTCTGAGTCGTCAAATACATGGTACAGAAAACAACTACAACTTTATTACAACAATTGTCGTGCAAAATACAACAACACATATGCTGTGAGTTTGGATACAAATATATACCAAATGTGACTCATGTTCCAACCGTGGACATCACCTCACAATAACACCTTACATAAAGGTATAGTCAAAAACTGTTTTAGAAATTAGAATCTTTGGGAAGTGCTCAAGGAAACCTTCGTACATGGGAGGCCACGCGTCTAGGTTATGATAGATATCATATGGCCACAGAATTATCCTTGGTTGACCCAATAGACCCCAAAGAAAAACGAGAAGATTACTATCATATTCTTCCCAATGGTGAGTCTTCTCTTGACTTATCATTATCTCCACTGTCTCTAATTGAGAATTATACTTCAAACAAACACCAAGATTATATAGGTAGTGCCCATAGATATACTCAGCAAGTGGATGAGCACAACCCTGTCTTATGATGACACGAGGTTGTATGTCATTAGACATCTTGTATGATAGTGACAAAACACCCTTCCAACGTTGGGTTCGCCTCACCCTATTTTCTTCACCAAATATAACTACTAAATGATGACCACCGTTCTATTCCCTTGTTACCCCCGCTCGACCCAGCTACACTCTTATTACCTGAAAGGAATTGTGAAGCAAAAGGGTGAGCACAACTAGCTCAGTAAAGAATATCATGACTAAAGATAATTAAATTATCAATAGCCTTCATCAATAATAAATCAGAGATTTAGAACATATGGTAAATGATAAAAATTTCAACCATAGTTGCAGCGGAACGAGCAATCCATTAGAAGAGTCAAATAGACTATAAAGTCTATTATCTTCTCCATGTTAAAAATCCACCAACAATGTTTTATCCCTGTAACATCAATCAACATTCCTTTCCACAATCATATGAATAACTCATAATCATAATTGTGTTCTAAATTTTTCTTCGCATCCAGGACGAAGATAATTTTCATCACCTGTCTTTACCTGAAACATCAAAGATCATGGTTATACCAAATCACATTTCCTGTTCATAATCATACTAATAAATCCATCTTTGCACTACGGCCAAAGATATTCATTTGTATCACCAGTTGGTCATGTTTATCTCAACATCTGTTCATCTTTGCACTACTGGCCAAAGATATTCAACAACATTCATCTTTGCACTACAGGCCAAAGATATTCATCAACAATTCATCTTTGCACTACAGGCCAAAGATATTCATCAACAATTCATATTTGCACTACAGGCCAAATATATTCATATCTCAAAGAAATATATAATCATTTCAGAATTTATATAAACAATAATTATAACCATGTTGATCAATTCACCTTTGCACTTAAGCTAAGATATTCAATTATAAATTCAATGGTCATGATCATACCAGTCACAATTCAACTTTGCACTACAGGCCAAAGAGAACCCTAGTCATGATCATACCAATAATCTACCCATCTTTACACTCCAGTGAAAGAGAATTTCAACATCAGGGTTATAAAAATGTTATATATGATGATAAAAATAATATGATCAACATATAGTTTTAATCTCAAGAGTAATATTCGTAACTCATGAATAGTAAATCGTGAATAGTAACTCATGAATAGTAACCCCGACACAAAAGATAGAAATTCCACAATAAAATCCATACCAATATTTCGGTATAATGATATTGAAAGAATAACATTACTTAAATTTATAAACAATTTATTTTAATTGTTTACACTTTACTAATTAATGCATTTAATCATCATAAAATGCCAACTCTTACAATTTCATCATCAATAACCAAAACCCTCATCAAAAATCTGCATATACCTCATATAGGATTCTCAAGCCATAAAATCCTATTTTCCAATTTTCTTTCTTCACAAAACATATTTAATTCATTTACTCATAACTAGACCATTTTCATGAAAAATACCAAATCAGTTCCAAAAATATTTCTTTTCTGGGATTTAGCATAATATAGTCCCATAGTGAACATATATTTTTCTCAGAATTTTTAAAAGTCATTTACTATTTTTCATATGGCCAAAATAGCCGAATATTTAGACATTTATCAAAAATTGTACTTTTGTCTAAAAATTCTGAAATTTACAGAGTATACTTCTATCATATACATGTACTCCCAATAAAAATTTCATCAATTTTGGAGTTAACCACAAGGAATTATAAGCTGTTACTTTTAAAATAGTCTTTTCTCATAAAATTCATAACTCTCAATCTATACATCCAAAAATCACCATTTTTGGACACAATCAAGAAAACTCATCAAAATATCATTTCAAATTTTTCCAGAATTTTTGAAGATCAGAAAAATTACGAAACTGAAAATCATAACAACCCTTAAAATCCCTTACTATCCCTTACTATCCCTTACTTACTATCCCTTACTATCCCTTACCTCAAAAGAGCAGTACTTCTGACTGGATATCGGATATGATGCTGAAGGAAACTTGCACTGATGAATAGCAACTCACCAAGTATCTAAAAACTCACAAAATATGCTTCATAATATAGAGAGAGAAAGAGAGAAAGCTTATGTTTCTGGTGTGATTTTCAATTCTAACTTAGCCCTCTATTTATAGGAAAATTTTGGTAGGTTTGACCTGCAACCTGATGGCTTTACCTGCTACTATTCCCACCCACCACATTTGAAATATAATTCAGCACATTTCTTCACCAACCACAAGTGGGGCCCACCAATTCTAGAATTTTCCACCAAAATGATAAACTCCGAAAATTCAACAATTTCTGAACCAGTCATCTCGTAAAATTCATAACAAATCATACGTTCATTTTTAACGGTTCAAAATTTGTGGACATATACTCAACTTATATATGTATAACATATCCAAAAATTACCACGATCCAACGGTCGGATTAAAAATTATAACCCCCGCAAAATATCTCAAAAACCCTGATTTTTAATACCTCCATTCCGACAAAAATACGGATAAAAATCTCAACATTAACTCCTTCATTTTTAACCACAAAAATATATCCCTCATTTATATCCACATAAAATAAATATTTTCTTATCATATGAATCAATAATTAATTATTCACAAATAATATTACAGAATCACATTTATGACAACCAGGCCGTTCCCAGGAAAGAGGGGGCTTTCCAATAAGGATTTCTCCTTACTGGCGCGCAATTAGATGACCAAACCTCTCCTTAGACAGAACTTTCTAGACATTGCCAATAATGCTATCTAATAATATTATTCAAATAATATGAATTATTGATCTGATAATGGAAAATACTGTGCAGCAACAATTATTGAACAACAATAATATAAAATTTCAACGTAGCAATTATTGAATCAATAAAATAAAATATTGAACAGTAATTACTGTAACAATTATTGAGTAGTGCCTTCTTACGTAAGAATCAATAATTTCAAAAATACTATGCAATACCGTGTGCTACTGTGCAATAACGCGTATTACTGTATTTTAACCACCGGGTATTCCAACAGTGTTAACGGTAACAACTACGCCGTTATTTGTAAAAACTCAAATTTGTCGTTTTCTTCACCCGACAGTTATTCTGTTATGGGGCCCACAAATAGCTGCGCCGTCGTACGAATATTCCCCGACAGAAAGAATATTCCACGACCAAACGAATATTCCCCGACAACAATGATTATTTTATAACCACTTGCTTATTTTGAAAAAAATTCATATTTCACCCATAACTTTAACTTTTATCAATTTAACCATTTACTGAATAGTAATTATAAGAAAAATTGAATACTTTTATTTCATAAAATTCGGGGTCTTACAATCTCCCCTCCTTATGAAATTTCGTCCCCGAAATTTACGTACCTGGTATTTCAAAGAGTTGAGAATACCTTCCTTTCATTTCAGATTCCATCTTCCCTGTCATCATAATTTCTCCATTGCTCATCTCCTGTATTTCAAATATCATTCTAGAATACAGCTTCAAAACAAGGGTTAATTTAACAAATTAACATATCACATAATATCCCGATATTATGACTGACCAACAAATAAGCTTAGGTAGGACACACTAGCGAAGGATTTACTCATCTCTCCCCTCCTAGTTATATTCCCCGATCTCCGCCAGAGATCATATCCCTAAGCTCTGATACCAAATGTAACGACCCCAAAATAGGTCCATTCCATCCAACCCATTCTGAGTCGTCAAATACATGGTACAGAAAACAACTACAACTTTATTACAACAATTGTCGTGCAAAATACAACAACACATATGCTGTGAGTTTGGATACAAATATATACCAAATGTGACTCATGTTCCAACCGTGGACATCACCTCACAATAACACCTTACATAAAGGTATAGTCAAAAACTGTTTTAGAAATTAGAATCTTTGGGAAGTGCTCAAGGAAACCTTCGTACATGGGAGGCCACGCGTCTAGGTTATGATAGATATCATATGGCCACAGAATTATCCTTGGTTGACCCAATAGACCCCAAAGAAAAACGAGAAGATTACTATCATATTCTTCCCAATGGTGAGTCTTCTCTTGACTTATCATTATCTCCACTGTCTCTAATTGAGAATTATACTTCAAACAAACACCAAGATTATATAGGTAGTGCCCATAGATATACTCAGCAAGTGGATGAGCACAACCCTGTCTTATGATGACACGAGGTTGTATGTCATTAGACATCTTGTATGATAGTGACAAAACACCCTTCCAACGTTGGGTTCGCCTCACCCTATTTTCTTCACCAAATATAACTACTAAATGATGACCACCGTTCTATTCCCTTGTTACCCCCGCTCGACCCAGCTACACTCTTATTACCTGAAAGGAATTGTGAAGCAAAAGGGTGAGCACAACTAGCTCAGTAAAGAATATCATGACTAAAGATAATTAAATTATCAATAGCCTTCATCAATAATAAATCAGAGATTTAGAACATATGGTAAATGATAAAAATTTCAACCATAGTTGCAGCGGAACGAGCAATCCATTAGAAGAGTCAAATAGACTATAAAGTCTATTATCTTCTCCATGTTAAAAATCCACCAACAATGTTTTATCCTGTAACATCAATCAACATTCTTTCCACAATCATATGAATAACTCATAATCATAATTGTAGTTCTAAATTTTTCTTCGCACCCAGGACGAAGATAATTTTCATCACCTGTCTTTACCTGAAACATCAAAGATCATGGTTATACCAAATCACATTTCCTGTTCATAATCATACTAATAACTTCATCTTTGCACTACGGCCAAAGATATTCATTTGTATCACCAGTTGGTCATGTTTATCTCAACATCTGTTCATCTTTGCACTACTGGCCAAAGATATTCAACAACATTCATCTTTGCACTACAGGCCAAAGATATTCATCAACAATTCATCTTTGCACTACAGGCCAAAGATATTCATCAACAATTCATATTTGCACTACAGGCCAAATATATTCATATCTCAAAGAAATATATAATCATTTCAGAATTTATATAAACAATAATTATAACCATGTTGATCAATTCACCTTTGCACTTAAGCTTAAGATATTCAATTATAAATTCAATGGTCATGATCATACCAGTCACAATTCAACTTTGCACTACAGGCCAAAGAGAACCCTAGTCATGATCATACCAATAATCTACCCATCTTTACACTCCAGTGAAAGAGAATTTCAACATCAGGGTTATAAAAATGTTATATATGATGATAAAAATAATATGATCAACATATAGTTTTAATCTCAAGAGTAATATTCGTAACTCATGAATAGTAAATCGTGAATAGTAACTCATGAATAGTAACCCCGACACAAAAGATAGAAATTCCACAATAAAATCCATACCAATATTTCGGTATAATGATATTGAAAGAATAACATTACTTAAATTTATAAACAATTTATTTTAATTGTTTACACTTTACTAATTAATGCATTTAATCATCATAAAATGCCAACTCTTACAATTTCATCATCAATAACCAAAACCCTCATCAAAAATCTGCATATACCTCATATAGGATTCTCAAGCCATAAAATCCTATTTTCCAATTTTCTTTCTTCACAAAACATATTTAATTCATTTACTCATAACTAGACCATTTTCATGAAAAATACCAAATCAGTTCCAAAAATATTTCTTTTCTGGGATTTAGCATAATATAGTCCCATAGTGAACATATATTTTTCTCAGAATTTTTAAAAGTCATTTACTATTTTTCATATGGCCAAAATAGCCGAATATTTAGACATTTATCAAAAATTGTACTTTTGTCTAAAAATTCTGAAATTTACAGAGTATACTTCTATCATATACATGTACTCCCAATAAAAATTTCATCAATTTTGGAGTTAACCACAAGGAATTATAAGCGTTACTTTTAAAATAGTCTTTTCTCATAAAATTCATAACTCTCAATCTATACATCCAAAAATCACCATTTTTGGACACAATCAATAAAACTCATCAAAATATCATTTCAAATTTTTCCAGAATTTTTGAAGATCAGAAAAATTACGAAACTGAAAATCATAACAACCCTTAAAAAATCCCTTACTATCCCTTACAATCCCTTACTATCCCTTACTATCCCTTACCTCAAAAGAGCAGTACTTCTGACTGGATATCGGATATGATGCTGAAGGAAACTTGCACTGATGAATAGCAACTCACCAAGTATCTAAAAACTCACAAAATATGCTTCATAATATAGAGAGAGAAAGAGAGAAAGCTTATGTTTCTGGTGTGATTTTCAATTCTAACTTAGCCCTCTATTTATAGGAAAATTTTGGTAGGTTTGACCTGCAACCTGATGGCTTTACCTGCTACTATTCCCACCCACCACATTTGAAATATAATTCAGCACATTTCTTCACCAACCACAAGTGGGGCCCACCAATTCTAGAATTTTCCACCAAAATGATAAACTCCGAAAATTCAACAATTTCTGAACCAGTCATCTCGTAAAATTCATAACAAATCATACGTTCATTTTTAACGGTTCAAAATTTGTGGACATATACTCAACTTATATATGTATAACATATCCAAAAATTACCACGATCCAACGGTCGGATTAAAAATTATAACCCCCGCAAAATATCTCAAAAACCCTGATTTTTAATACCTCCATTCCGACAAAAATACTGATAAAAACCTCAACATTAACTCCTTCATTTTTAACCACAAAAATATATCCCTCATTTATATCCACATAAAATAAATATTTCCTTATCATATGAATCAATAATTAATTATTCACAAATAATATTACAGAATCACATTTATGACAACCAGGCCGTTCCCAGGAAAGAGGGGGCTTTCCAATAAGGATTTCTCCTTACTGGCGCGCAATTAGATGACCAAACCTCTCCTTAGACAGAACTTTCTAGACATTGCCAATAATGCTATCTAATAATACTATTCAAATAATATGAATTATTGATCTGATAATGGAAAATACTGTGCAGCAACAATTATTGAACAACAATAATACAAAATTTCAACGTAGCAATTATTGAATCAATAAAATAAAATATTGAACAGTAATTACTGTAACAATTATTGAGTAGTGCCTTCTTACGTAAGAATCAATAATTTCAAAAATACTATGCAATACCGTGTGCTACTGTGCAATAACGCGTATTACTGTATTTTAACCACCGGGTATTCCAACAGTGTTAACGGTAACAACTACGCCGTTATTTGTAAAAACTCAAATTTGTCGTTTTCTTCACCCGACAGTTATTCTGTTATGGGGCCCACAAATAGCTGCGCCGTCGTACGAATATTCCCCGACAGAAAGAATATTCCACGACCAAACGAATATTCCCCGACAACAATGATTATTTTATAACCACTTGCTTATTTTAAAAAAAATTCACATTTCACCCATAACTTTAAACTTTTATCAATTTAACCATTTACTGAATAGTAATTATAAGAAAAATTGAATACTTTTATTTCATAAAATTCGGGGTCTTACAATCTCCCCTCCTTATGAAATTTCGTCCTCGAAATTTACGTACCTGGTATTTCAAAGAATTGAGAATACCTTCCTTTCATTTCAGATTCCATCTTCCCTGTCATCATAATTTCTCCATTGCTCATCTCCTGTATTTCAAATATCATTCTAGAATACAGCTTCAAAACAAGGGTTAATTTAACAAATTAACATATCACATAATATCCCGATATTATGACTGACCAACAAATAAGCTTAGGTAGGACACACTAGCGAAGGATTTACTCATCTCTCCCCTCCTAGTTATATTCCCCGATCTCCGCCAGAGATCATATCCCTAAGCTCTGATACCAAATGTAACGACCCCAAAATAGGTCCATTCCATCCAACCTATTCTGAGTCGCCAAATACATGGTACAGAAAATAACTACAACTTTATTACAACAATTGTCGTGCAAAATACAACAACACATATGCTGTGAGTTTGGATACAAATATATACCAAATGTGACTCATGTTCCAACCGTGGAATAACACCTTACATAAAGGTATAGTCAAAAACTGTTTTAGAAATTAGAATCTTTGGGAAGTGCTCAAGGAAACCTTCGTACATGGGAGGCCACGCGTCTAGGTTATGATAGATATCATATGGCCACAGAATTATCCTTGGTTGACCCAATAGACCCCAAAGAAAAACGAGAAGATTACTATCATATTCTTCCCAATGGTGAGTCTTCTCTTGACTTATCATTATCTCCACTGTCTCTAATTGAGAATTATACTTCAAACAAACACCAAGATTATATAGGTAGTGCCCATAGATATACTCAGCAAGTGGATGAGCACAACCCTGTCTTATGATGACACGAGGTTGTATGTCATTAGACATCTTGTATGATAGTGACAAAACACCCTTCCAACGTTGGGTTCGCCTCACCCTATTTTCTTCACCAAATATAACTACTAAATGATGACCACCGTTCTATTCCCTTGTTACCCCCGCTCGACCCAGCTACACTCTTATTACCTGAAAGGAATTGTGAAGCAAAAGGGTGAGCACAACTAGCTCAGTAAAGAATATCATGACTAAAGATAATTCAATTATCAATAGCCTTCATCAACAATAAATCAGAGATTTAGAACATATGGTAAATGATAAAAATTTCAACCATAGTTGCAGCGGAACGAGCAATCCATTAGAAGAGTCAAATAGACTATAAAGTCTATTATCTTCTCCATGTTAAAAATCCACCAACAATGTTTTATCCCTGTAACATCAATCAACAATTCTGGTCCACAATCATATGAATAACTCATAATCATAACTGTAGTTCTAAATTCCTCTTCTCATCCAGGACGAAGATAATTTTCATCACCTGTCTTTACCTGAAACATCAAAGATCATGGTTATACCAAATCACATTTCCTGTTCATAATCATACTAATAACTTCATCTTTGCACTACGGCCAAAGATATTCATTTGTATCACCAGTTGGTCATGTTTATCTCAACATCTGTTCATCTTTGCACTACTGGCCAAAGATATTCAACAACATGTCATCTTTGCACTACGGGCCAAAGATATTCATCAACAATTCATCTTTGCACTACAGGCCAAAGATATTCATCAACATTTCATATTTGCACTACAGGCCAAATATATTAATATCTCAAAGAAATATATAATCATTTCAGAATTTATATAAACAATAATTATAACCATGTTGATCAATTCACCTTTGCACTTAAGCTAAAGATATTCACTTATAAATTCAATGGTCATGATCATACCAGTCACAATTCAACTTTGCACTACAGGCCAAAGAGAACCCTAGTCATGATCATACCAATAATCTACCCATCTTTACACTCTAGTGAAAGAGAATTTCAACATCAGGGTTATAAAAATGTTATATATGATGATAAAAATAATATGATCAACATATAGTTTTAATATCTCAAGAGTAATATTTGTAACTCATGAATAGTAAATCGTGAATAGTAACTCATGAATAGTAACCCCGACACAAAAGATAGAAATTCCACAATAAAATCCATACCAATATTTCGGTATAATGATATTGAAAGAATAACATTACTTAAATTTATAAACAATTTATTTTAATTGTTTACACTTTACTAATTAATGCATTTAATCATCATAAAATGCCAACTCTTACAATTTCATCATCAATAACCAAAACCCTCATCAAAAATCTGCATATACCTCATATAGGATTCTCAAGCCATAAAATCCTATTTTCCAATTTTCTTTCTTCACAAAACATATTTAATTCATTTACTCATAACTAGACCATTTTTATGAAAAATACCAAATCAGTTCCAAAAATATTTCTTTTCTGGGATTTAGCATAATATAGTCCCATAGTGAACATATATTTTTCTCAGAATTTTTAAAAGTCATTTACTATTTTTCATATGGCCAAAACAGCCGAATATTTAGACATTTATCAAAAATTGTACTTTTGTCTAAAAATTCTGAAATTTACAGAGTATACTTCTATCATATACATGTACTCCCAATAAAAATTTCATCAATTTTGGAGTTAACCACAAGGAATTATAAGTGATTACTTTTAAAATAGTCTTTTCTCATAAAATTCATAACTCTCAATCTATACATCCAAAAATCACCATTTTTGGACACAATCAATAAAACTCATCAAAATATCATTTCAAATTTTTCCAGAATTTTTGAAGTTCAGAAAAATTACGAAACTGAAAATCATAACAACCCTTAAAATCCCTTACTATCCCTTACTATCCCTTACAATCCCTTACTATCCCTTACTATCCCTTACTATCCCTTACCTCAAAAGAGCAGTACTTCTGACTGGATATCGGATATGATGCTGAAGGAAACTTGCACTAATGAATAGCAACTCACCAAGTATCTAAAAACTCACAAAATATGCTTCATAATATAGAGAGAGAAAGAGAGAAAGCTTATGTTTCTGGTGTGATTTTCAATTCTAACTTAGCCCTCTATTTATAGGAAAATTTTGGTAGGTTTGACCTGCAACCTGATGGCTTTACCTGCTACTATTCCCACCCACCACATTTGAAATATAATTCAGCACATTTCTTCACCAACCACAAGTGGGGCCCACCAATTCTAGAATTTTCCATCAAAATGATAAACTCCGAAAATTCAACAATTTCTGAACCAGTCATCTCGTAAAATTCATAACAAATCATACGTTCATTTTTAACGGTTCAAAATTTGTGGACATATACTCAACTTATATATGTATAACATATCCAAAAATTACCACGATCCAACGGTCGGATTAAAAATTATAACCCCGCAAAATATCTCAAAAACCCTGATTTGATTTTTAATACCTCCATTCCGATAAAAATACTGATAAAACACCTCAACATTAACTCCTTCATTTTTAACCACAAAAATATATCCCTCATTTATATCCACATAAAATAAATATTTCCTTATCATATGAATCAATAATTAATTATTCACAAATAATATTACAGAATCACATTTATGACAACCAGGCCGTTCCCAAGAAAGAGGGGGCTTTCCAATAAGGATTTCTCCTTACTGGCGCGCAATTAGATGACCAAACCTCTCCTTAGACAGAACTTTCTAGATATTGCCAATAATGTTATCTAATAATACTATTTAAATAATATGAATTATTGATCTGATAATGGGAAATACTGTGCAACAACAATTATTGAACAACAATAATACAAAATTTCAACGTAGCAATTATTGAATCAATAAAATAAAATATTGAACAGTAATTACTGTAACAATTATTGAGTAGTGCCTTCTTACGTAAGAATCAATAATTTCAAAAATACTATGCAATACCGTGTGCTACTGTGCAATAACGCGTATTACTGTATTTTAACCACCGGGTATTCCAACAGTGTTAACGGTAATAACTACGCCGTTATTTGTAAAAACTCAAATTTGTCGTTTTCTTCACCCGACAGTTATTCTGTTATGGGGCCCACAAATGGCTGCGCCGTCGTACGAATATTCCCCGACAGAAAGAATATTCCATGACCAAACGAATATTCCCCGACAACAATGATTATTTTATAACCACTTGCTTAGTTTTAAAAAAAATTCACATTTCACCCATAACTTTAAACTTTTATCAATTTAACCATTTACTGAATAATAATTATAAGAAAAAAATTGAATACTTTTATTTCATAAAATTCGGGGTCTTACATTATACACTAACAGAAGCTGCAATTGCACAAAATAAACCCAATTTGTAGAACAAAAATAATCCCAATTTTCAGCAACAACATTTGCAGAACACAAACAATGCTTATTTCAACAACAATTTGAATTAAGTCCCAATTTCATCAACAATTTAAATTAAGGTCCAATTTTAGCAATTTTACCAACAATAGATATAGTAGGAGTCATTTCAAATACATATTTCAGCAATATGCACAATATTGGACAGGAAATTAAACAAATTTTTTAGGGAAACAATTAACCCTAAATATACAAATTAATAAACCATGACTAACCTTAGGACTTAGTTTGCAATCCAACTAAAGAGGAGAAGGAGGTGGACTACAATGACGGCAGAGGTTGGGAGGTCCAACGATGGTGCGCGACGGCGGCGGCGTTGGTGGAGGCGGCGAGGGCTGACAGTGGGAGAGGGTGAGAGATGAGAGTGATGGAGTGAGGCTGCACAGAGAGTGATTGAGGGAGTGAGGAGAGAGAAATGAAATAAGAGGCGACTGAAGAAGACATTGCGTGATTAAGTTTTATAACTTATTTTCGACAGAATTTCCGTCAAAAATAATTTCGTTGGAATAATAGTATCCTCAACGGAACTTCCCTCGAAAATAACCATCGTTCCGTCAAAATTAAGTTTCGCGCTGGCGGGAAACTTAGCGCCAATTGAGGACTTATACTTCCGACGGAATTCCCTCGAAAATAAATTAATTCCGACGGAATTATGCTCGACAGCATAATCCGTCGAAAATAACTTATGTCCGACGTAATAAATTCCGTCGAACTTAATTCCGTCGAAAATAATGTTTTTTCGTGTAATGATCGCTATATTTTATTGTAATTATATAAAGTTGTCATTATTATTATTATTATTATTATTATTATTATTATTATTATTATTATTATTATTATTATTATTATTATTATGTTTTACTAGACTTTAAATATTTTACATATTTACTAGTTATGTATATTGCTGGTGATTTTATTTGTATTAATTATTTAATATTTATTATATTTTTATCATCAGCCTAAGGTTGTACATATAAACTGATAGAGGATAAAATAGTAAAATGTTGTATTACAAAATATAATAAAGATCAAACAACTCTTTTATATTTAAACTCTTTTTTAAAAATAGCATCTATTTTAATACGTTTTTATTATACAATTTTATCAAACACTACTTTAGTAGAGTGAGTATAGATAGATAGAATAAAATACACTTGATCATCAAAAAAAAAATGTAAATATTAATTTTGCCAGCAAATTTTTAATCTCAAATAATGAGGATTATAATATTTGGTTGGTCATAATATTAAATATATAATCTCCCGTTTTAAGTTATTTTATATTTCATGACTAATTAATAGTCTCAAATAAAGAACTTATTATTAATAATAATCCGATCACAAGTGTTATAATTGCATACAAAACATGACAGAGATTTTAAATTGATAGTACTTGTGAAGTTATATAAAATGTTATGTTTATACGAACAATCCCTCAACACTCAAACGCGTATAGGTATATATGCGGAGATTTCACATGATTAGTTTGAATGTGAAGGGTCTTTTTCCCTTTAATTTGTTGTAAAATTGGCGAAGCCCGTGATTATTGACGCAACGCACGGAATGTTGGCGGATGTGCATGCTGTATATGTTCCGCTCCCTACGCCACCCCACTCCACCCACCCCTATATTATTGCCCAATGCCAGCCATTTCCATAAATTAATATATACATATACGTACAATGGAGTATATAATTATTAGTAATATATTATACCTTCATTTTACGCTCTGACTCTTGACTCTGATGGAAGCAACAGCAAAGGAGGTGTTCTCTCTAAACTTTCACAATACACACAACGCAAAATGTGTTTTAAATTTAGGAGCTGATTAAGGTAATGATTTATATGGGAAAATGTAAATATTTATGTCAATTTTTTGATTATTAATTAATGATAATTTTTTTTTGCAGACATGTGTAATAAGTGGACCCTCCTACAATTTTTATCAATCTCATATATTAATAAGTTTCGCAATTATAATTTGAGTAAATTTATTACAATACATAAGAGAACTTTTAAGAATAACACTGTAGTAATATAAGATAGATTTACGCGGATAATGTGAAAACGTACGCACTTCATGATTTTTATTAACATTCTTGGTCAACTTGCATGCGTCTAACTACATGCTCATGTTTGGTGTTAATTTGTCTGCCGCTACTAATGGTCATATAAATTGTAATTAAGAATTACAAAAATAATATTTTAAGAGATTATTATTGTTGTATAATTAATAATTTATTAAAAGTTATTATGTTTTGTGTTTTGTAATTAGTAATTTTCTAAACTTATTATATATGTACAAACTTATTCTTTCCAACTAAGTACATAAAAGATGCCAAATCTTATCGTGAACTTTTAGTTTAACATGAAAAACATTTGACTTTTCATTCACAGGAACGCAAAAGGAGATCTACTTGCTAGTTCAAGATTCTCGGTCCACTTGCTGAAAAAGGGACTCCAATTTATAAAATTAAGCTCAACCCAAAGTTTAATACCGCGGGAATCCACTTAGACCCAGCCCATTAATTGGCTAGGATGGAATGGGCTGGTCTGGTTTTGTTTTGGTTGCCTTTTAAAAGCATATGATTCACAAATTCTTCATTTGCAATTTGTATGTGGAGGGGGATTATCAAGCTTCACCAATAGTTTCATCCACCCGTACGTATTGAGACAGGAGAAATGCTAGCTAGAGCCTAGAGGACCTAAATAAGTTTTCAAATTTTTATTTCAATTATACATATCATCTCTACATTGATGTTTATATATATATATATATATATATATATATATATATATATATATAAAATTTAAAAATACATCATATATACCTTTAAAATCACTTTGGAGAGAGGAGGGGTGGATTTTAATTTTAATTTTTATTTTTCCATTTTTCTCTATTTATTCTCCATTCGTCCTTAAAAAAGGAGGCTCCCCCAAAGACGAATAATCTTTTGGATGGACTTTTCTGCAATACTATATAACGTGTAAGAATTGATTTTAATTATAATTCAGAAAAGATATTATTGAAAAATATTATTTACCAACAAATTAAAAATATCATTCAAAATTTACCAAAAATAAAATAAAAAAGTTACTGATCTTTATTTTAAGGACGACTAGGGAGTAACGTTAATTAGTAAGAATATTTCCTATATGTCAAACGAATATTGTAAAACTACTTATTGAAACTCCTCCTATATATTACAAGAATCAAAATGAAACTAAATAATTAATTTACATACTTATAAATCGATCACTCTCTCTCTCTTCTATATATGTTCCTACGTACGTATTCGACGAATTATTGAGGTTTAAAAAAGCTACCTTCGACACCGGTATCAATCACAACATAAAGCCCAGCAGCACCCACTAAAGCACTTAGACTCATCCCAAGGATACCCAATCCCCAGTTAAGCCACCATATCGGGCTATAAACCTTGGGCTTCTTAATCTTAAGCCACATAAAGCATGGATAAGCCAATGTCACGGGTAGTGAAATCCCTCCAATCAGACCAGCAAAACTTCCCACAAATGGCATTGCCACGGCTATGAAGTAGCAAAAGTATCCAAACAAGGCTCGGAGGATCGCCCGGAGCCACCATGCGCATGGCTTCTTAAACCTAGTTGTGTAAGTTGACTCAATGTCGTCAAACATTGGCATGGCGTATATTTGGAATGAGCTCAGCGCGTTAATTATAACGAATAAGCTTATTAACCCTAGAAGTCCTCGTGCTGTGTCTTGTCCGTGGAACACGTACAAGGCCGTTAGCATACCACCATTTGCCGGAATCTGCAATGAATATATAGTTCACATTTAGAAGAAGGTGAAGAAGAAGAAGAAAAAAGTTTATTTGGAGCTTCATTATTTAAGATATGTAAATATTACTAATACATATGAGTATACATGGTCTGGTTGGTAGGTAAAGAAAATAAACATACCATCTGACCATATGCCCAATAGCCACCTATTGCAATAGGGAACAAACACATTGCTATGAGAGTGTATGAAACCTTAACACCCTTCCACATTGGGACTCGTGATGGGTGCTTCTCGCTCGAGGGCATGGTAGCCTGAAAACAAAATCAAATTGCCCAGGATTGATTTATTAATATAAACAATGAAAAGTTATCTAGTAGTAGGATAATTAACAATTAATTAATTAATAATTAATAATTAAATATATTTGGGTACATAGTTTTGTAGTCAAAAACTCCTACTATATGTGATCAAAACGTCAGAGTTATGGTTGGTATATTAATTAATTACTAATTGATGTGTCCAATTTCAAAAGGCACTGTCATAGAATTCTGTGGTCGACTCATATATATGACTCTAGAAGATATACATATATTCAACATAGGCGGCCAGATGTCATTTGTCAAAGAAACTCTAATTCACGGAATGGTCAAAAACTCAATTAATTCGCAGCCTGTTGCAAATTTGTCCCTTCTCATTATTTTAATCAGATCAAGATGTTTGTACCGTCTTTTTCGTTTTTCTTTTTCCCCTTAAAAGGCACTGTAATAATGTTACATGTGAATGACAATATTCATGTTTATTTAAGCTCAACTGCTTTAAAGGCACTGCAAGTAGAAAATTAAAAGTACTGCTCAAACACAAATATTCATACTCAAGCATGAGATATGGATGGATTTTAAGATAATAATGAAATTGATCACTAATATTATTATCATGCACCAAATTAAACAAATGGTTTAAATTTGGAATGATATGAGTGATTTTATTTTATTTTATGTCGTCCATATACTATAAGAGAACATATATAACAATTCCAGAATCCTATATATATATATATATATATATATATATATATATATATATGCACTGATGGTTTCTGATGATATGAAGTGAGATGCATATAAATAATTAGTTTTAATTATGGAATTAGTATAATTATGTACGTACATACGCACCTGAATTTCAAGAATAAGATTGTGACCTCTAAAGGCAAAAGCAATGATCCCAACTGCATTAAGGATGTCGAAGATCTTCTGAATCTGGGAGCCGGAGAGGACAGGATTGTAGGAGATACTGGGGATTCTGCCCTCGGCCACGGAGACTGTCCATATGAGGGTACAGTATCCGACGGCTGTGATGGCACCGATGAGGGACACACCAGCAATGGAGTTCAAGTTGGGGAGCTGAGATAGAAGCACCGCACCTGATGTAAAAACCAAGTACCACTCTGCAGGTGTTAATGGCCTGTCTGTGCATGTGGGACCGCACACGATCTGGAAGAAAGTCTTGCATGTTGATCCTCCGATGAGCACCAGAGCTACACATGTTCCCATCGATAGGTACCCGATCGGGAATAGGGCTATTACCTTGCTTAGCTTCTCACCTTCAATTCATCATCGGTCATCATGTAAATCAAATTAATTAATATGAGAGATCAGTCCTCCTATATATATATATATATATATATATATATATATATATATGTATGTATCTCCAAACTTTTTTTTTCATATTCATTGTTATGCATATTAAAGATATACGAGGACTCAAAAACATTAAGCTTTTCAAAACGGTACCTTAAACGTACTATCTCTTTTGACAAACTAAATAATTCCAAAGTAAGTAGTGAGCTAGTGTAGTCTAGTGGTTACCGAAAGTTGCATTTGCTAGCTGCATGTATCTGCTGTAACGAACACCTCTATCGATATCTTCATGGAGTTGCACCATTAAGTACAGGGTGTAAAGTTGCCATATAAATGCTAATGTTAAGAGTATGATTCCCCATGTCCTGAAATCAATTAGTTAAACAGAAATATATAGGTCAAAGAATCTTTGTTTTTGGACTAGGTTTGAGTGGACTAGCTAGCTAGTTATATATACACACAGATTACTATATATTGAGGCTCAAAACATAATTTGTCGGACATATACGAGACTTTCATATTATATATGGAAATATGTAGGGAAACCCAATTAATAAAAGAAGTATAATTAGCTACATATGTTAAGTAGCTAGCTAGGTACTTACCAACCAAGAATGGTGAAGGCAACAGGGAGCACAAGTGCTTGAATTCCAATTCCAGAACATAGAGTATGAAAGGCTGCATAGTATGCGTTTCCGTTTCTTGACTCGGTGATGGGGAGCCAGGCGTCTTGAGGGTCGAGTTTTGTTAGGTGGAGAGCCTTCCTTAGAGGGCTGCCTAGAGGAGTAAGGAAGCGTGGAGTTATATTTCGAGACTTGTTGTTGGGGGTTTTGACATTAGGAGTTTTGCTTGGGGTTTTATTAGCAGGAACCGGATGGTCCGGAGTGTAAAGGAGGGGTGATCGAGACAAAGACGGAGAGTGGAATTGGGAGTGAGGAGCCGATGTTATGTACGGCGACGGCGCTACGGACATCGGCCGCGGAGTTATAGGGGCGGAGTTTAGTGGCGTCGGAGCTAAAGAATTGTTCTGTCTCGGGGTTATAGGGGTGGAGAAGCTTAATTCCAGATCAACATCACCCATTTTGATTGATATGATATGATCTCCAATAGCTTAGCTACCAACCTACCTTCGTTATTTATTTAATTTCTTAAGCAACAACTTAATAATATTCTCTCCCTCGATCTCCCCCTACTAGCTAGCTAGCTATTTATATTTTCTTAATTTCTCCCACAAATTCACCACAGTACTTAATTGGAAGTTTTCGTGGATATATATATATATATAGAGAGAGAGAGAGAGAGAAATCAGATACATGTTGCACGTATTTTAATCATGCATGTGCCTTTATGCTGTTCTCATGCAATTATTTAGTCAAGTGCATTTAAGGAGTATGCTTAGACTTGTAATATTAGCACTAGAAGTGTATGTACGTATGCTAGCTATTGCTGACCAAAATTTGTTAGGCAGCTGAAAATTGGAGAATTGAAATTAAAAATATATGACAAACTTGGCTGCTGCCTCTCCTTCCTATCTTATAATTAACGCATGTCCAAATAAAAAGCACACCTTTTTAGACTTTTAGGGCTTCTTCCTCATCAGTTGGTTGGTGGTTTCGTGCTTCATCCAAGAATCATTAAAATAATAATAGTATAATGCTGATACCATATCTATAACGTACGCCTTTGATTTGGTCAAAGTCGTTGGGCTGAGACTCTTTATTTTTACTGCATTAAAGTAAAAAAAATTGGGCGAACCATTTGAAAGAAGAAAGTAGAGCTTTTACTAGAACTTTCAAATTTTGCTATAAGTGGTATCAAAACACATAGTTCGATGGCTTCAAGTATCAAGTTGGTACTTTAAGGTAAAGTACATTCGCATGTCAAGTACTACACAGTCCGCACGATAGAGCGAATAAGTTTGAGTCAAGTGGAGCAAGGGATCACTCTCGGTAAGGTGGAGTAAGAAATCACTCATGCGTTTCCTTTGCCACTACGTTGTAAAGTATAATTTGAGTCGAATAGAGCGGACTTAAGATGGCTCTGGAAAACTGCTCAGGGTGAAAGGTTCACAAGGAGCAAGGTTAATTAGAGTCGAGTAGGGCTTTTGAATGACTCAAAGAAGGTATGTTTAATAGTGACTATTCTAATGTGATAATTGTGATGTGTATTCAAGTGAAAGTTAGATACTTGTTATGGATATTCAGGTGAAAAGTGAATTTGTTAGAATATTTTACATAAATCTTACATTCTTAACCTAATAGATTGACTTCTTAGTTAAAGAGGTGAATCAACATTCTTCAGGTGTGCGTTGTATTGGTAATAAATTGATGTACGCGGTATCAGAGAACCATTTATTGTGGAATTGTAAGATCCACCCACATATTTCGCAACGATTTATGTGGATGAATTGATGATGTTGGGAAAGAACCAAGGAGTGTGTGTCACATGCACGTACACAAGATACTAACATACATGTTTGTAATCCTTTGACCCAAAAGTTTAAACTATTAGGTCTTAAGTCCATTCATATATATTAATCATTCACTTGTTCATTAAGCATCTGATGTGAGATTCCAATTGAGTTGTGATATCCTAACTAAGGGAATAAACGAGTCGAACCGAAGCGAACAAAAAGCTACTCGAATTTGACTCGAAACGTTAATTAAATTCATACTCGAATTCGACTCAAATTCGAATTGTGTTTCAAAATTTTTACTCAGATTTGACTCGATTCAAATATTTATTATTCGAATTTGATCCGACAAGGATCGAATTATATTTAAACTACTCGCGAGCTTCAAATTCAAGCTCGAATTTGAGTCTACACATAATAACTAGCTTTATAATAAATATAATTATAAATTGAATTTGTTACTTTACTTAAAAATGAAAAAATATATTTACTAGCTATTACACTTTACAAATATAAAATCATAATTAAAATTAAAAATAAAAATAAAACAAAATAATAATTAATTAACCTTACTTAATTTAATTTTGTATATATTATAAAAAAATGTATTGTATCTATTCGAATTTGTATCAATCGAGTATGTATCGAATCACAATTGAGAATTCGAGTAGTTTGAATCTTAAATGAGTCAAGTATAAATTTGCTCAGATTCTACTCATATTTTTATTTGAACTATTTTTTATGCTTAGATTTGGATCATATTATTAACGGATTTGAATCTCGCTCGTATTTTTTCGAGTCAAGCCCGAATTAAGTCCGAACTTTTTGACTCGTTTATCGCCTTAATCCTAACAATCTCCCTCTCACAAGTGAGTTCAAGAGTTCCTCCTCATGACTTGAACATTTCTCTTCAATGTGGCGCACACCTGTGTAGATTAGCACAACAAATATAATCAGCTCCTTACCCAAAAGATTAACCTATTAAGTTAAAACTCTACCATATTTGTTAACACATCTACACTCTTAAATTTATCCGATATGAAATTTATGTGAAAAAATGACAATATATATATATATATATATATATATATATATATATATATATATATATATATATAATTAGAATTTGGTGTTGTTGGATGTACGAAGATGATATTCAGCATGCAACGACATATATAATGAGTGCTACATCTTCGGGTAATGGATTGGATGTCTTTGGATTAAAGAGAGCGCGTACTCCAGCAAGAGTGCATCACATGGAATAATAATAATTAATTAATAGGTCCTCGTATCTATTTGCAGTTCATATTCTTCTTCTGCCATTTTCCCTCCCTCCCTCAATAAGTCATTCATTTAGCTAGATAAGCCAAGCCAAGCCAAGCCAAGCCTACCAGTGGAATCTCGATCAAATCGCCTCTCATCATCACTGTACACAACAAATTAGTGACCCTTATGATCAATTATTGATGAAGTTACTGGTACTAGTACCAGTAGTAGTAGTGTTGTTGGAAATTAATTAATACTATTCTTTTCCTCCTGTCGATCAATGACTACTCTCTGCCACTTCCTCACCATTTTAACAAGTTTCTTGCAGCAGAACACAAGAATTGACTGCCAGGGGATTTAATTACTAATTACGGAAATTAAACTGTGGTTAAATTGGTATTAGGATACAGAAAGTCTGATTTCTCTGTTTGATGACTCCAATTCTCCAAGGAATGGAAGTGAGTTTGTTTACATACTACGATCAACAAGCTAGCCAGTAGCCAGTAGCCAGTAGCCAGTCAGGGACGATGCCTTAATTTTAGTTTTCCTCGATTATATACAGATTCAGGGGAAGCAGAGCCATGTGATGTGAGACCTTTCTGTAAAGTGGTCAAGTAGCATGCATATCATATAATCATATGCACCGGGTCCAAAGCAGCAAACCTCATAAAAGCAGCATAAGCATTTGCTTTAGGAACCACATGATAATATTTGACTAGAGTTGCCCTTCAATTCGCGGTTCGTTGTCTCCCCTTATCATCCGACTGACTGCTCTAAGGCTCTTGAAAATGCTATTCTCTTCACCAGAGTTGATTCTTCTAATAAAAATATTTTGTATTAGGAAAAATAATCCAATCTATGAGAACAATATTTAAAATTACAACCTATGAAGGACTCAGATTCTTCATCGAGCAGCCAGGGCTCATTTTTATCTAATGATCAACTGTTTGTTACATTTTTTGCCCCTAGATAGTGCACTGACTCTAGATTTATACTTCTCCTTCAAACTAGATGGTTTGATTTATACAGCAATAAAACAAAAACCAATAGTTAAAGGGCGTCACATTAAAGATATCCTAACTAATAAAAAAATTAAGCATAAATACTACTACCTCCGTTCCAAAATATCAAAATATAAGATGAAATACAATGATGAATATTATAAACTATCTAAAAAAGACGATATGATCTTATAATTGACTTCCAAAAGTCAATATAATCTTATAATTTGAAACAAATAGAGTATTTGACTAGAACAAAACCAATAGTTAAAGAGTATTACATAAAAGATATCTGAGCTAATAAAAAATATACAAATACTATTTTTTTTCGTATACTTAAGTGGGGTCCACCAAGTTTGAAAAAGACATTTATTAGTGTACTTACGTGGGATTCACTACGCAAAAAAATTGTTATTATTTTATATTGTCCTCTACTTTAATTTTCTTAACTCGAGTAGAACAACAATATGAATTACCTTTAATTATTGTTTCTAACAAAACCGGGCAAATGGTGTCAGCAAAATATGAGAAATCCTCACTAAATGATTATCACTCGTCTATTGCCAAAAGAACTTCAAGATCAACATTGACCGCAAAGAAGTAAACCTAGTTTGAGAACATAAATAGCTTTGTATTGCCAAGCTTTATGGAATTCATTGTACTCGAAAAGGTAAAAATATTGATTCAGTAAAGATGCACTAATAAAAGAAAGGACTCATACTACACCAACCACTACATGCCTAAGTTAAATTTAACGTATGCCCCTTTAAAATATGAGGAACTACAAAGAGGCAACCTCTTATATTAAAAGTGCTTGCGGTTGCCACAACTATTGCATGTGTTAAAAATGTCAAGTTAATTCGCAAGGTTTTTTAAATCCACACGGTGAGATGCACACTAAATACATGCAGGATCATCATTAGAATCATCATATTTGCCGACCATCGATGAACTGATCGGATTAACCAATCAAAATTAGCTTCAGTCATTATATATTGAACCGAAGTAAAAGCGTCAGCAACGGTCGGACGATAGTATTTAGATAAAAGAATTTTTTATCAAAGAGAATATATAAAAATAGATTAAAAGAAAAACCCCAAGAAAGTAAGTCTGTTAGTAAGGTGCGTGACAATCCTTGAAAGTTCAAATTATAAATAAACATCATTAGTGGGGAGCATTTCAATGTGCATACTGGAGCGAGGGTTACATAAAAACCCCAAGAAAGCGTACATTTTTCTGTTGAACAGTATGCTCCTTTCTTTTCTGGCCTCCGAGTTTTTTTCAACCCACTATCTGAGGCAGACCGAAGTTTTTCTGCTTCCTGTACTCAACACTTGTAGTTTGTTTTGTCTAGTTTACTAACCCTAAAATACTTATATTTGTAACAAAAGCAGTCAAGTACTAACCCCTATAAACAAACTTTTAAATCACACAAAATTCTAAATCAAAAGCACTTGGAGGATTAAACAACCAAAACTCTTCTCCTCGTCTCTGCTACTGTTGCTAGAACAATTGCTATTACAAAAAAAAGGGGGGGACTAAAGCACTTGAGAGAGCTATTGCTTGGAATAGTCGATTGACAACTCTTGTCCTACCAAATAGACAAAGACCAAAGAGAAACGCATACGAGGATGACACAGACGCTAAAAGCTCCCTCTGCCACCTAGGTTTGTCTAGCGCTTTTTAGAACACTGATGATAAGTCCTTGGATTGCTTCCCACCAGTTCATTTGCATACCATAACAAAAGTATTGGAAGGAAAAACTTTATCTTCCCATCCCTTCCATCCAAAACTAAACTCACAAACACAGCCTAGAATTAGATTTTACAAATTAGTAATTTAGTTGGAAAGAGGGCAAATACTTCCTCTGTCCATGTTTAAATGGCCACTAGCAATGGCACAAAGTTTAAAGATAGAAAAGTTTATGATATTTCTTTATCATTTTATATGAGAATAAAGTAGACTATCTAATCATAAAGTGCATTGACGTTCAAAGTCGGGCACAAAAAAAATTGGAGATCTCACAATAGTTATATAGTCACAAGATCTTGGATGGAGGGGGAATATTATGTCAAAATATTTCAGAAGTATACCTACAATATGCTTTATCATGTCTTAAAAAGAAATGTTATGACAAAGCCCTATCCAACCTACTATTAACAAGAAATCCACCTGTAGAAAGAAATGTTCCTCATCCATTATTGTGCATGCCAAGACCAAGTGATTCATACATCAACAAAAAATCACATAAAATCATTTCTGGTAATGGCCTTGAGAGAATTTTCACATCAGACATAGTATAGGGAAATTTTGACGAAAGAAACCAACCTGACTGATAATTCAATTCTCTTGAACAGATATGACCAACTTTCTCTTTCTTTTAGAATGAACGCACAGTGTCTTGACATTTTTCAAATACCTAATCCATGCTTAGATGTGAATCTTTTGCCAGTACCTGTTAAACAAGTTAAAATACAACAAGGTCAGAATGATGACTTTCAAATGCAGTTTTTTGTTGTCTATTATATCTGTGAGGATGAAGCAACAAGAACTCTTAGTAGACAATCAAAGCAATATAAAATTCCTTGAGGTCACTACAACAAAGAATGTGGAAAAGATAACACAGCAAGAGCTACGATCATTAAAGAAAAAAAAACATCCAAAGTAATGATGATAATAACTAATGCTTTACACAGGTATAGGTGATATGTAGAAGAGAAATAAGATGTGTTATTATCATTAGTAGAAATTGTACTTTTCAAATATAAGAAGTAAAATCAACTCAAAGTTGTATATATATATATATATATATATATATATATATATAATATCAATGTTTGTAGCTAAACAAGATTTATCACTAAAATCACTGTTATAAAGAAACACAAAACCAAAGGATCTATTACACTACCAAACTAACAGTGGCAGCTTAACTCAATGGTCAAGTCAACCACATCACTAAGCTCCTGGCCATTATCAAATCTAACACATGTAACAACAGAAGAGTGGAAAATTATCTCATGAAAGAGAATTAATTCCTGATTTCTTAGCATAAATTTATATGAAAGTAAATTACAACTGATATCTTAGTGACTAGTAAAGAGTAGTAAATTATAAATTACTACTGATATGAGGATATACTAAATAAGAAAGTGAAAAAAAGTTAACAGAGGAGAACAACAATAAAAGAGAGAACATACTCTATCAATAAGACCGACTTTTTTCGACCGTTTTAAAATCAAATATCAACATTTTCTTGACAAATACTTTCTCTCACAATCTCTATCATTAAAGTATAATATGAATCTGTGATCAACCTAATCAGTCTTGAATTTAACTCCACACAGCAGTATCTCTTAAATATATACAACAAATCGGAGAAAGATGAAAGTGTGCACTTACTGAAATATAACTTGTCACAATTAGATGAAAACTTCATGTTATAATGTAAAGTAAATACCTTCATCATTGCCCATGAGGGATTACTACTGGGAGAAGAGTCAAGAACTGCCTTGTGTGCAAGATTTGACATAGCAGTTGCAGCTAATACTCCAACTGGTTCCTCGGCAGCAAAAATAGTATGGGTCATAGTTCATGTTTGTGTCCCATACTCGAATTGAATAATTGAATTACTGCAGACATTCCTCACTGTTCCAGCATAACAGATAACATCCCGAAGGAAGGCCATTAAGTTGTTGAACAAAGTTTCATGTTCAGCAACACTTTTAATGAACGAACGATCACTTCTCTACGAAGAATGAATCATCACCTGATATGGGTTTAGTCCATCAAATAGACAGTTTCTCACCACTCTTAATTCCTCATATGGATAGTTCTCACAGAAGGGATAATTTTCCAGAAAAAGAGAATTAATGTCGTCAACAAAGGTCTTTGAATAAAATTTTCCCCTATCAGAAAGTTGCATACCTAAAAAATAATTTGTTGAACTACCTTGTTGATAGCGGAGTCACTCTTAGAGTCGATCAAATTACCCATTGCAGATGACTTTAGAATGAAGCTAGCAACTGACATTGTCACATGCCTTATATGCTTCTCCAATTGCAACTTTATTAGTTCATTGTAAGACGACCGCAAATAATAGAGCAAAGGTGAAACATTATGAATTTAGGTGTGAATACTATCTAGAACCTCATTCGGAACAAAAAAAATCTTCCAATCCAGCACTAAATCCATCTGAATATAGATATTCCATCAATATAGGCTGAAGGAAAGCAAAAAACCTCAAAACCTCATTGGGACCCTTCCCAAAGAAGATAGAAGTGACAATATCATTAAGGACAGATGGCATAATGACCCTATTAAAAGTCAAAATTAAGTGGTAGAGCAGTTTGTAATAATTGTAAAATAGTCCATAAGGGGCCAGAATTTTGTGCTCTCAACAGTGCAGGGCTAGGTAAGTTACCACAAAAATATAATGCTAATTGTTGAGCATCTGCTCTATTAAAGAAATAGTTCTTAAACATTAATAGATAATAACAAATATGTTGTCAACTGCAAGTTGAGGTTGCCATTATGAGAGCTAAACAACTGTTTTCCCACCACAGAAAACAACTTCCACACCTCTGCTTTTGCTGGACGAGACTAAGGATAGAATAAATTAATCGCATCCCCATCAAAATCAGCACTAAGTGGCACAAATTAAGGGATTGATACACCGTCATCATATACCGATAATGCTTAAAAGGGAACACTTGTGGGTAGTGGGAGGTCTATTTATAAAGACAATGTCCCCATCCATAATCCTCCTATGTACCACTTGTCCAGGTCTTAAAAATGTATGACCTTTTGAACCTTCCCACAATGAGTATGTAGACGACCCATCCCTATATGTTAAGCACAATTTTTGCTCACATATTGTGCTATCACTTTCTCCTCAAAAGCAATTCTTTGAGCTATTTCAAAAGGCAAACCAATTTCAACTAGCCCTTTATATGGATCACTAGCCATAATACTACGAGAGGAAAACCCAGAAGCTAAACAAAGTTCTCATCTTCTCTAGCCATACTTTTGTAGAAGAATCGTTTGGTTCTCTTTTTATCCCAAAACATCCATCCACATCACGAGATACCTTATAAAATAAAATGTTTGAATCAACGAGAGCAAGGACAGTTGATTAATATACATACTTATAACTTGGATGATATAACTTGTTGACTAAACTATAATAATGTTTTAGTGGAAGCAAAATTCTTTGGCAATATTAGAACTTCACTCATATTAGTTAAACCAATTTTTTGACACTATTTTTCATCATAGCTTGTATGAAGCCGACAACTAAACTAGCTAAATACCAGGTCATCTTGGAGAACACATTATTGTTTGCAATGCTTATCCTTTTCGTTACTCTATATAGAAAAGAAATAATTTATTAGAAAGAGAGATCCAATAGAGGAAGATAATCCTCCCCAAAATAAATAAATAAATAAATAAAAACTAGAAATTGTTACAAAGTCATGAGGAAGGATTTCCCCCAATTTCCTATGGAGATCCGGAATAAAAACACCTCTGAAGTCCCAAAAACCAACAACCAAGAGATGAAAGTGAAGACAATTTGTACGATTATAAGGAGGAAAGGGAGAATTTTGTCGTTGAAGATCCTATTGTTCGTTTCAATCCAACAACACAACAAAATAGCGATACAATTCTTTTCCCAAGTTAAACAAGCACTTAGCCACAAAATCTTCCCTAGAAACCCCACCCCCCAAATAAAAAATATATTAAAAAAAACTTGATCTCTAAAAGATTCTCCACTGACAATAGCAAACCAATATATGACAGACACTCTCTTGGGACAATCTAATTATACACTACAGTAAGTAATACTAACACATAGTTCCTCAAGTCAAGCAAAATCTAAACCATCTTGCCAACACACACTTTGTCCAAGAAAATAAATGCTTATAACAAAATGACAATGAGTAAATAAAAATATCATTTGAAGAAGCATTAAGGACCTTTCCTCTCAAATTTGTCTGAGTGATCCTACTCGTACACCAAGTAAAGTTTACCAAGTTGTATCTTTCTCGGAATCACCATGACCTAGTCATTGTCGAGGGTATAAAAATTAAATAACAATGAGAATGTTGAACTTGTATCAAATACAAATATTCTACAATTTGGACTTATCGATATATAAATTTATACGCTTAGACCAAGACAACATCCTGCTAGTCTCCTTAAATTCATAGGATCGAATGTCCAAATGTAAAAAATTCTTTTACCAATATCCAACCACCAAGACTTGTAATCTCAGAATTAACAAATGTTCACATTTGTAATCAAAGAATAGAAGGCAGAGAAGTAGCAATGCAATACAAAGACGAGTATAACGTTCTAAACTGAAACGAGACTTCAAGTTTCAATCTTAAACATTAGGAGTTCAAACGAAACAGCTCGAGCTCAGCTCAGCTCGTATAAAACTTGTTCAAAACTCATTTATTTAACAAATGAACGAACTAAATAAGTAAAGCTTGAGTATGACATGCTCAACTCTATAAGGTTCGTGTATATATATATATATATATATATATATATATATATATATGTGTGTGTGTGTGTGTGTGTGTGTGTGTGCGTGCGTGTATACAGACATACACACACCCATACACATATATCTTCCACACCTTTCTCAGTTTTGGGTGTAAATTTCCTCCCAAATATCAATAGAATTCTCTGCTTCTGTGGTCCCATCACCTGCTAGAGTGTAGAGTGTGCTACAATCACAAGTATTGATCTTTCAAAATGGTAGTTACTGCAGCAGGGAAACAAATTTTGCATATAAGAATATATCTTGCTTGAGACTGCAAGCAGGAAGATATAGTCAACGGACCTAAAAGAAGTTAGCGGCCTTGCAAGCCATAAGTTAGAGATGATATAAAGATAAATTTCAGAATTCATCATCAACAAAACTAAATTGAAATGAGAGAACAGGAGAACACAAACCTTAGAAGGAAGCAAAGCTTATCAATAGCTATCACCATAAAAATCTAAGAAAACAACTTCAATTAAAAGCCAAAAAAAGAAAATAGGAAAACGATTCATCCGGAGAAAATCAAATAGAAAAGTAGCATCAGGATAAAAAGGTTCACCTTAAATTTGTCACTAGTTAATAAGCCATAGCCAAAAGCTCAACCAAAATGCTAAGAAAGATATACCTACCTACCTCGATCAATCAAGAATACGAGTATTGGAGATTAACGGCTTGTATTTGCGATGCTACTTCGAATTTTCCACATAGTAAGACCCGATTGATTGATTTCAATTCACAAATTAGCGAAACGGAAAACAGTGGACAGAAAATGTTGAAATACCGTAGGGAACCCATATAACCTAAGGGAACCTGAAAACCCGGCCAAAAACGGGGCTCCGACCCGAATTGTACGAACTGTAAATTTACTAAAGTGTAACTGTACGCACCGTAAACAAGCTCCGAACAGCAGAGAGGAGTAACCGTAGGCAAAAGAAAAGCGGCGCGTTTGGGCGCGTCAGAGCTCCGATCTGGTCGCTCTGTCTCCGAGTGTCGTCCCGGTAAGTCTGCGCCGCCATTGGATGCCTGAACATTAAGATATTTCCGAGGAGTTGATCTGCCCACTAATTTTTCTTGGCATGAAGGCTCGCGGTCGGTATAAATAAGACTTCCAAACTGAAATTAGATCAAATTACGTTACGTGGATGATACTAACTCCCCTAAAAGCTTATCTTTCTCTCCCTCTTTCCCTGTGCGTACTTCCGCCGCTGTTTCCATGCCTCAACCTCCCAATCAGGCGGCCTCGGAGCCACCGCCAGTGCTAACCTCCCCGGACTAAAATTGAGTACTAGGCCAAACAATTCATTTTATATCCCCAGCACTACCCCTATCCCAACTTCTCAACTGGGAATGGAGGGGTTAAAGGTATCATACTCTATGCACTGCATCAATGGCGGAAAACCTTTCATTCCATTTCCTACTTCAACTTTACTTCCTAAATTTCGTCCAAAATCCTACCTTTCGCTTTCTACAGGTTCCATTTTTCTTTCCTTTTCTTTTCTTGAATGTTGTAGATATTTATGTTACTGTATTATCATATTCTTGCTTCAGAATTCATATTCATCATTTGATGTAATTACAGTATGTTCGGGAGTATTTTCCCGACCCTCTTTTGTTCTGAAGGCTTGGGTCGGGTCAAAGGAGGTCGGGCTCGTATGTTCAGAGATGTAAGATCGGGGTCGGTTACCCGATCCCAATAGGCTGGGGCCCGTGGTCATCGTGAGGGTTGAGTTCGGGCCTGTTGGGTTGGGCTATTGGTTTGGGCCTGAGCGTATGAGCAGTCCACATGCAGAGTTGGTGCGTCAAGGAGTTTACGTGATCAAGGGCATCAACCCTAATCCTACGTCAACAAGGTAACTCTGGATGTAGTGATGGAAAGGGATTCCCCTTGCACTTTTTAAGGAGATTGTGTTGGACCCAAATATGGTAGCTAACATATTTAGGAGTCCTACTCTAATCCAAAGAAGAGGATACCAATGTGGTGGGAGTTCTATAAATACAAGGCCAAGGTTACAATTAACGGGTAAGATCTATTTTGAGCATTAAACATATAAACCTCCATTGTTAAACCTTGTGAACGGCCTGTGCTTATTCTCACACCGGAGCTATCCCCCGGCGGTACGGCCGTCAAGCTTCTGTGTGATCTGTTATTGTGCAGGATTCAGCGCGTGGATTTTGTGATTGGACGCGCGGACGAACTTGGCGTTAACACAGTACTTACTCAATTTGCTAGACTACTTTTTTGGTGGTGGTTGTTTTTACATATTAGTTTTTTTCCTTCTATAATGCAATGGTATGTGAACTTTGGTTTTGGGTTCATTTTGTGCCTTTCTTCTTCTTCCAAGTAAAATGACTTTTATGGAATCTTGGTTATATCGTGAAGTTAGATTTTAAGTTTCATTATAAAAAATGAAGAACATTTCACTCCAAAAGATCACAATCAACAAATTCTGCCTTATTAAAAACTTAGGTCTATATTTTTGCTTATGTTCAAGGGGAGGGGGGGAACAGTGAGAGGTAAAGAAATGGAAAGAATTCAATTTACTCATGTTTTCACATTATCCTTTAGAGAAATATATGTTACTATTAAAATTGAAATATTCTCTCTTTTATTGGTGAATTTCTTTTCATTGAGTCCTTTAGATGGAACTGAAGGAGGAAATATGAAAGCTCTTTATTTTTTTTTTCTATAATGGTTTTCTTACAAAAACTTTTAAACAATTTTGCTAACTTTTTTTAGCCAAATAGCTAAAAGAACAAATGGCCAAAAAATATTTAAAAAGCAGTCTTCCAAAACATAACCGAAATTGCATATTATTTCTTTTGATTCCCTTTAGTTTTCCAATCCCATTGAGTGCTTGGCCACAGTATGATTAACTTTCCATTCAATGGAACCATTTAGGAGTGGCATACTCGGGTGTTTTGATGACACAATGTTTTAGGCCTGATATGAGATTAAGCAGGCAGCTGGGGAATATTTTTTTCTTGGTTCAACGGTAAGGGTATCCTCGAACCAAATCACAACTGGGGAATGACAAAAGCATAACTTTTAGATAAGAAGGGAGATGCTATATAACAAATAAACATACTAGAACATTTACAAAAGGGTTACAACTACATTAAACTAGTACGAAAACTTGTATGATGAACTAGTGAACCTCAAATGAACTGAAACAATTTGCAAGTAACCTTTTGCCAAGATGTGAATTTAATTTAAATGCATGGTGAAACAAAAATGGTAGAATTAGAACTGAACCCATTCAGGAGATGCTATATGCAACCTCAAATAGGGAGAAAAAATTTCTAGTACCGTTGAAATAGGAAACATATAGCTGACCCAAGTAGGACAACGAGGTTGTGTTGAGTTGAGTTAGAAGTGGAATATTACCTAAATCTTGATAACATGGGTTTAACACATCAGGAGAGAAAAACATTTACTTTCTGAAGCAAGTACAAATAATGGGATTTTTTTTTACAAAATCCGTTATTTGGATTGCTAAGTTAATTGATTGTAATTGCCAAAATCACAATGACATACCAATGACCAAGCAAAAGCCACTCACTGCCTATGGACTTTTTGGGTTAGGACCAGTAAACATATTAGGTACTTTGGCTAAATGCTACTTACTTCTCACTGTATTTTTCTTTTTGTACAACTATTATTGTCCTTTTTTTTCCTCGTCTAGTGTTTTGAAGATCAGTTCTCAGACTGACAGATCCAAACCAAATACAAGTTGTAGGGATTATGCAAGCTTAGTTATACAAACGCTGGCACTATTTAATCCTGGAAGCTTTCCCTTGAGACATTCTGTTATGAAAGGAAAATGCCAAGAATAGTTTAGCACAAGAAGTACATCAAGTTTCTTAGTCGACTATATATTTTATTTATAAGAGCTTATAATTCTCCTTTATCCATTTTCTAATCTATAATAATCACTTGATCTCATTTGTCAGCATCAACACAACCTATTATTGAAGAAATTTTGGACAAGTCTAAGGATCTCTCCACAAGTGGGATTTCTTGAGTTCTATGCTTCACAAGGTAATCAGGTCCTTCCAAGTTCTTCTCTTGTGCCAGATGATCCTACAGTTCTACTGACAATTGCAGGAATGTTTCAGTTTAAACCTATATTCCTCGGACAGGTATTTATATTTGGTGTACCAGTTTTTTCCAAAAGCCTATTGAGAAGTAAATTTCTACTTGTTCTTTCCTCTTTCTCTTTCCATTTCTTGTACGAGTGAAAAATCCATTTTAAAAAGTTAAGAATAGATGGAAACCATGTACATGCAATGAGCACAGGAGTAAAAACATTTACCTAGTGGATGATCCCAACTGAATTCAAGGCAAACCACGTACGTCTTAGCTCTATAAATGCTTTGAATTCAAAAAAAGGTGGTTAACACATCATAGATTGGTGATTACTATGGCAATGTAAATCTGCCAAATTTAGACCTTTATCCATTACCCATCAACAAATGAATATGGTCTGAGAACTATTTCTAAGACCTTGTGGATGCTCTTCCATAACGACATACAAATGCAATTTTTACTTACCAAAAGGTCCTTGTAGCCTGAACATCAGTCTCTCTTCTTCCCCCTCCTCCTTTCCACGCCCTCCTTAATTATCACCCTGAAAGAGCTTGTATAAGTTATGCCGGTGGAATCCAGAACCATAAACATATATTGTTTCATTCCCAAAGTAAAGTAATACTTGAACATCTTCACACCCTTCCATGAGGAACCTGTCTGAAGTTTTCTATCCTCCTCTCAACTGATGGTTGGGGTTTGAAAGTAGAAATAGATTATATGCCGGAAGATGGAGCAAGTTCTTTTGATAAGGATCGACTTGCCTCCACAAACAAAAAATTCATTTAAAAATCTTATTGTTTGAAACTAGTAAGATTATATTACATATCAATATAACTCAGTATTAAAGTATCAAAAAGTGCAGCCATATGCTTCATTAGGCACATTATGTGTCGTGATGATGAAGATATGCCTAATAGATTAAAATTTATAGGGTTGTAATTGCTGTTTTTCATAGCTTTAATGCATTCGGAAACTTTAAATTAATTATCGCATCAAGTGTTACGAGGCACTCGTTACCAAGTATCCTCGCTGCAATTAGATCGGGTGCTAATACATGCAGTTTTGCTAAGTTGTGTTTTTTAAGAGGAGTGGACACATATATCACGTCTAAAGCTGCTTTGCTTTGGATGGCCAACGGCTTTGAGTTTGTTGATAATTGGTCTGTTTAGGAGTTGTTTATCGATTAGTTTTAGATTTGGTATTAGTTTTTCCACAGATTTGGATTCTATTGTTTTCCACAGCTCTTTAACTAATGCTACAGCTTGATCATATATCTGGCTGTTAAATTTTCCTTTTTCTCCCACACTCCTTCCCAAACTTCTTTTATCTTTCGGTTTTATGTTTCCATTCACATTGGCATAAGATGTTTACTCTTTCTTCTATTTGGGGATGTACGTTTTGGGACAAGAGGGGGTTCTATTATTCCATCTTATAAAATGCATTTTTCCACATATTGCTTTTGCCATATTATTCTTGTTTTCCTTTTTTTATTTTAAGGATCATGAATTATGATTTGAGCTGACTATATAAATACCCTTTAACAGTATTGTCATATCCCATTCAGGTGCCTAGAGAAGTACCTCGTGTCGCTACATCTCAGAAGTGTATTCGCACAAATGACATTGAGAATGTTGGTCGAACATCTCGACATCAAACATTCTTTGAGATGCTTGGAAATTTCAGTTTTGGGGATTACTTCAAGAAAGAAGCAATTAACTGGGAGTGGGAGCTATCTACCTCAGAGTATGCATTAACTATTTATTTACAAAATCACTTAACAGGCTGATTAGTCATGCTGTTTAATTGATGCTTTACAATACTCTCTATCTACTGTTTTGCTGGCTATTAAATGGGAATGGGAGTCCTATGTTGTTTTACTCATCTTTGTGTTTTCACTTTGGTTTCACTAAAGCTTTGGATCTTTATCTTATTTAATATTAGACAAAATCTTCTTCTAATTTGTTGATCAGCAGGACTACAACACCTAATTCTGAGCTGGCACTCTCTTTGATAAGGATACGTACGGCAAAATAAGTATAAAATTATTTCTACTACACTATTAAAAAACATTACCAGAAATCCTGTTATCTTTTATGAGTTATCTTCATCTAGTTCTGTAGCTTCTATTAAGTTAGTCATCCATCATTTCCTTCCTCGTCAAATGAACCTGCAATCCTACACTCATTTAGGTCCTCCATTGATCAAGATTCTAAAGACTAACTTAATCTCAGAGCAATAGATTTTACAACTTCTTGAGTCTTTTTCAACTTTTATTTGTTCGTATTCATTTACTAGTTAATTTGAGGGTTTATATTCTTTTTTGGAGCTTATAAGAAGAACTGAAGTATTCCTTTATTTGTTGATGGTGTTAGAAGGATTTCTTATTTTCACTTTCCTCTACTTGTAAATTTCTTATGAGTCTTCTATGATGGGGACTTTTCAAGGTGATTTTTGTAATTTGGATGAGGTCTCGTAATACGATGTCTTCTTTTCACTATTTCCTCTGCTGATTATTTTCTCTCCTACACGTGACAAATCTTATACTGACTCTTAGGCACCAGTGATACTGTCTTTCTTTTTACATATAAGCCAGCATATATTCTAATTCTTAATCCACTTTTTTTTTTGTAATCTTGGTACCATGAGACATCATCGTCCAGTACCATAATATTCTTGACTATCTAATGAGGTTATTGTTCTTGTTGCATAAAATCAATTCAATTGTCCTTGATCACTTATCTACAGATTGTGGGTGGTTCATCTCTGCATGAATATGCTCACTATGGATTATGTTCTTTTTTGTGATCCCACCCGTAAACAACGGCACCTCAGCAGTTCCATTTCTCTTCAAGCACCTCCGCCTTGGCTCTGCTCCAACCTTTTTGTTTTTCATTTGTGTCATTTTTTAAACAACTTGTAAGACATGGCATATGCTGCTTCATGTATTTAGGAAGAGAATTAATTCTATATCGTTTATAGCCCAGTCCTTGATGACTAACTTCAAATCACCAGTCTAATGAATTTTAAAGGCACTAACTATTTGTTTGCTTTCTCAAGGATTTATATATATTTTCCTTCTTTCTCGTAGAATTTGCACTCTTTTTTTGGGGGGTAAAAGAGGAACATTCTTTTTAATGTTGTTTGTGTTGCTGTATTCTCTTTCCCATTCATAGCCATGAATTTATATTCTTATAATATCTATTGAGTTCCTTGTTTGGTTGCAGATTTGAACTGCCATCCGAGCGATTATGGATAAGTGTTTATGAAGATGATGATGAAGCTTTTATAATATGGCATGATGAGGTGAGTTGTACAATGTTTATATATTCTATTCCATATATGTCACTCTTTCAGCGAACTTACAAACTTCATTGGTGATCTATGGTTCACTGTTAACCAATCATAAGAGCATGCTTTAGATTTGAGGCCAGACAGTTATTAAAATATTGCAAATGGGTTAATCTGTACCCAGGCCATCCCTTCCAGCTCCTTCAATTTATTGGATCAGCACTGGGTAACGACCTTTTTAGTTGAAATATTTGCAGGAATGGACAATATCATTAGCATCTACGATTTTTTGATGCCCAATTCCCAGAATTCTATCTTCCTATTTAGTATACATGTATGTACTTGCTAGCTACAGGACTATTTTCTACCGATTCACAAGTGTCACTTTTCTGAATATTCTGTGTACTTTCTATTACACCAAATTTTCATCTTTTTTAAGTCCCAAAGCAGCATTTTAATTATCTTCTCTGTTTAAGGAACTAGTTCTGTTAACTTGTTATCATGATTCTCACTTCAGGTAGGTGTTCCTGTCCAGCGTATAAAGAGGATGGGTGAAGAGGACAAGTGGTGTAACTGGTCCTTGTGGTCCATGCTCTGAGATTTATTATGATTTCCATCCTGAGAGAGGATATTCACATACTGTAAGAATATTCACAAGCTCAAGTCCAACTGAGTGATCACTCTGTGTCTTTTGCTTCTTTGTTTTTCTTTTCTTTTCTGGCAAGGCCGTGGAATGTTAATGGATTTTTTTTTTTTCTATTTTATATTTTCATGTTTTTTATGAGTAACCAGTTAAAATTTTAAAATGAAGTTGGGTGTTATTTGAATACAAGAAATATGTAAAATTTATGGAGTTGGATAGTTTTGTTTAACAAGAAACAAAACTGAACTTTCGCAAATTGGACCTTAGAATTGGTGCAAAATATCATACTTTTGCTTGAAATAAATTGTTGGGGGTTGGTATATCATCTACTTTCAGAGGGTTTTTAATCTGTGTACTTTGTTTTTAGAGGGTTTTTAATCTCTATATGATAATTAGTTTTCTTTGATGAATCCAAATTGAAAAGATTATCAAACCATTATCTTGTGCGCGTTGGGGAGGAAAATGTTATGTGGTTAGCATTATTTGGAGCCGAAGAAATTTGTAAAACAAAAATAGAAATTTAGAACATACTCGAACAATTTCTAGTACTCATTTTACAGCTGAAGATATCTCTTGAGAAAAATTCTGAAATCTAGTTTTAAAAAAGACTGAAACTTTAAGCCACAGAACTGGCTGATAAAAAAATTTAAGATTTGTTTCATGATCCTAGGTGGAGGTGCTTTGACCCTTGTTCACAAAGGGAGCAAATTCTCGCACCACCCCAACCCCCTCAACTCATGAAGTCAAATAAAATAATTCTGCATTTTGTAGCATGTTCTTTCATAGTTCTAGTTATAGGGTGAATGATTAGTTTGAATTCATGTACATCCTGTTCGTTTATACTGTTAGTCAAAAGTTCATGTACATCCTGGAATTATGTCCTGACATTCCACACCTAATTATCACCCGAGATATTACATTTTCACTCATTTCACTCTTACACAGTGGTTGTGAGTAAACGGAAAAGAAAAGAAATTGATTCAAAACTTAAACAGTGGTCTCCATTTCTGAAAGTTAGAATTGCAAACTGATTATGGTCAGAAGTCTGAATCTAATTGAGGGTCTTTTAGTGGCAATGGAACCATATAGTAATAATATAAACAGTCGATCTACAAAACTGAGCATGGTTTTAAAGCTTTTGAAAAGCAATTCGATGTAGGGAATTGGTGCACCAGGCTGTCAAACTTAATAAAAAATTATGGTAATTAGATACTGTGAATGGGGACTGACTTGGACCTTACCAGGTTATCAAGTATATACCAGCCAGATAACATTTTCAATTTGATGCAATCATGCAAAGAAAGGTCATTAGCAAACCCAAAAAAACAGCAAACAACTAATTTACCCTTGTAAATTAGGTTGACAAATGCATTGTCCAAGCAATTAATGACATTGCCATAAATTTTAAGCTCATACTTCGAGTGATCTCAAATTTTTTGTCTCAAAAAGTATGTCACCATAACATTAATTTGGTAGATCTCATGTAATTGGCTAGACAATAAATTATTATTAAAATATTCAATGCCACATCATTTGAGACCCCTAGCATTAAACATACCTAAATGCACCTGCTCTAAAAGTAAAATTTACTTCGGTATATCTGGATGTATTTAAGAATGCCATTTTGAACACCTTTAGTTACCTGGAAATAGCATAATAACAGCCATAACACAAGACAAGTGCAAATGGAGTAAAGGAACTTTATAATAAAAGAAGCTTGATCTCCAGTACTTGACAAAGATATGCACCATCCAAGGGCCAAAAACTGGTGTTTATTTAACCCAGCAAACTCATCCTTATGAAAAAACAAAAGAAGGGTGTGGGGTAGCTATAGGAGGGGAGGGGAAATGGATGATAATAAATAAATGTTTGGCCACAACCTCCACTCACACTCGTTGAAATTTACCACAATATCATTCCCACATTATGCAGATCTCCTAAAGCTTCCTTATTTATGAGGAAACCATGAAAGAAATCCACCATTATCCTCCACAAATTTAAGAGCTCTTCAATCTGGTCCTGGTTACAAACAAAGACCTCCGAATTGCTAATAGCAGTACCCATGTGCTCTTTGTTATCTTCTCCTTTATCATTAAGAGCAATGCTGAGCTCAGCACTGTCTTCAGGATCTGGGCGTCTAAGCCTTTAAAGAATCCTAATAGGCCTTCCCTTTTCCATATGGCATAGAGAGCACCATACAATGTTTTCCGGGATTTCATTTTAGCCTCGTCTTTTACGTCTTCTTTTGATTCAGCAGATTGAATCTTCACCTTACACCTGTCCAAGTTTCACATATTTAAAAAAACAATGTGAATTTCCAAAGGCATGTTCTATATTCGTATGCCAATATGTATAAATACCTCCAAAATTCAACATGTGAAAGTAAAAGGGACCAACTCCCTTTTTATTATGTTCTTGAAACCACTTACGTGTCATGAAACACGGGGAAAAACATGCAACTTAATAAGAGAAAGCAAAAAGCAGAGATATTGACCTGATTGCAGCGTATGTTAAGCAGGTGGCAACACATTTTGAGACAACACCCAACATAAAAGCAGAAAATGCAGAAAGAGCTTGCGGAGATGATTCTGCACGCACCTTTATTATTGCCCTGTTGTCCCTTCAGTACTCTTAGTTTCAACTGATCAAACACAGTGTACTGCATGGAATAAACCAAAGAGTGAATTAGATTACACACATCAAAAGCAAGTCTTGTTTTCACAATTTGCTTCACTCAAGGCACAATTGCAACATAGCCAATCGTGTACGCATTTGAAGCATTACTTGCAGAGAATCATTGCTAGGACTCCTTAGAAACCTATCCCATCCTTCCTTTTTGGCAATAAGGGCTAATTACCCCTCGACCCTCACCCATCCTTCCGTAACAAGTCCCAAAACAGTAGAAAGATTTCCAAGATCACCCCTCAGCCCTCACCTCACAACATACTTCTATGATAAAATGAATAACATTGGAGAATTCTTTTTCTCAAGCAACCGGAAAGCATGTAGATTAGGCTCTAAATCTAAATTCAACACATAAACGGAAACAAGAAAGGTAACTGATGAAGTAGAAAACATGTAGCTGACATCAAATAGTTGGGATTCGACACTAAATGAGCTGAGCTTAGCAGTGTTGGGAATGAGTTGCACATAATCCTATTATCCCATAATAATTGACAGGAGAGTTAATTCAAAACCAGATCACTGGGAATTCTATAACGCACACACTTACAGAAAGCACAAAGCTTTCTATAAAGTCTAAAAATTAAAAACTACCAGCAGCAGCAACAAGTATGATTCTTTCACCAAAGATTTCAATCACTCCACGTAAGACCAACAACTTCGCAGAAGTCACCAAGTATAAATTATGACAAGGCAGCAACTAAAAAGAGAGACAAGGGGATAGATGACGTGAATGTTAGAGCGGAAGTGGAAGTGGAGGCAATTCTAAAAAGAAATGAAGACGAAGAAGTTGAAGTTTTAGGGTCAAGGAAGAGGCCCCATTATCTTGGTCCCATGGATAGATATGCAAGGGGCATCAATCCGGATTTGAGTGCAAGTAAGAAGATGCAACAACAAAACATGAATGATGCAGTTTGGAAAGAGAGAACTCATGATGTGAATAGGTACTTGGCTCGATGGATGTACGAAGTCGGTATTCCATTTCATGCTATTGACAATGATAGCTTTAAACGCTTTGTTGAGGTGGTGGATATATTTGGCCAAGGCTTCCAACCCCCAAACCAATACCAATTAAGGGAGCCGTTGTTGAAGGAGGAAGTGGAGAGAACCAAACAATCACTCAAGAAACAAGAAGAAGAGTGGGCTTCAACGGGATGTTCTATCATGACCAATGCTTGGACCGACCGAAAAAGAAGAAGCATCATGAATTTATGTGTTAATTGTAGGACTGGGACTTGTTTTCTTTCTTCTAAGGAAGATTCCGAGGTGTCACACACAACTGAATATATATTTGGCTATGTTGACAAGTGCATTGATGAAGTTGGGGCGCAAAATGTAATCCAAGTAATCACGGACAATGCCTCTAATAATATGGCAGCGGCGGCATTGTTGAAGGCCAACACATGTTTTGGACCTCATGTGCAACCCACACAATAAACCTCATGCTTGAAGGGATTGGAAAGCAACAAAAGTTCAAAGACACTATTGAAAGGGCAAAGAAGTTCACTATATTTATTTATGGTCATCATAGAACATTGGCATTGATGAGAAAACATACAAAAAAGATGAGAAAACATACAAAAAAGAGAGACATAATGAGGTCGGGTGTTACTAGATTTGCAACCGCCTTCTTGACAATGCAAAGTATGATGGAGAAGAAACAAGAGTTGAAGATGATGTGTACTACCAATGAATGGGGAGCTCTTCCATGGGTGAAGACCGCAACGGGGAAAGCCGCATTTGCTACGGTGATGAGTACGGCGTTTTGGAATAGTGTAACTCTTTGCTTGAAAGTGTTTGCTCCATTAGTGATGGTTCTTCGTCTTGTTGATGGGGATTGGAAGCCCTCAATGGGCTTTGTGTATGGAGAGCTCAAGAAAGCGAAAGAAGATATTAAAGAGGCATACAAACAAAATGAGGGTAACTACCGGCCAATACTACAAGCCATTGACACAAAAAACTTAGGTCGGCTTGATAGTCCATTGCATTTGACTGCTTACTTTTTGAATCCATTTTACCTCTTCAAGGATCCTACCATGAAAGATGATCCAATTATCATAGATGGTGTTTTTACTAGTGTTGAATCTTTCTTCCCCGATGATTTTGAAGTTCAAAATGAGGTTATCAATAAAGAGTTGTTGAAGTACAAGAACAAAGAGGGTGGATTTGGTAGACCATTGGCCGCAAAGGGATGTGAGGAGAACAATGACACTTATGATCCGGGTAACTTAATAATTACTTTTCTAGTTTTCTTAGTTACTAACTTAGTTTTTTTTCCCCCAATCAAGTAACTTATAGTTAGTACTAAATTACTCATTGAATTGTGCTTCTTTCATGATTAGTTGGATGGTGGTCTAACTATGGCAATCATACACCCAACTTGAAAAAAATGGCCATTAGAATTCTCTCTTTGACTTCGAGTTCATCCGGGTGTGAGAGAAATTGGAGCACTTTTGAGGGAGTAAGTACATATTCCCCCTCTTTATTATATGTTGTAATTTTTTAATAAGGGTATTAGAATTATTAACTTGAGAATTTTCTTTAATGTATAGATACATACGAAGAAAAGGAAATAGACTTGATGCAACAAGGTTGAACAACCTAGTGTATGTCCAATTCAATGCCAAACTTGTCAACAAGAAAAGAAGGGTAAAGAAGAAGGATGTCTTAATTACTAGTGAAGCAACAAATGCACAAGGATGGATTGTTGAAGGTGGTGACGATGAAGTTGAGCCGGGTTCGGGACTTACATGGGATATGGTTGGAGAAGTTATGGGAGCGGATGAGGTCCTTCTACCTAGAAGAGGTGGTAGAAATGTGCGAGAACTAGATGAAGACGAGTTTGTGTCAGAAAATGATGACAACGAAGAGGAAGATGAGAATTATGAATTTGAGTCCGAAAAAGAGAGCAAGTCTTGGAGGGATATAGAGAAGAGGAAGAGAAGTGATTTACTATTGATTTTGTGCTACTTAGTTTCATTTGGTTAATTTGTTTTGTACTTAGAGCGTCGAACTATTTGGTTTTACTTAGTTTTTATGTTTTTATTTGATGATTTGTGTTACTTATGTTATTCTACTTACTCAAAACATAAAGGAGGAAGGAGAATATATATTTTAAAAAAAAATTAAAAATCTGACTAGCCGATTAATCCCTAGTCGCTAGTCGGTAGCCAACCGACATGGGACCGACTAGCAACTTTTAGAACACTGAGCATAATACATATTTCTTGTATTTAAATACTCCCTCCGTCCCATATTAAACATCCTAATTGATTTCGGCACGCTAATTAATAATATATATTTTTACCTAAATTGCCCTTCTAAATTACTTTTTAATTGAAGTATCCATTCACTTTTTTATTACCCCAACATTAATTATTCCTTGTTAGTTCCCACATGAATCAATTCTCTAGATCATTTTTATGATTATTCTCACATTCCAATAAATATATTTCTAGCTAGTTTATCATTTTTGTTGTATTCTCACATTAAATAGAAGAGATGTTATACTGATACTATGAGAGAGATAGTATAACAATACATCACATCCCAATGTAAACCTTTTATCATTTCTTAAGTTTCCAACAAAAATTGACTAAAAAGATTATGAGGGTATAAGTGGAAAAATAAGATAAAAATAGTTATTAATATAGAAATAGGACATTTATTGTAGAACATCCTAAAAAAGAAATTAGGACGTTTAATACAGGACGGAGGAAGTAACTTTTAACTGGTTACTCATAAAAAAACATGAAAATTTAAAATAGGAAAAAAAATACATTAACATTCTTATCAACATTCATCACCCACTTGTATATATGATTTTTTTACTTAAAAGAAATCAAAATCAAAAAGGCTCTCGTAGTTTACTGAGAAAGTTAAGCATAAATTCTTAACCCATATCCAAATCAACCCAATAATTCACACAAAAAAGGAGAAAGGATTTGTCCAATATAATACAGGATTAAGCAGAAGAGGTAGTTTATGAAGAAAGAAACCTATATTTGATTTGGTGATTATCAACTCCTTGAACTTCGGCTTGGTATTTGGTCTTGCAGGTATCTAAAGGGTATAATACGGTAGTGCTGACCAGAGCTCCAATTGCCCCAACGTTACCTCCGACACCGATTCCATATCAAACGCTAAATTTCAACTAAATTCTTCGGTATCAAATCACTAAAATTCTAGAGTTGTGAGGGAAAAGAGACTACACGCATATAGTTTGGTTGATTGTAGGAGGAGGGGAATATGATTGAAAAGAGGATCCATAAACCAATTTCTTCAGTTCTTTGTCATGGGGGCATAATGGTCCCAATTTTTTTTTTAATCGTATCCGCTAGAAATTCTAACGGATGGAGAAATGAATTTTTTAATCAAAGCCATTGATAGTTGTAATAGAAGGTGGAAATGCTATTTGGTTGATTGTAAAAGTAGGGGAATTTGATTAAAAATAGGGATATAAACCAATTTCTTCAGTTGTTTGTCATGGGGGCATAATGGTCCCAAAAAAAATTTAATCATGTCCGCTTGAAATTCTAGCGGACAGCCAGATGAACTTTTTAATCAAAGTCATTGCTAGTTGTAATGAAGGTGAAGATGTTATTTGCCCATTTTTGATCAATAGCTAACGTTGTCAATTTAAGGTTATCCTTACAACAGATCGTGACCGTCTATCCATAGATCGAACTGTTAATATTACTCTCGTCCACAATTTAGTTTTCAATATTCCGCAGTTTAATACTGCGAACGGAACAGATGTCCAAAATACCCCTCCTTATAAAAGTCCCACGTTAACACTATTAGACTGCTGGCGCTAGGTATAACCAACTGGAAAAAGCCGTTTTTAAGTCCATTTGTCCACAGTATTAAATTTCGGATGCCAAATTCAATTTTTTTTAGTTTTCTAGGTTTCGCGGTATTAAATTACTAATGCCAAATAATAGAGATAGGTTTACACATCTTCATCTCCTCTCTTTGGCATTCTAATTCAAATTTGAATGTCATGAAGCTGTATGATTTTTCAGGCAACTTTATGGTGAAGATAAATACTACAATTTTGGATCTTTCATAACTGCAATTGGGTCTTATGTGGGCCAGCTAAATTTATCTAATCATTGGTCTCAAAACACCAAAGACAGCAAGATCAGCTAAGTTAGGTTTGATCCCACCTAATAAGATGAGAAGATTAAAGAGATTACCGATATCCTTATGAAAGCAAAATCCGATAATTAGTTAATAAAATTACATAAGAAAGATCACAAACCAAAAAATTCACGACCTTTAGCTTCCACCCATGTTTCCGCAACTTCATACAAAGTTGCACGTTCATCAACTGTATTGTGTTTTTCTTCAATTTCTTGGATTGGATAACAAAAGCTTCATACAAAGTTGCACATTCAATTAAAGGAAACCCATCTCTATTATTTGGCATCCGTAATTTAATAATGTGGATATTAGAAAACTAAAAAAAAATGAATTTGACATCCGCAGTTTAATACTGTGGACAGATTAACTTCAAAAGGCATCGTTTTTCAGTTGATCATACCTAGCGTCCGCACGGGAGATTTTTATAAAGAGTGGAATTTTGGACATTTGTCCCGTCCGCAGTATTAAACTGCGAAATACTGAAAAATAAACTGCGCACGAGGGTTTTATTAACCATTTGATCTATGGATGAACGCTCACGATCTGTTGTAAGAATAACTTTAAATTGACAATTTTAACTATAGATCAGACCCCATACATTCCCCTAGACCATATTTGATCTTGAATGTAAAGATTCAAAAAACCTTTATTTTGCAACATCTAAGGTCAACAAAATTCAAAATTCTTATCAAACGAGCATAATGGAAAAATTCGTTACAGTTCAGTTCATTTAATTGAGTTAGTAATTTCGTTTTATTATTCCTGTATTTTATATCCGTCTGGGCATTTGGCTCAAGCTATGTTTTTCTTCCGACAAGTAATCAGGTAGATCAAGGGTAAGTGTGATAAGAGCTCCCTTCTTTCCAATGGTTTAGAAATATTATGTTTAGGCTTGATATATCAATTTATTTAGAGTTGTAATAATTATCTTAGATTGTGGTTTGAGTCATTGTGGCATTTATTATGGTTTGTCTTGTGACATTTAATTATTATGAGACTATTCTTTTGTGGCTTGGATCCTTATTATAATTTTATAAGTTCTGTTCTGTTTTATGCGTAACTTCTCTGGGGGTGTTACATTTGTATTGCCAAGCTTTATGGAATTCATTGTACTTGAAAAGGTAAAAATACTGATTCAATAAAGATGCACTAATAGAAGAAAGATCATCATACTACACCAACCAGTACATGCCCAAGTTAAATTTAACATGTCACTTTAAAATATGAGCTACAAAGAGGCAACCTCTTATATAAAAGTGCTTGCGGTTGCCACAATTATTGCATGTGTTAAAAATGTCAAGTTAATTCGCGAGGTTTTTTAAATCCAACGGTGAGATAAACACGAAATAAATACAGGACCATCATTAGAACCATCATACTTGCCGACCATCAATGAACTGATGGGATTAACTAACCAAAATTAGCTTCAGTCATTATATATTGAACCGAAGTAAAAGCGTCATTAACGGTCGGACGATAGTATTTAGATAAAATATTTTTTTATCAAAAAGAATATATAAAGATGGATAAAAAGAAAAACCCCAAGGAAGTAAGTCTGTTAGTAAGGTGCGTGACAATCCTTGAAAGTTCAAATTATAAATAAACATCATTAGTGGGGAGCATTTCAATGTGCATACTAGAGCGAGCGTTACATAAAAACCCCAAGGAAGCGTACATTTTTCTGTTGAAGAGTAAGTTCCTTTCTTTTTTGGCCTCCGAGTTTTTTCAACCCACTATCTAAGGCACACCGAAGTTTTTCTACTTTCTGTACTCTACACTATTGTTTGTTTTGTCTAGTTCACTAACCCTAAAATACTTATATTTGTAACAAAAGCAGTCAAGTACTAACCCCTATAAACAAACTTCTAAATCACACGAAATTCTAAATCAAAAGCACTTGGAGGATTAAACAACCAAAACTCTTCTCCTCGTCTCTGCTGCTGTCACTAGAACTGTTGCTATTACGAAAAAAAAGTTGGGGGGGGGACTAAAGCACTTGAGGGAGCTATTGCTTGGAATAGTCGATTGACAACTCTTGTCCTACCAAATAGACAAAGAGCAAAGAGAAACACATACGAGGATGACACATAGGCGCTAAAAGCTCCCTTTGCCACCTAGGTTTGTTTAGCGCTTTTTAGAACACTGATGATATGTCCTTGGATTGCCTCCCACCAGTTCATTTGCATACCATAACAAAAGTATTGGAAGGAAAAACTTTATCTTCCCATCCCTTACCTCCAAAACTAAACTCACAAACACAGCCTTGGGTTCTAAGAATTAGGCTTTACAAATTATTAATTTAGTTGGAAAGAGGGCAAATACTTCCTCTGTCCATGTTTAAATGGCCACTAGCAATGGCACAAAGTTTAAAGATAGAAAAGTTTGAGATGTATTCCAAAATTGTCCACAAGCTTTTCTTTATCATTTTATATGAGAATAAAGTAGACTATCTAATCATAAAGTGCACTGACGTAGAAAGTCGGGCACACAAAAAATTGGAGATCTCATAATAGTTCACAGGATCTTGGATGGAGGGGGAATATTATGATAGAGAAATTAATTCCTGATTTCTTAGCATAAATTTATATGAAAGTAAATTACTAGTGACTGGTAAAGAGTGGTAAATTACTATTGATACGAGGTTATACTAAATAAGAAAGTGAAAAAAAATAAATAAAGAGAACATACTCTATCAATAAAATTCTCCCCTATCAGAAAGTTGCATACCTAAAAAACAATTTGTTGAACTACCTTCTTGACGGCGAAGTCGCTCTTAGAGTCAATCAATTACCCATCATAGATGACTTTTGAATGAAGTTAGCAACTGACATTTCCACATGCCTTATATGCTTTTCCAATTGCAACTCTATCAGTTCATTGTAAGACGACCGCCAATAATAGAGCAAAGGGGAAACATTCTGAATTTAGGTGTAAATATTGTCTAGAACATCATTCAAAACAAAAAAAATCTTCCAATCCAGCACTAAATCCTTCTGAATATAGGTATTCCATCAGCATAGGCTAAAGGAAATCAAAAAACCTCAAAACCTCGTTGGGACCCTTGCCATAGAAGATAGAAGTGACTATCATTAAGGACAGATGGCATAACGACCCAGTTAAAATCAAGTTACAAGATCTGACTTCTTTAGAAGTTGGGAGCAGTTTGTAGTAATTGAAAAATTGTCCATAAGGGGCCAGAATTTTGTGTCCAACAATGCAGGGCTAGGTAAGACACCACAAAAATATAATGCCAATTGTTGAGCAGCTGCTCTAATAAAGTAGTTCTCAACTATTAATAGATAATAACAAATCTGTTGCCAACTGCAAGTTGAGGTTGCCACTATGAGAGATAAGCAACTGTTTTCCCACGAAAACAGCTTCCACACCTCTGCTTTTGCTAGATGAGACAAAGGATAGAATAAATGAATCGCATCCCCATAAAAATCAGCACTAAGTGGCTAATAGATCAGGGGATTGATATACTGTAATGCAGGGGCGGATCCAGCCTCGCAGCTCAGTTGGGGCAAATTCGAAAAAAAAATCCTTAAGAATAAAAAATTAATAAAATAATTACAAAACTAAATAATTCTCAAATATTGTTTACAATAACATTCTCTCTTTGGGAGGTATTAGTTGAGTCGGGCTCCGGAGTAAATAACTTATTCTAAAATTCTCTTTCACTAGGGGGATAAGAACTTATTGATGGTCTTTTACCGAGATCCCCTCAATATTAAGAGAAGGAGATACCGGTGTATGAGTTTGGATTTGGGGGTTAACCGTTAACATTTTGCGGTTGAGTTTCTTGGTAAACATTTCGTCACTAGTCCCTTAGGCTTGAAATTTTTTAGAAATAAATTCAAATTTTGTACGTTTAGTTGTTGCAACCCAATTACGTATGTCCATACCTAACAATCAATAAATATTTAAAAACTAATTCAACATCAAAACAAATCAATATACAATATGAATAGTCAAGTGTAGTTAGCACCAACAATAAACAATCTCAATTAAACCACTAACAAGTAACAAATAACATTACAAAATAAATTACAAAATTTAAAGAAAGTAAAAATAGATTAGAACACATACTTGAAGAACTTTTATTAGATGGAGTTCTCTTCATTGTTGTAGTGTTGATTTAAGATTAAAAAGCCCTAATTTTATAAAAGTACAAACAAGAAGAATCCATAAACAATTACAAAAATTCCTAAAGTAATTGTTAAATTTGTAAAATTAAAATATACTTTGGAATTTGGAGACTTGGTTCACTGGACCGCTTGGAATTTGCAAATCCGGATCCTACTTTCTTTTGTTGAGATTTGCGATTTTGGAGATTTGAAGAGCTGTCGAGCTGGAGTTGTTGAGTGTTAGCTTTTGCTTTGTTCTCTCTGTTGCTGCTGAATAGATGAAAAGTTGGGCTACTGATTGGTCCTTTAGTTTTTTAAGTCTAAATGTCAAATTTCACTTTAAACCGTCCTAATTTTTTTAATATGGCCCCCCTGACCCCTTGAAAGTTCAGTGGGGTCAGGTGCCCCCCTTCCCTGCTATAGATCCGCCCCTGCCGTCATGAACTTATACCGATAATGCTTGTAGGGAACGCTTGTGGGTAGTGGGTGGTCAATTTATAAAGACAATGTCCCCATCCATAATCCTCCTATGTACCACTTGTCCAGGTCTTAAAAATGTACGATCTTTTGAACCTTCCTTCAATGAGTATGTAGACGACCCATCCCTATATGTTAAGCACAATTTTTCGTCAACCAGCTTCTACAGATATGACATATTGTGCTGACTCACATTCTCCTCAAAAGTAATTCTCTGAGATATTTCAAAAGGCAAACCAATTTCACCCACCCCTTTATATGGATCGCTAGTTATAATACTACGAGAGGAAAACCCAAAAGCTAAATAAAGTTCTCATCTTCTCTAGCCATACTTTGGTAGAAGAATCGTTTGGTTCTCTTTTTATCCCGAAACATCCATCCACATCACGAGATACCTTATAAAAGAAAATGTTTGAATCAACAAGAGGTAGGACAGTTGATTAACATACATACTTATAACTTGGATGATATAACTTGTTGACTGAACTATAATAATGTTTTAGCGGAAAGAAAATTCTTGAGCAATATTAGAACTTCACTCATATTAGTTAAACCAAATTTTGGACACTATTTTTCATCTTAGCTTGTATGAAACCGACGACTAAACTAGCTAAATACCAGGTCATCTTGAAGAACACATTATTGTTTGCAATGCTTATCCTTGTTACTCTTTACAGAAAAGAAATAATTTATTAGAGAGAGATCCAATAGAGGAAGATAATCCTCCCCAAAAAAAAATAAACAAAAAAAAAACTAGAAATTGTTACAAAGTCGTAAGGATTTCCCCCAATTTCCTTTGGATATTAGGAATAAAAACACCTTTTAAGTCCCAAAAACCAACAACCAAGAGATGAAAGGGAGGAGCATTTGTACGCAGTGGCTGAACCAGAAGGTTTTCATAGGGGGGTCAAAATATATCAGTAAAAAAAATTTATTTATTGACGCTTGAAGTGCTTCTTTCGGTTGTACGACTAAGAGGAGACAACTGTATCCTGGGAGTCTGTATAGTTTGAAAACGTCTCAAAATTTGTTCATTTTTAATTGTTGAAAAAATATAATAATTCAATGTGTTTGTAAAAATAAAATATAATGAAAAATAAAACTATGACAACTTATCTTTAGTCGCTTTGTTTGTTATGGATCATACTGCAAATGGTAACGAGGATTTTAGCTTGGTCCTCAAACATGTTTATCCCTCCCTCAATTAGCACATAATTTGACTAAATTACCCAACCAAATCCTGTCACGTCATTCTGTTCTGTCACATCAGCCTTGCTCAAAATCAAAAGAATCGGATCACTTCACTACTTACGTGTCAACCTCACAATCAACCCACCCCCACTAAAATTAATACAACCTCCTAACTTGGCCATTAAATTCACAAACGTTGACGTGTCTTTTCCCCCTAACTCCCTCCACAAATCGTAACTAAAACCCGGCGGGGTCTCTCTGTCTGTCCTCTCTCTCTCCCTCTAAAAGACTAAAACCCCCATTTCTCATCATTCATGATCGGATTATCTCATGCTCCGTCTCCGGCTACATCACCGTCCACAACCAATTACCGGCCAGGCAGGGGAAAAACCGCAGCAGCAGGGTACTCTAGTCTCTAGAGAGAGTCGCCGGTACCAGCCTACCAGGGGTAGGTGCCCCCCTGGTTCCGCCTCTGTTTGTACGATTATAAGGAAGAAAGGGAGAATTTTGTCATTGAAGACCCTAGTGTTCGTTTCAATCCAACAACGCAACAAAATAGCATACAATTCTTTTTCCAAGTTAAACAAGCACTTGGCCACAAAATCTTCCCCAGAATCCCCAACCCCCAAATAAAAAATAATAATAAATATATTTAAAAAAAAACTTGATCTCTAAAAGATTCTCCACTGATAATAGCAAACCAATATATGACAGAAATTCTCTTGGGACAATCTAATTATACACTACAGTAAGTAATACTAACACATAGTTCCTCAAGTCAAGCAAAATCTAAACCATCTTGCCAACACACACTTTGTCCGAGAAAATAAATGCATATAACAAAATGACAATGAGTAAATAAAAATATCATTTGAAGAAGCATTAAGGATCTTTCCTCTCAAATTTGTGTGAGTGATCCTACTCGTACACCAAGTAAAGTTTACCAAGTCGTATGAGTACCTTAGCAGTACCCCTAACTTGAAGATACTGTGCAACTGCTGCTCGCAAATCCTTAGCTTCAATTTCATGGGAATCAAAATTTGGTGTCCTAGACCTTGAACTTTTGATAATCTCGATTTGCTTCAACACTTTCTTTAGAACTTCTATAGAATGATCCAGGATAGATATTATTGAAATAATGGTCAAAATAGAAACAGTACTAGATCAAACCTAAGTGTCGTGTATGAAAAGAATGATTAACTAAAGAACAGACACTGTTCCATCCAAGATGTTCGGCACGGACAAACAGTTTGGAGGGACATGTAAATATTGCAAGATATACCCAACTTGAGCCAAGAATCCTTTCCCAACAAGTTTTTTCCTAGTCTCATCAGGAATCTTTCTCGGAATCACCATGACCTAGTCATTGTCGAGGGTAAAAACATTAAATAACAATGAGAATGTTGAACTTGTATCAAATACAAATATTCTACAATTTGGACTTATCGATATATAAATTTATATGCTTAGACCAAGACAGCATCCTGCTAGTCTCCTTCAATTCATAGGATCGAATGTTCAATTGCAAAAAAATCTTTTACCAATATCCAACCACCAGGACTCGTAAACTCAGAATTAACAAATGTTCACATTTCTAATCAAAGAATAGGAGGCAGAGAAGTAGCAATGCAATACAAAGACGAGTATAACGTTCTAAACTGAAACGAGACTTCAAGTTTCAATCTTAAACATTAGAAGTTCAAACGAAACAGCTAGCTCATATAAAACTTGTTCGAAACTCATTTATTTAACAAATGAACGAACTTAATAAGTGAAGCTTGAGTATGACATGCTCATCTTCACTTGTCATACTCAAGCTTCACTTGTTTAGTTTCACGAGCTTATATACACACACACACACACACACACACATATATATATATATATGTGTGTGTGTGTGTGTATACAGACATACACATCCATACACATATCTTCCACACCTTTCTCAGTTTTGGGCGTAAATTTCCTCCCAAATATCAATAGAATTCTCTGCTTCTGTGGTCCCATCACCTGCTAGAGTGTAGAGTGTGCTACAATCACAAGTATTGATCTTTGAAAATGGTAGTTACTGCAGCAGGGAAACAAATTTTGCATATAAGAATATATCTTGCTTGAGACTGCAAGCAGGAAGATATAATCAAGGGACCTAAAAGAAGTTAGCGGCCTTGCAATTCACAAATTAGAGATGATATAAAGATAAATTTCAGAATTCATCATCAACAAAACTAAATTGAAATGAGAGGACAGGAGAACACAAACCTTAGAAGGAAGCAAAGCTTAACAATAGCTATCACCATAAAAATCTAAGAAAACAACTTCAATTAAAAGCCAAAAAAAGAAAATAGGAAAACGATTCATCCGGAGAAAATCAAATAGAAAAGTAGCATAAGGATAAAAGGTTCACCTTAAATTTGTCACTAGTTAATAAGCCATAGCCAAAAGCTCAACCAAAATGCTAAGGAAAATATACCTACCTACCTCGATCAATCAAGAATACGAGTGTTGGAGGTTAACAGCTTGTATTTGCGATGCTACTTCGAATTTTTCACAGAGTAAGACCCGATTGATTGATTTCAATTCACAAATTAGCGAAAGAGAAACCCAGCGGACAGAAAACATTGAAACACCGTAGGGAACCCATATAACCTGAGGGAACCTGAAACCCCGTCCAAAAAGGGGCTCCGACCCGAATTGTACGAACGGTAAATTTACTAAACTGCAACTGTAGGCACTGTAAACAAGCTCCGAACAGCAGAGAGAAGAGTAACCGTAGGCAAAGGAAAAGCGGCGCGTTTGGGCGCGTCAGAGCTCTGATCTGGTCGCTCCGTCTCCGAGTGTCGACCTGGTAAGTCTGCGCCGCCATTGGATGCCTGAACATTAAGATATTTCCGAGGAGTTGATCTGCCCACTAATTTTTCTTGGCATGAATGATCGCGGTCGGTATAAATAAGACTTCCAAACTGAAATTAAATCAAATTACGTTACGTGGATGATACCGACTCCCCTAAAAGCTTATCTTTCTCTCCCTCTTTCCCTGTGCGTACTTCCGCCGCTGTTTCCATGCTAAGATCCTCCCCCTCAACCTCCCAATCAGGCGGCCTCGGAGCCACCGCCAGTGCTAACCTCCCCGGACTAAAATTGAGTACTAGGCCAAACAATTCATTTTATATCCCCAGCACTACCACTATCCCAACTTCTCAACGGGGAATGGAGGGGTTAAAGGTATCATACTCTATGCACTGCATCAATGGCGGAAAACCTTTCATTCCATTTCCTACTTCAACTTTACTTCCTAAATTTCGTCCAAAATCCTACCTTTCGCTTTCTACAGGTTCCATTTTTCTTTCCTTTTCTTTTCTTGAATGTTGTAGATACTTATGTTACTGTATTGTCATATTCTTGCTTCAGAATCCATATTCATCATTTGATGTAATTACAGTACTTACTCAATTTGCTAGACTACTTTTTTGGTGGTGGCTGTTTTTACATATTAGTTTTTTTCCTTCTATAATGCAATGGTATGTGAACTTTGGTTTTGGGTTCATTTTGTGCCTTTCTTGTTCTTCCAAGTAAAATGACTTTTATGGAATCTTGGTTATATCATGAAATTAGATTTTAAGTTTCATTATCAAAAATGAAGAACATTTCACACCAAAAGATCACAATCAACAAATTCTGCCTTATTAAAAACTTAGGTCTATATTTTTGCTTATGTTCAAGAGGAGGGGGGGAACAGTGAGAGGTAAAGAAATGGAAAGAATTCAATTTACTCATGTTTTCACATTATCCTTTTGAGAAATATATGTTACTAATAAAATTGAAATATTCTCTCTTTTATTGGTGAATTTCTTTTCATTGAGGCCTTTAGATGGAACTGAAGGAGGAAATATGAAAGCTCTTCTCTTTTTTTCTATAATGGTTTTCTTACAAAAACTTTTAAACAATTTTAAAAACTTTTTTTAGCCAAATAGCTAAAAGAACAAATGGCCAAAAAATATTTAAATAGCAGTCTTCCAAAACATAACCGAAATTTCATATTATTTCTTTTGATTCCCTTTAATTTTCCAATCCCATTGAGTGCTTGGCCACAGTATGATTAACTTTCCATTCAATGGAACCATTTAGGAGTGGCATACTCGGGTGTTTTGATGACACAATGTTTTAGGCCTGATATGAGATTAAGCACGCAGCTGGGGAATATTTTTTTCTTGGTTCAACGGTAAGGGTATCCTCGAACCAAATCACAACTGGGCAATGACAAAAGCATAACCTTTAGATTAGAAAGGAGATGCTATATAACAAATGAACATACTAGAACATTTACAAAAGGGTTACAACTACATTAAACTAGTACGAAAACTTGTATGATGAACTAGTGAACCTCAAATGAACTGAAACAATTTTGCTTTACAAGTAACCTTTTGCCAAGATGTGAATTTAAAGTAAATGCATGGTGAAACGAAAATGGTAGAATGAGAGCTGAACCCATTCAGGAGATGTTATATGCGCAACCTCGAATAGGGAGAAAAAATTTCTAGGAACCTAGATCCATACAAGTAGGCCTTTAGCAAGTAATTGAACTAGTGAAGGGATGTTGTTTAACTTTAATCAATATTGAAGGTGAATGTAGGGGAATATAAGATCAAAGTTAACTTTGATGAAGGTGTTGAAGGAGATAGATTGTAGCTTGGCCCTTGGGACTTCCTAGAATATATTACCCTAAATACAGCATACCGTTGAAATAGGATGCATAAAGTTGACCCAAGTAGTTGGAACAATGAGGCTTTGTTGAGTTGAGTTAGAAGTGAAATATTATCTAAATCTTGATAACCTGGGTTTAACACATGAGAGAGAAAAACATTTACTTTCAAAAACAAGTACAAATAATTGAAATTTTTTTTTACAAAATCCGTCATTTGGGTTGCCAAGTTATTTGATTGTAATTGCCAAAATCACGATGACATACCAGTGTCCAAGCAAAAGCCACTGCCTATGGACTTTTTGGGTTAGGACTAATAAACATATTGGGTACTTTTGGCCAAATGTTACTTGCTTCTCACTGTATTTTTCTTTTTATACAACTATTATGTTCTTTTTTTTTCTTCGTCTAGTGTTTTGAAGATCAGTTCTCAGACTGACAGATCCAAACCAAATACAGGTTGTAGGGATTATGCAAGCTTAGTTATACGAACGTTGACCCTATTTAATCCTAGAAGCTTTCCCTTGAGACATTCTGTTATGAAAAGAAAATGCCAAGAACAGTTTAGCACAAGTACATCAGGTTTCTCAGTTGACTATATATTTTATTTATAAGAGGTTATAATTCTCCTTTATCCATTTTCTAAGCTATAATAATTACTGGATCTCATTTGTAAGCATCAATACAACCTATTATTGTAGAAATTTTGGACAAGTCTAAGGATCTCTCCACAAGTGGGGATTCCATACGCCGACAATTTCTTGAGTTCTATGCTTCACAAGGTCATCAGGTCCTTCCAAGTTCTTCTCTTGTGCCAGATGATCCTACAGTTCTACTGACAATTGCAGGAATGCTTCAGTTTAAACCTATATTCCTCGGACAGGTATTTATATTTGGTGTACCAGTTTTTTCCAAAAGCCTATTGAGAAGTAAATTTCTACTTGTTCTTTCCTCTTTCTCTTTCCATTTCTTGTACGAGTAAAAAATTCTTTTTAAAAAGTTAAGAATAGATGGAAACCATGTACATGCAATGAGCACAGGAGTAAAAACATTTACTTAGTGGATGATCCCAACTGCATTCAAGGCAAACCACGTACGTCTTAGCTCTATAAAATGCTTCGAATTCAAAAAAAGGTGGTCAACACATCATAGATTGGTGATTACTATGGCAATGTAAATCTTCCAAATTTAGACCTTTATCCATTACCCATCACCCATCACCAAATGAATATGGTCTGAGAACTATTTCTAAGACCTTGTGGATGCTCTTCCATAACGACATACAGATGTAATTTTTACTTATCAAAAGGTCCTTGTAGCCTGAACATCAGTCTCTCTTCTTCCCCCTCCTCCTTTCCACGCCCTCCTTAACTATCACCCTAAAAGAGCTTGTATAAGTTGTGCCGGTGGAATCCAGAACCATAAACATATATTGCTTCATTCCCAAAGTAAAGTAATACTTGAACATCTTCACACCCTTCTATAAGGAACATGTCTGAAGTTTTCTATCCTCCTCTCAACCGATGGTTGGGGTTTGAAAGTAGAAAGAGATTATATGCCGGAAGATGGAGCAAGTTCTTCTGATAAGGATCGACTTGCCTCCACAAACAAAAAATTCATTTAAAAATCTTATTGTTTGAAACTAGTATGATTGTATTACATATCAATATAACTCAGTATTAAAGTATCAAAAAGTGGAGCCATATGCTTCATTAGGCACATTATGTGCCGTGATGATGAAGACATGCCTAATAGATTAAAATTCATAGGGTTGTAACTACTGTTTTTTATAGCTTTAATGCATTCGGAAACCTTAAATTAATTATCGTATCAATTGTTATGAGGCACTCGTTACCAAGTATCCTCGTTGCAATTAGATCGTTTGCTAATACATGCAGTTTTGCTAAGTTGTGTTTTTTAGGAGTGGACACATATATCACGTCCAAAGTTGTTTTGCTTTGGATGGCCAACGGCTTTGAGTTTGTTGATAATTGATCTGTTTAGGAGTTGTTTATCGATTAGTTTTAGATTTGTATTAGTTTTTCCACAAATTTGGATTCTATTGTTTTCCATAGTTCTTTAACTAATGCGACAGTCTGGCTGTTAAATTTTCCTTTTTCTCCTACACTCCTTCGAAACTTCTTTTATCTTTCGGTTTTATGTTTCCATTCGCATTGGCGCATGCATAAGATGTTTACTCTTTCTTTTATTTGGTGATGTACATTTTGGGACATGAGAGGGGGTTCTGTTATTCCATCTTATAAAATGCATTTTTCCACATATTGCTTTTGCCATATTATTCTTGTTTTCCTTTTTTTTATTTTAAGGATTATGAATTGTGATTTGAGCTGACTATATAAATACCCTTTAACAGTATTGGCATATCCCATTCAGGTGCCTAGAGAAGTACCTCGTGCCGCTACATCTCAGAAGTGTATTCGCACAAATGACATTGAGAATGTTGGTCGAACATCTCGACATCAAACATTCTTTGAGATGCTTGGAAATTTCAGTTTTGGGGATTACTTCAAGAAAGAAGCAATTAACTGGGCGTGGGAGTTATCTACCTCAGAGTATGTATTAACTATTTATTTACAAAATCACTTAACAGGCTGATTAGTCATGCTATTTGATTGATGCTTTACAATATTCTCTATCTACTGTATTGCTGGCTATTGAATAGGAATGATAGAGTCCTATGTTGTTTTACTCATCTTTGTGTTTTCACTTTGGTTTCACTAAAGCTTTGGATCTGTATCTTAGTTAATATTAGACAAAATCTTCTTCTAATTTGTTGATCAGCAGGACTACAACACCTAATTTTGAGCTGACACGCTCTTTGATAAGGATACGTATGGCAAGATAAGTATAAAATTATTTCTACTACACTATTAAAAAACATTACCAGAAATCCTTTTATCTTTTATGAGTTATCTTCATCTAGTTCTGTAGCTTCTATTAAGTTATAGTCATCCATCATTTCCTTCCTCTTCAAATGAACATGAAATCCTACACTCATTTAGGTCCTCCATTGATCAAGATTTTGAATACTAACTTAATCTCAGAGCAATAGATTTTACAACTTCTTGCGTCTTTCAACTTTTATTTGTTCGTATTCATTTACTAGTTAATTTGAGGGTTTATATTCTTTGTTGGAGCTTATAAGAACTGAAGTATTCCTTTATTTTTTGATTGGTGTTAGAAGGGATTCTTATTTTCACTTTCGTCTACTTGTAAATTTCTTATGAGTCTTCTATGATGGGGACTTTTCAAAGTGATTTTTGTAATTTGGATGAAGTTTCGTAATACGATGTCTTCTTTTCACTATTTCCTTTGCTGATTATTTTCTCTCCTACACAGTGACAAATCTTATACTGACTCTTAGGCGCCAGTGATACTGTCTTTCCTTTTACATATAAGCCAGCATATATTCTAATTCTTAATCCACTTTTTTTTGTAATCTTGATACCATGAGACATCATCGTCTAGGACCATATTATTCTTGACTATCTTATGAGGTTATTGTTCTTGTTGCATAAAACCAGTTCACTTGTCCTTGATGTCTTATCTACAGATTGTGGGTGGTTCATCTCTGCATGAATATACTCACTATGGATTGTGTTCTTTTTTGTGATCCCACCGATAAACAATGGCACCTCAGTAGTTCCATTTCTCTTCAAGCACCTCCGACTTGCCTCAACCTTTTTGTTTTTCGTTTGTGTCATTTTTTTATACAACTTGTAAGACATGGCATATGCTGCTTCATGTATTTAGGAAGAGAAATAATTCTATATCGTTTATAGCCCAATCCTTGATGATTAAATTCAAATCATCAGCCTAATGAATTTTAAAGGCACTAACTATTTGTTTGCTTTCTCAAGGATTTATTTATATTTTCCTTCATTCTCGTAGAATTTGCACTCTTTTTTGGGGGTAAAAGAGGAACATTCTTTATAATGTTGTTTGTGTTGCTGTATTCTCTTTCCCATTCATAGCCATGAATTTATATTCTTATAATATCTATTGAGTTCCTTGTTTGGTTACAGATTTGGACTGCCATCGGAGCGATTATGGATAAGTGTTTATGAAGATGATGATGAAGCTTTTTCAATATGGCATGATGAGGTCAGTTGTACAATGTTTATATATTCTATTCCATATATGTCACTCTTTCAGCGAACTTACAAACTTCATTGGTGATCTATGGTTCACTGTTAACCAATCATAAGAGCATGCTTTAGATTTGAGGCCAGACAGTTATTAAAATATTGCAAATGGGTTAATCTGTACCCAGACCATCCCTTCTAGCTCCTTCAATTTATTGGATCAGCACTGGGTAACGACCTTTTTAGTTGAAATATTTGCAGGAATGGACTATATCATTAGCATCTACGATTTTTTGATGCCCAATTCCCAGAATTTTATCTTCCTATTTAGTATACATGTATTTGCTAGCTACAAGACTATTTTCTACCGATTCACAACTGTCACTTTTCTGAATATTCTGTGTACTTTCTATTACACCAAATTTTCATCTTTTTTAAGTCCCAAAGCGGCATTTTAATTGTCTTCTCTGTTTAAGGAATTAGTTCTGTTAACTTGTTATCATGATTCTCACTTCAGGTAGGTGTTCCTGTCCAGCGTATAAAGAGGATGGGTGAAGAGGACAACTTTTGGACAAGTGGTGTAACTGGTCCTTGTGGTCCATGCTCTGAGATTTATTATGATTTCCATCCTGAGAGAGGATATTCCGATACTGTAAGAATATTCACAAGCTCAAGTTCAACTGAGTGATCACTCTCTGTCTTTTGCTTCTTTGTTTTTCTTTCTTTTTCTTTTCTATTCTGGCAAGGCCGTGGAATGTTTCTAATTGTTGCATTTTTATTGTTTTCCTTTCTATGTTTGATGAATTTCATATGCAGGACATGGGAGATGATACTAGGTTTATAGAGTTCTATAATCTTGTTTTCATGCAATACAACAGAAAGGATGATGGTTCACTTGAACCCTTAAGACAAAAGAATATAGATACTGGGCTTGGTTTGGAGCGCATGGCCCGCATCCTACAAAAGGTACTTTTGGCTCAGCCACAATAAGACACCTCCTAACACCTGTGCAGTTAATGGAGCTTGTGCTTTGCTTGAAGGATCTTCTGATTACTCTTGTTTGCACGTGGTTCATCATCTGTATATTCCAGTATCTACTTCACTTCAACAGATGTATTCATATCATGAAATTCTTCTGCAGGTTCCGAACAATTACGAAACAGACTTAATTTTTCCAATTATAGAGAAGGCCTCAGAACTGGCAAATGTCTCTTATGCACTTGCAGATGATCCTACAAAAACAAAGCTGAAAGTATGGTATAATCTAAAGAGCGTGTTATAACCTCTTTTCTAACTGATTACTTCCTTTTTATATATTCTATTGACTCAGTTAAGTTCTTTTTTAATAGATAATTGGAGATCATTTGCGTGCAATTGTTTATCTTATATCAGATGGGGTTATCCCGTCTAATATTGGGAGAGGCTACGTAGTTAGGCGGCTCATCAGAAGAGCTGTTCGTACAGGCAGGTTGCTTGGCATAAAAGGTGATGGAATGGGAAACCTTGAAGGAGCAATTTTGCCAGTACTTGCTGAAAGAGTAATTGACTTAAGCACTCATATAGATTCGGATGTAAAAGCAAGATCAACCCGCATCCTTGAGGAGTTGAAACGGGAAGAACTACGATTTGTACTGACATTAGAGAGAGGAGAAAAACTTCTTGAGCAAATGTTGGCAGATGCATCAGTAAGTGCACAGGAAAATGTGACTGAACCTTGTTTGTCAGGCAAGGATGCGTTTCTTCTGTACAACACCTATGGATTTCCTGTAGAGATAACTATGGAAGTTGCTGCTGAACGTGGAGTCCGTATATACATGAATGCTTTTGATGTTGAAATGGAAAACCAAAGACGTCAATCTCAGGCTGCACATAATACTGTTAAACTTACGGTAGAAAATGGGGCCAATCTAACAGAAAATATTCCCGAGACTGAGTTTCTTGGTTATGATTCCCTTTCTGCTAGAGCAGTGATCGAAGGTCTTTTGGTGAACAGGAACCCAGTTGTGCAGGTTTCTAAAGGAAGTGAAGTGGACGCTTTGCTGAACAGGACACCATTTTATGCTGAATCAGGTGGTCAAATTGGAGATCACGGTTTTCTTTATGTTACTGAAGCTGAAAATAAGCTACAAGCTGTCATAGAGATAAAGGATGTGCAAAAATCTCTTGGTAGCATATTTGTTCATAAAGGTACTATTAAGGAAGGAATCATAGAGGTTGGCAGAGAAGTTGAAGCTGCAGTAGATGAAAACCTGAGGCAGCAAGCTAAGGTAGTGGTGTAACAGATGTCTATATCTCTTGCTAAATATATTTGTTCAAGCATAATTGATGGACAAAATAGAGAAGTCTGACAAACTAGAAAATCTTGTTGTATGCATATCATTGATGTTAATTATGTGGTTGGTCTTGGGCATTTATAGACACGTTGACATTGCTTGCACTTTTTTTGTAGGTTCATCACACTGCCACTCATTTGCTGCAAGCAGCACTCAAAAAGGTAATAGGACAGGAAATATCACAAGCTGGTTCGTTAGTGGCATTTGATCGTCTTAGATTTGATTTCAACTTTCACCGACCTCTTCTCGATAATGAGGTCATGCAAATTGAAAGTCTTATCAATAGGTGGATTGGGGATGCTGCACTTCTTCAAACTAAAGTGATGCCTATAGCTGAAGCTAAAAGAGCTGGAGCAATTGCAATGTTTGGAGAAAAATATGGGGAGCAGGTTAAAATTTTAATACTTAAAGCTATCTCTGATAACAAGATACATGAAACTTGAAGGAAAATGTTTGTATCTGGAATCTTCTGTTTTACCTTGGTGAAATTTTTAAATAATCTTGTTTACCATCCTAATACCAAATTTCACACCAAGAAAATTTTGTGTTTTTTTGTCCGACATTCGGAGTACATTACGGATGTAGCCCACGACTTCAGTCATAACAAAGTTAAAGCTTTTATGGGCCAAGTATTTCATAACGTTTAAGCATTTAGCGTGTTATAGAACCAAACAAGTAAGATTATTTTTAAGGCGAATTCAATTTGGAAAAGTTCTTCATGGATTAAGTGAAAACAATAAATATATTGACATTTAACTTAAATTCAAGATGCTTTTGAATTTTAGTCATGCCACTGTAATTTATTTTATTGAACTTTGTCGTTCTATACTATAATGTTTTAGGTACGGGTTGTAGATGTTCCGGGTGTATCCATGGAACTCTGTGGTGGCACTCATGTCAGCAATACTTCTGAAATACGTGGCTTCAAAGTAATCTCAGAACAGGGGATTGCATCTGGCACCAGGCGTATTGAAGCTGTTGCTGGTGAAGCTTTTATCGAGTATGTCAGTGCCAGAGACAACTATATGAAGCAGTTGTGCTTCACTCTTAAAGTAAGTTATCTAGTATACTCTTCAACTGGATACAACTTATTTTTATTCCTTTACTACGTCCCTGCGGAATTCGTCATTCCATTATTTTATCTAAGAATTATGATCTGTATGTATCAGCAAGTAACCTCATTTTGGATCTCCACTTTAGTATTTGTGGTTGTGCAATTGCAATTTTCATTTCTATGGCAACATTTTCTAAACAACGTAGGCTTAATTGTATCTTATTTGTTGTCTTCTTTTTCTTCTTTTTTTTCCCTTCTTTCTTTTATGTATATCATGGCAGGTTTAGTCTATTCATTATGGTATAACGCATGTCTCTTAAATAAGAAAAACTTCACTTCATTAGAAAACATCTTTTTCAATAATTGTTGGTTTTCTTCCTGCATTCATACACTTTGGTTCTACCCTTTACGGAGATTCATCATACATGTTATTCCAGTAAATATCAGAATCTTGAATTGGGAACTACAACCCGATTTATCGTAAAAATATTTAGGATCAATGGTTGGATCTTGCAAACTAGAACGTGTTTTTCTTGGATAAAGGAACAGATTTGATGAGATATTTAGCTAGGCTCGTTTCAGAGGTGGTCATTGGCTTAAATCTGCATATCAACTTGTGCGGACACCCTTAAGCTGGTGTATGTGCTTTCCTAATTTCCTAACGTTTCTTGGCACAAACATCACCTTTTGTAGGTAAAAGCTGAAGAAGTAACAACCAGGGTTGATGCCCTTCTGGAAGAATTACGAATGGCAAAAAATGAAGTTTCAGAAATACGTGCGAAAGCAGCAGTTTACAAAGCATCAATTATTGCAGCCAAGGCATTTACTGTAGGAAGTTCAAAAGAAATCAGGTAAGATGCTCCCATTTTTGCATGCATGCGTGTAACACCCCAGTCCCACATCGAAAGATATAGGAAAAATGTGTCTATGTATATGGAATTAAATGATTAACAATAGTACCTTCAGTCATGACCTTTTGGGTGAGCATGTGGTGGGCTAAGATGGCCCAAGAAGATAACTATTGGGTCAGTGGTTTAAGGCCCCTTATTTAAATGGATTTGATTCGATTCGGACTCGGGATTTGTTTCGATTCCGGAATTGCCAAACAATACAAGTTGAACATAAATTACTAAATTATGTCCAGTTGAACAAACAAGTATGCTTATTAAGAGCTCATAAAACTTGCACACCTGAGGAAGTAATATCCTGAGCCGCGTCACTAGAAGAAGTCAGAATACCATTACATTTATTCCCGTCAGTACATCCAAGCTTGGTTATTCTTTTCTCTTTTCATTTCATCCTTTTTCCTTGGGAAATTATTAAAATAATATTGGTAAAGAATCATGAAATAACATGATGAAATGATTTCCCTTGTTAAATATTTCTCCTCCAGGGTGCTAGTTGAATGCATGGATGATATTGATGCTGATTCACTAAAGAGTGCTACTGAATATCTGGTGAAAACTTTACAAGATCCAGCAGCAGTGATTTTGGGCTCATGTCCAGATGAAGGGAAGGTGAGTTTAATTGCTGCATTCACTCCAGGGGTTGTTGATCTGGGAATTCAAGCAGGAAAGTTTATAGGACCTATAGCTAAAGTGTGTGGTGGAGGTGGTGGTGGCGGGCCAAACTTTGCTCAGGCAGGTGGAAGAAAGGCTGAGAATTTGTCAAGTGCTCTTGAAAAAGCCCGTTCTGACCTTCTCTTACTTCTGTCAGAAAAGACGGTATGCTGAAAGTTCTACCTACTGCGGTCAAGTTCTACATGAAATCTGGAAGAATCGGCGGATCCATGTAAACTAGTACTAGCATACTGTTAACATTTTGTTTCACTTTGGTAAGCGTGCTTAAATTGTTTTTCTCAATTCGTACATGTTGATGGAAACTTATGAGTCCTTGGAAATCAGGCATTTATGAGTCTTGTATGATACATTGAATATGAAATAGTGTTATGTATTATTATTATTATTATTATTATTATTATTACATCATATTAAGAAAAGCTTGAAAATTGTAGTAATATTTTGTTTTCCATTTGGAGGAGAAGCAGCGACTATTGGTAATGATACAGAATCGTCCATGACACTACTTTTTGACAGACGGAATCAACCACAAGAGTGATGTGGACACAAGGAATTAAAGATCATTCTCTTCTTTGCAGCTGTCTACCATTGCAGACCAGAGAAAAGATCATATGTTCTGCTATGACAAAAAAAATGGCTTACAAAATGATGCGCAAAAAATAACTATTTTATGAGTGAATCTAGTAATAATAACTAACAACGTTCATTCTTTTGTCACAAAAATATTATTATTGCATGTTCTTCACTTTAGAATAACTCGTGTCCTGTTTTCAAGTGTGCCGGCCCAGACAACGCTGCTCCAACCCCCATACCTCAGTCCGAGTAGTAGTAGTAATATTTAGGGGCTTTCATTCCTATGATTCGCGGTACGTACTGGGGTGACCGTGATTCTGCTGCTGGTAGTAAGGCCCAAGTCCTTTGAACAAGGGGCTCCTTGATGAAGATCGAGTTTTCTTCTAAGAGAGATAAGATGCTCCGTTAAAGTTGGTAAAATTTTCAAGTAATGACTAATTTTTACTACTAATACTACTACTTGTCTTGTTCTAATAAGTGGAGTAATTACTAGTAAAACTGGAGTGTATGTGTATTTAATTAATTTTATTGCAGTACTAAAATTAACTAGCTAAGCTAAGCTAGGTGGATAACAATTAATGCCAAGTAGGCGTAATTAATGTCTCACAAATGCAAATGCAATGCGGTCAATTTTGAGTTTTATGAACTTGGAAGGTGGTTTGAGTTGCATGTGAATCAGCATATATATAATTACGACTAGTACTAGTAATTCTGCTTAGGAGGAGTTTTTGTATTACTACTAGTAATTGGGATTGTTAAGTCTTTAACTAATTAATTAATGCCTCCTTCGGAGTCCGCGAAATTAATCACTAACTTCAATTTTTTATTTTTTTTAACCACAATTATGAGAATAAAAAATAAAAAATAATAGAGCAAGTTTGAATAAAAAATAAATAAAAAAATTAACACTGCACCGGACCGCCCCCCAACTCGTAAAAAATACTCCATCATTTAAGCTATTAATTTTGAATTTGGATGGTATCAATCTATATGATCACCATTACCGTACAAATCTCATACAATTATCATTTAATTGTAAAAAATTATTGGACTACACACTGCTTGAGCATATATATGTATATATACTTCATAAATTATATATATTTAATTATTTGGATTCAATATCTTTTATGATTAAAAGAATTGAAGTTAATGAAATTAGACAAATCTTGAGACAACCCTCTTGAGTTATCTGCGTGCTTCTGAAACTCGGTGTGAATGAAGTAGTTACTTAATACTTGTTTTTCCTTTTTAGATGTATAGAACGAGCTATGAAAAATCAGGTGCCTTTGCTTTGATCTCTTTTATAACTTTAATATTGTGTGATACTAAATTGTTAAATTAAATTACATAAAATTTTGTTATTTCAATTAATTTTAAAACTGAAACTACACCAAATAAAATTATGTTACACTATTCAAAACCACATTCACTGGTCACAAATAATTTCATGTATGATTTTAAATTTATCAAATGCCACCTAAACATTTTAAAAACACGTTGAACCTTATATAATGGAGTAGTACTTTTTATATGCAACTAACTACTACTACTATATAGTAGTCTATCTACTTTTTCACTGTCCACCACCCCTACCACCGTTACCATCACCATATCTCAAATTTCACAAACTATGCCAACCGATTTCATTTTATATACATACCTACACATATAGATTCAGTCCTATCAACAAAATGTACATCTAACATACCCCTTATTTATCTACTATGAGTGTTTCGTCGGAAGAAGCCTCAGCTTCAACTTCAGCTTCCGCTTTGAGCGCAGATGTCGGCGACTCTGAAAGTTCCATCAGTTTCTCTTGTGGCCGCTTCCGTGCTGAAGCTGCGTCCACTTCTGCGGCTTCGTCTCCGCTCGGCCGCCCTATTTTGACCGCCAATTCAGCCTTTCCGCCGCCGTTCATGTTTCCGGTGATTTGCGGCAAAGATGCGGTGCTTTTGGAGGAGATGCCTCAGAAACCGGACACAAATTTGTCAGGTAACTACTCTTAATTCTATATCTACTTTCTTTCATTTCACAGGATTAACCATAAATTTGTTGCTAAATTCTTCAAGATGATTTGGTTTATTTATTTGCTACTAAAGTAAATAGAACCCTGCTCTGCTCTGCTCTGCATCTCTAAATAATACTCCCCGTCTTTTTTTTGTTATCTAAATAATTATTCTCCTTGTTATTTTACTACTGCTGATTCAATATATGTTTCTACTTTCGATAATGCATTTTGTATCATTATTATGTATTCATTGCACATTATTTTTTTTATTATGTATTCATTACACCTTTTTTTTAATAATCTATCTTTTTTGGAGGAATTTGTAGAAGTTGAGATGATGAAAGAAAGATTCTCTAAGCTTCTTCTTGGTGAAGATATGTCTGGAGGGGGTAAAGGTGTTTGTACTGCACTTGCAATCTCAAATGCAATCACAAATCTGTCTGGTCAGTGCAAATTTACTCAATTTCTCCTTTTCCTGTATTGGAATGTATGAGATCTATATGTATATATCTCACTATTGGCCTATGTTTGTGTCTTGAAATTTAGCCACTGTTTTTGGTGAACTTTGGAGGTTGGAGCCATTGGCACTGCAAAAGAAGGCAATGTGGTGCAGGGAAATGGAATGTCTATTATGTGTGAGTAATTCAATTGTAGAGCTCGTGCCTTCCCTACAACAATCCACTGGTGGAGGGACTTATGAAGTAATGGCAACACGACCACGGTCAGATCTATATATAAATCTCCCTGCACTCAAGAAGCTTGATGCTATGTTAATTAGCATTCTTGATGGATTTCATGATTTGGATTTTTGGTATGTTGATCGCGGCATTCTTTTAGCTGATGGGGATGATCGTGATGCCTATCCATCCACTGTTTATGGGGGAAGGCCATCGGTTAGGCAGGAGGAGAAGTGGTGGCTGCCTTGTCCAAAAGTTCCTCCAAAAGGGTTGTCAGAGGATGCAAGGAAGAGGTTGCAGCAGTGCAGGGATTGCACAAATCAGATATTAAAGGCAGCATTGGCAATTAATTGCAATGTGCTTGCTGAAATGGAAACTCCAAGTGCTTATTCAGACACCTTGCCCAAGGTATGGCTTGGGGTTTTACTATTTCTTTCTAAAAATTTATGATACAGTTGAACTCTAAATTAACTGTTGTTATACATTTATTGCTCCACTGGTTTTCTGTAATTCTTTGAATCTGAGTATTTCATTATTTTGTGATGTGGTTTTAGCTGCCTTAATTCAATGGATTTTTCGGCAAATCACATTTTATGTGCTTGTGAAGAAGGGTTTAGTTCTAAAGTGAATATTAGTTTCATAAGCCATTCTGGAGAAAATTTGTCCAAAATGAAAACTTTTTCTCGTCCTTCACAAAATTTTATATCGTCTCCAGATAAAGCTGCCCTTTAGATTATATACTAATCTCCTTGGAATTTCAAAGGTTTGGTTTCCTTGCTTTATTATGATGATTCCGATTGTATAGGTTAAATGTTAGTGGGAAACATATTTGAGTAAATATTATTGATTTTCCATTTGCTTAAAGGGGTAAGAACTAAGAAATATGTTGCTATACAGAGTTATATGCCATAACTTAGGGCCTAATCTAATTAGTAATTACTATCCATCAATTCCTTTTCACAGCTGTACCTTAACCTGCTAAGATTTAAAATTCTGAATACACTTTTTCCCGCTTCTAAAACAAAGAAATGAAAAATAAATTAGCCCCAATGGTGGGAGAAATAGCAGAAGCCTAGAGAAATAAACTCAAAAGTAGCTGGTTCCACTCCCCATACTTGGGGATCAAAATTACCTATAAAAAGAAAAGTAATGACAAAAAAACTTGTGAGTTGGATTAACGTTCCAACTAGAGGACTTGGAATTTAAAGCCCATGCTAGCTATGGTTTGTCTCCATATTTCTTTAATCAGCATATGAATACATTTGTAGAACTCCGCAGGAAATATATTTGATTAAAGTGTAGCTACAAAATTCCTTCTCCAAAAAAGACAGGTCATTGTCTCATTTAGTGATGCAACTATGAATGCAATCCAGACAGCAGAACTAGTTAGTGAATTCTGTTAGTCTAATAGTTAAAAGGAAGATAGTTGATTGGATAGCGCTAAAAACTGTTTTCCAAACTGTGCTTTTTGAGAAGGCTAACCATGAATCAAAGTTGTCAGCTTTATATTGATAGAAAATTGTTGCATGCAAGTTGCAGCACTAGGCATACAATAGGGGTACACGCTTTCTTCCATCGACTTTCTTTATTTACTTATCTTTTACCATTATCTACTGAAGGGCCTTCACAAGAAAGAGTAATGAAAAGGATATTCAAGTAGCTGCTCTCTTGGTCTTTATTTCATTAAATCCCTAGCATGAGTCTAATTAGATATGTAAATGTTGAGTAGGTAGGCACAGTGCGTTATGATTGTGATGCTAACTGTTTAGATGACCAAGGAGCAAGATATGAAGATAAAACAGTAGAAAAATAGTATAGGTATCTTCCAATGTGGCCAAATTATAATGCTTTGATATGGAATCAAACTAGAAATTGTTTAGTACACTATTTTGAAGTTTTTCCATGGTTGATAGTTATAGATGTTCGCCTCAGTATAGGCTGTCTGCAAGGGAGGCTAGGGCTAAGATTATTGAGAACACATTTGATTAAGTTGGTGTAAACTTTGAATGAATTGAGAAAGGTCAAGAAAGGAATAAGTGATAAATAGACTCTTAGTATGTCGTTTTTCTGTTTGTCTTGGGAATAAACGAATTACTATCCAAATGCAAAACATTCTCAGCAGATATCCTGTTTTCCTTTATTTATAATGAGTTGCATACATATAGTTGCTTATCTCTTATCATCCTTTCTCTAATTATTTAATGCCCATGCAAATGCAGAATGGAAAAGCTTGTCTAGGTGATATCGTCTATCGCTACATAACTGCTGACCAGTTTTTGCCAGAACTACTTCTTGATTGCTTGGACCTATCATCAGAGCACCATACTCTGGAAGTAGCAAACAGGGTTGAGGCAGCTGTTCATGTATGGAAGCTGAAAGACAGCAAAAAACATACTAAACATTCGAAAGCTAAGCATTCATCATGGAGTGGTAAGGTAAAGGGCCTTGTCGCTGATGGTGAAAAGAACCATTTCCTAGCTCAACGAGCAGAGTCTTTGTTACATAGCCTGAGACTACGTTTCCCTGGCCTTCCACAAACTGCTTTAGACATGAACAAAATTCAATACAACAAGGTAAATGTCCTAACCCCTTTTTTTGTATGCAAAGAGCAAGAACTAGTTATAAGTAGAAATCAACTGTATGCAAACCCATACCACCACCATTTAAGAACATTAGGCTAGTCTTTACTTTTCTGAATGTCTATTGTCATTGTGATCAAGGGGAAGCGATTAGTTCAGCTTTGGGTAGGTGTGCTCTCTCTCAAGTTGTTCACGTATAATTCTCATTTGTATCAGCATACGTCCACTCGTGGCACAGTTTTCATTAGAAGTTTTGGAAAATAATTGCTAAAATACGTGAAAGTTAGTAGTTAAAAACTCAAGTGGAGTAGAGAAATGTGTTATGAAATAGGCTTAATGATGTGTGTCATTTTTCTATAGGAGTTGCTATTTTTGCAAGGTGTTTTTCACATGAGCTGCATCCGCTCCCATGTGAGAGGGGGCTTTCAAGGAACTGGCAAAATAATACATGGAAAGTCTTCTCCTTTATAATAAATGAAGACATTTTGAGACAACGAAACGATTAGAATTCGACATTTTGAGACAACGAAACGATTAGAATTCAATTTACTTTTTGGCTAGCTACTCATTTAGCACAAATAGACTGTTTCCTACCTTTCTTTCTTCTCTTGCAGGATGTTGGGCAGTCAATTCTTGAAAGCTACTCAAGGGTGATGGAGAGCTTGGCTTAACATAATGGCAAGGATTGACGATGTCCTTTATGCAGATGATGCTGCCAAGCGATGTGCTGCTGCAGAATCTGTGCCCTTTTTTAGCAGCGGAGGTTTGGCTGGTCTTCCCATCCAGAAGCGGATATCACCAAGCCCATTCTCGATTCAACTCACCCCTTATACTTCTCCATTTGCGAGCCCATTCTGTTCATCTCCTCCCATTACCAGAAGCCCTGGTAGGGCACCTACCCCTATACACATGAATGGTCTCAAGGGGGTGACAAGCCAGAAGTTACAGATACCAATGCCTGCTGATTTGGAGAAGCTATGGTCGTATGCTGGGAACCTCAGTGCCAGAAGGATATCTGGAGATTCTCCAGAGCGTGATTAACGTAACGGATTCATCAATTAGAAGGTTAGATCTTGAATGTCTTTATGGTATAATATCATAGTTAAAGAAGTTTTCCGCAAGGATTTCTCATCAATTTCCTAGATGGAGTTAATTATTTTCACGCTATTATATTAAGAAATCAATTTCCTTATACCTCAAAAATTCACAATTGTTCTCATTTCCTCAATATCAGTAGACTGAGTAAAGATTGCCAATCATGGTGCCAGAAAAATTAAATTGGTTTCTTTTTGCTCGCAGGTGATTATTTTTAGTATATCACTTATAGTAGAGATACAATACAACCCATAAATCATAGCAATTCAGTCGGGGTAAATATGTTCTCTCAGTAAACTGGCGAGTGCACTTCAGCGAATACAATTGTATTATATGTTATGAACACCAGGGCAAGTGTTAGAAGTTTTGGTTTAGGAGACTATGAGAAATGCTCTGCCCACCGAGTTGTAATAATATAACTTTGTGGTGGTAGAAGATGCTAAAGTGAAGTAAATGTATTCAAATAAACAACTTTGAAATTGAAATAATCCAAAATGGCCGTCATGGTCTCACCTTTACATTTCAATCAGATGAAAGTGAGTTTGCCATACGCAACAGTAGATGAAAAACATAAAAGCAGCAGAAATTCGAGGACATGAACAGGTCTTATATTAGAGAAACAGGAAATGTCCAACTTTTTCAGTGCTAGAATGGCAAAACAAAAATGATTTACAGCATGCGAAGAGAAAAAGAAGAGGAGGATTAGGCAACCAAATGGTAAGAAATACAAGTGAGAGGTGGAGGATGAGCAAAGCAAGGAAGGAGTGTTTGTTTTCTTATTAAAAGCTGCTTAAAAAGATAAATGTTAATTACCTTTGAATCTACAAGATTAACAAAGTGCCTGGTTAGTTAAGGTGGGCAGCTTGCCAAACAAACACACATATTATATGTATATGAGGTTCTTGAAGAGAGGTTGATTATGAAAATTCCAATTCAATACTTGTCAGCAAAACATGGAGTCACTGATCAAAAATCAAACTACACCAGAGGCAAATACCAATCAATGATGAATATTTAAAGAGTAATTGAAATGAAAAGAAAATTACTTGTTCCAGTAAAAAAGTCAAAATACAATGAGATTTACTAAATAAAATATAAAGAAATGACTTATTGAAGTTGGTCATCACACCATTTTTTTTTTGGTTAAGAGTCATCACATCATAAATAGGATGTACCAGTGCAAACATGAATTTCCTTGCACCTTATAACTTGAGTATACAAGGTGAATGACATAGGGCCACCAGCTGCACAAATCAAAGTGTATCTACACAAATATCATGGATAAGCATCCCTCCATTGAAGCTTTGTTTCTGTGTACTTACTTGATTGAGAGTTCAATATGTTACACACTCAGTTGATTCAACCCGACCTGATACAGATTAATGAAACAATTAGTTTTCTTGTCCCAGATTATGAACAAAGTACAATATTCTACTTTTGAAGTTATATAGTAGTTTATAAATTTCATATAGGGAAACAATCAAAACACCAAACTATAAGATACAAATCGATTACACACCTCTTTCTTGCCAAATTCAACAAACCAATTAGTCCATCGTGATTTTAGTATATACAGCTAACAAATTATTATTCCACAACGAGCAAAAAGAGCCAAATAAATATACCAAATCGTCAGACTAGGTCCCTGTTTTTAAAGGAAACTAGTTCAAGATCGTGTCACTTCTCTAATTATTTATTTGTATTAGGTAATGTCACTAAATGAATTCAACACTACAAAAGACATCATTCATATAAAAAGTGGTTAAACTGCATTTCTAATGCCTAACAAGACAACTGTTGCCAGGTCTCTTATTAATAAAATCCAATTCAGCTACACTTTCCTCGTCATTCTATCAGCGTAGAATGCCTATTTTTCAAGCATGGCATTCAAAGAAACATTAAAACAAAAACATCTCAATACAAGCTAATCAACACACAAAACATATCATATAAAAAAATAAGAGATATAGTAAAGAGTACTATGTGCCCTTCACCATCTAATAGACCGGCAGTGATTCTACACACAAAATATTCTTGTTAAAGGGGCTAAATTGCATCTCATTTCTCAAGGCATATTGATGGTCAATTATCTCATTTCTCATGTGCGAGCTCCTCGCCATATGCCAGAAAGCAACCATTCGTGAGCACACAGAGTTAAGCAGGCATTATTATGCAACTTAGTATGCACTCTACAATAATTACCAAACATTGGGACACAACATCAAATATCACACAAAGCAGACTTCTTCAAACTTAAAAATGGTATCTAAGCTGATGCGATCATTTCATTAAAAGTTATACAGAAATATATCAAGCCAGGCATGACAATGGAAAAAACCACACTTACTTGCAACATAGTCAGAGGCGAAGAAACCCAAGCAGGGGGTGGCCAAAACAGCTCAGAAAAACCAGGATAATTAACTAAAGGACCAATACTCCCACTCTCCAAATCAAACACACCAATTCCACGACTCTTCAACACACCATCTTCCACTTTACCCGAATTCGTAAACAATATGCAGTTCCCTATGCATCCTCTAAAATCAGAATCCGATGCTGAAAACGTACAATTATCACCCAAAAACAATATCCTATCCCCCAAACTCTCCACCTTAACCCACTCTTCCCCTCTTCTATCCAACTTAAATACCTCAAACCTCACAGTTCTTTCACTCATATAACAATCAAAATCCTCATAAAACTCAAAACCCTCATCATACCCCAAATCATCCTCGGGCCCACCACTCAAGTACTTATCAACCATATACAGTTCACCGCGTGAATCCACCAACAGCTTCTTGTCCCCACCAAAAACCGAATCCGCTACAAATTTAACCATCATTGGCGACCCGGTATCCACAATTACAGTCCTGCCCGTACTATCAACAGCATAAAAATGGCCCTTAAAAAATATCACATCATCATAAGGTGAAGGCATGTCATCAATTATGGTCCATTTTTTATCACCAGATTTCAACAATGCTAATCTACCAGACACATGAATGGTTAAAATTGCAAAATCATCACTACCCAAATCACAAAAAGCAATCTTTTCCGAGTAAAGATTACCCGCATCGCCGATGGAATTAGCAAACGGGCGATAGTTGATGTACTGAAGAGTGTATTCATGCCCTACTTCGGAAACCCTGAAATTAAACAAATCGAGTGTTGTGGGGAAATTAGCGGGGAGGGGTTTGAATTCGTCGCGAGTGAGAGGATTCAAAAGGTGGCATCTTTGGGGATTGTCTCGTTCGAGTTTGACGAGCCATCCAGCAAAGGAGGGGGGTGTTTGGGGTAATGCGAGGAGGAAAATGGAGCGCTTGGAGAGATAAAAACCCCAGGTGGTATCGGAGATTCCGTTGTTTGGGAGTATTGGGAAACGTGAAGGGGATGATTGGAAGGGTATGGGAAGGACAGAGGATCGCCAGGAAGTGCAGACGGATCGGAATCGGAGGTGATCGATTTCGGAGTCGAGGTGTTTGGCTACAAGGTCTAGGAGTTCTCTGGGAAGCTGAGACCATTTCGCCATGGAAGATAAGAATGATATAGATTTGTATGATGAAACCGAGTCAAATGATCCAAGTGAAGAAACAAGAAAGTGTGTCAATATATGGGACGCAAATAAATTTGTATTAATGAACACATTTTTATATAATCTAAATTTATTATTTCCTTCCTTGAAAGCACTGTATTTACTTAATAAATAAATACAAATACTATTTCTTACAATTTTTTAAGCTATAAATTATTCAGAATAAACTGCCACAAATGAGGGCGAAATATTCCACCAACCTAATCATGTTTATTTGTAAAAAAAACATATTTAGTATTAGATTATTTTTCTTAATTTAATATTATTTTAAATTATTTAATTATTTGAGAACAGACTATTAGTCATTTGACATAAAATTATTTGATAAGAAGAGATTATTAATCCCTTATAAATAATAAAAAAATAATATTAAATTAAAATAAATAATTTAATTTAATTTTTATTTTTTTCTTAAAGATCACCCTGCAATATTCCAGGGGCAACACTACAGTATACTTTTTCCGCCCACAGCACATAATCCTTAATAGTAAATGCTTTTACACTAGTGACTTCCCGAACCGCTAATTGGAAGGAAACCTCCCACCATTTTCTCTCTCTAGTCCCTATTATATATGAGTAAGTAGAAGAAGATATAGAGATAGAATTATAGTTTATATCGAGTGCAGAGGCAAATATGGCGTTTGCAACATTTATGTCTTCCTCTCCGATACCAAATCTCTACTGCCTTCGAAACAATCGCCCAACAATTTCTAAACCAAGAACCATCATTCGATCTTCTTCTTCTTCTTCTTTATCATCATCGGTAGTTTCGACCACCCAATTCGATCTAAAAACGTATTGGACAACCCTGATTGGAGAAATTAACCAGAAGCTGGACGAAGCAATTCAAATCCAGTACCCTCAGCAGATCTATGAGGCCATGCGCTACTCTGTTCTAGCTAAAGGTGCTAAACGAGCTCCCCCCGTTATGTGCGTTGCTGCTTGTGAGCTATTCGGCGCCAACCGCCAAGCTGCCTTCCCCACCGCCTGCGCCCTCGAAATGGTTGCAAAAACCTCTCTGTCTTTTTTTCTTAGTAATATTTTTTTATTATAATTGGATTCATTTGAAAGTTCTCTTCTTTTTATTAATTTGCCCTCAAAAAGTTGACTTTGTTCAGTTAGATGGTGTAAGAGAGGAGAATTAAAGAATTTGATTGTTCAGATACGTTGAGACTAAAGACATTTGAGATTGATGGAGAAATTTAGAAAGAAAAAAATATAGGTGGTTTTAGGTGTATCTCATACCTCATACTAAGAGAATTAACCACACACAAAAATAACTTTATCGTCCCTATCTATTTGTACAGGACTTGCACATATTCAGACCATATCCATTCTATAGTTCAAATCACTTCAAATTACTACAGTGGGTCATAACTCGCTCTATTCCAAAAAGTACCCTTCTCTTTCTAATGTTGATTCCTAGAAACATATCTCAACCTTATGTTAGTGCGTGTCTATAAAATTCTTTTGGTTATTTGTCTTTCTCTATAGTAAAGAGGTATGTGAAGGAAGACAGAGCAAGCATAAGTAAAGAGAATTGAAGAAAGTTTTGAGCTACTAAGTCTGAATCTGTAAAGACACTATTTTGTGGGTTTGAGTTTTTTCTGAGAGGAATGAGACTACCTATTAACGAGAAAAGAAACTTTTTATGAAATGAACTTGTTTTGTGATTGAGAGTGAAGTCAAACGTCGCCGAAAATAAATAATTAAAACCATCTTAGACTTTGTATCATAAAAAAATCTTTATATATGCATTTGTGCCGTCTCTGATCGTTATAGCTCATCTTACATAGGTGGCTTTCAAATTTAAGGTGATCGAGGAGAAATTATTTCTGATTGATGCTTGTCTAGATAATATTTAAATATGACAATAGATGTGCGTCACAAACTTGAAAATACAGGCTTTTAATTTTGGAGGGATTTGATCATAACACAACGTTTAAACGTGAGAGATGAGGTTGAAATTGTTTGACATATGACTGCTCCTTTTTTATCTTGCTTAAAGAAAGTATAACTCAACAAATCAGATACCCCGTACAATAGGGTTGGATTTACATTTGATTCAGTTTTTGCTGACACCTTTTGTTTGAATAGTATGTTTATTGATATTGCTTCATAAATCTGATTGGTGCCTACCTATTTCTTCTTCTGTATTGTGTTTTAATAGGTTCATGCTGCTTCATTGATACATGATGACTTGCCATGCATGGATGATGATCCATCCCGTCGAGGCCGACCCTCAAACCACACAATCTACGGCATTGACATGGCAATTCTTGCTGGTGATGCCTTGTTTCCTCTAGGCTTCCGCCACATTGTCTCCAATACCCCCTCTGACCTCGTCCCTGAATCCCGCCTCCTCCATGTTATAGCTGAGATAGCTCGAGCAGTGGGTTCCACAGGCATGGCGGCTGGCCAGTTCCTTGACCTAGAAGGTGGACCCAACTCAGTAGAATTTGTCCAAGAAAAGAAGTATGGTGAAATGGGTGAGTGCTCGGCCGTATGCGGAGGTCTCATAGCAGGTGCCTCGGATGATGAGATAGAGCGGCTGAGAAAGTACGGTCAAGCGGTTGGAGTTTTATATCAGGTTGTTGATGATGTGTTAGAAGCGAAAATGAAGATTCAGGAGAATGAAGATGAGAAGGCAAAGGGTAAAAGTTATGTGAGCGTGTATGGTGTGGAGAAGGCTATGGAAGTGGCTGAGGATCTTAGAAAAAGGGCCAAGAGAGAGTTGGATAGTTTCGATAAGTATGGTGAGAGGGTGCTTCCCCTCTACAGCTTTGTAGATTATGCTGTTGATAGAGGTTTTAGTGTAGGTGATCAAGTTTGATGGACAAATTCTTGATCAATCGATTTGTATAGTTCTGTTAGTGTGCTTATTCTAAAAAGTAAAGTAGGAGTTGTGGTTTCAAATACACGAAGCAAATTTCTCACATTATAGAGTTCAGCAGGTCAGTATTTCGGCTAGCTTATGGAGTTATGGGTGAAATGACAGTCTCGAGTGTTTTGAGAGTCAAAGAAAAGAAAATTAGAGAAGAGGAGGGAGGGAGGGAAAAGAAGAGAAAGTCCTCTGATTTTTCCCCTTCACTTTCTCTTTTCACATGTGACCTCTATTCTTTCGCCTTCTCCTTACAAATGCAATGAAGTCTTTAATGTTTAGCATTTTTAGTACTCATATGAGAGTGGGCAAGTACTACCTAAGCAGTCTAAACTCGTTAGGCTCCGATCAAAATTAAATCCCGAACAATTAAGTTAACGTTGGTATATGTTTTAAATGAAACAAAAATAGAAAATAGTTTTTGTGTGCGGAAAATTAAGTGTTCTTCTTGACTTGTAGATCTTTTCATACAGTTAGATTAAGATTTACAGTATTTATGAAATTTTATAACATTCACTTTTTTTATATAACAAAAAAATTTAATTTAGATTACGTATCAAAAGAAAATTAAGAGGTTTAATACTTGGTGCTGATTTTCTGGGACTTATATATAATTTATTATTAAATTATGAGGGTATTACGTTCACACAAGTAAACAAAGGGAAATGTAAACAGAAAATATTTTTTATTTCTAGAGGCACAATATTAAATTGGGCTATATATATATATATATTATAAAAACTATAGTCATAGCCGTGTATATTACAGAACTGTTGTGTGTACCTGCATTTTTCTCTATTTAATTTAACCCGGTGCCATTTATTTACCCCCCATTTTCTGACTCCTTAGAAAAAATAGGAGAGAGAAAATACTGAGGAGTCATCGGGGTCCGAGACGATGGAACACAGTCTGGATCTCCTCCCCTCAGCACTCCTCGCTACAATAATGACGAAGCTCGACGTCCCATCCATCTGCTCCGTCGCTTCCACTTGCAAAACCTTCAATTCCTGCACTTCCCAAATCCTCTCCTTCCTCCCCAATTTTTATCTCCTGGTGAACTATTTTTCTCTCTTATATCTAGATCTTTTATCTTTAATTCCATATATGGATTGTAAGTTTTGATGAATCTGGCATTGATAAATATTGGTAACAGGACATAGCTCCATCAATCGAACTATTGAGGCCTTTGTTACCTCCGAATAACCCTTACCTTCGAACTCTAAAAGTTGATTGCACGCGACTCGATGATTCCTCCATTGATTATCTCCTTCGTCCTTCCCTGCACGACCTTTCGCTCCACAATTGCGCTGATTTTAGCGGAAAGCTTCTCTCAGAGGTCGGTGAACGATGCAAAGACCTCAGGTTCGTTATTTTCCTCAGTTTCACTCCCATTATCTTGTAATATGTACCAATTTAATATTTGTGCTAAAAATTTATCTGCTCCGCACTTAAATTTATCGTGAATCTATAGTTTATAAAAGATTGTATGCTGGTTAGTCATAGTTTATAACTACTTTTTAGAGTTGTTTTGCTAAATAAATTGTTGTTTAAAGTTGCCATTTTTAAACTCTTTTTCTTACGTGCATTTTTGTCATCGGGATTACAACTTTTAATGTACTCTTGTTAAGGAAATAGTTTTAAAATGATCGTATTTGTGTATTTAGGTTGAACTTCTGCTCGAGTTCAGTAAAACTTTTTAATTTACGTCGAAGCATTGTGTATTTACTTTTCTTCAGGTCTCTGTACTTGAGTTCAGTGGCTGATAAAAGATGGCGATCAATTTGTGTATCTGATCTAGAGCAATTACTCAGTGGTTGTACTCAATTGGAAGTAAGATTTTATTTCTAGATTTCCTTCTAGAATATTACTAAATTGGTTTTGATGTTCAACAGTCTAACTGGACATAGTTGGTAATATATGTTTGTATAGATCGGTGATTAGACTGAACTAAGGTTTGGTTCTGGCTCCATTATGAATTCAAGAACTTAACTGGGCATTGTGGGTTTGGATCTTTGATATTGATAATTAGACTGTGTTATGATGTTATCTCACTTGCATTAATTGGATTGGGCATTTCTCAAATAAGAAAGGTTTCCCCTTTTTATCTGGTGCTAGCGATGATTTGTTGATCCAGAAGTATCTTAGTCCAGTTGGGAATTTCTGTCTATACGCTTTAGGTTAGTCACCTTTATACCAATGCTTCAGCGACCATTTTAAAAACATTCTGTTAGGTTGACTGCTTTTCGTTTAATAATGCTTCAAATGAAAGTTGTCAAAGAAATGGCAAGTTCTTCAGTAGTATATGTCTTCATGTTTCAAAATCCTTTACACAATATGGCAGTTCTAGTTCCTCATAAAATAATTATTTAAAGTCAACAGATTGTCATCCTTAAATGATTTAGATGTACGATTTATTGTTTTGGGAAACTAGCATTAAAAACATTCTGAAAACTAATTCTTGAATAGCATTAGTGGTAGGTTGTAAAAATTGTTTCCTTCTTCAATTCTAAATACTGTAATTTAAAGAAAATTAGGTTTTGTATATTATATATTTTTTGTTAAATTTTTCTTTTTGAATTTGTCGGTCTTACTTATTTTTAATCAACCGCACTACTGCCTTTCTCTCAACCAAGTTATTTATTTATCATGTATGATATAAGCAAGAGATAGTCCCAGTACCACTTATTGATAGAAGAACCCTACAGTAGCCAGAAAGGATCTCCTCTAATTGTTTGTAAGTTAGTTATATCTTATTCTTTTTTGTCAGCAACAATTTCCTTTCTTTTCTCTTCTGAAAGTTTACATAGACCTGATACATGTTTTATTAAGTTTATATACCTGGAGCAGTGGAGCTTCACAAAGTTTCTCTTCTCCAATTAATAGCTCTAGTAAGAACTTTGATAGTTACGCGAGCTCTTGTAAAATCTTCCCAACTTGTCACGATACACCAGGTTTGTTAAAAAAGAAACCTATCACAAGACATAAAATCTCTTCCCCATCCCCAAAAAATAAAATAAAAAAGCTACACATAAATTAACAGTGAAACTCTATGGTCTTTTGAGTAGTAAAAATGAATTGGGCATGGTTATTTTGATAAATAAGTTAAAAAATAGGCTTCAATGATGTCTTGGCCTAATGGTAAGACTGAGACTCTGGAACCATTAGGTTCCAGTTTCAGTTCTTGGTGATTTTGTGCTTTTTCCTTCTTGTGAGATTTCTTTCCCCTTTATATTGGAAATTTATTTCCTACTTATTGTGAGGCTTTTATTTCACCTATAGAAGGTTAGGTTTACTTAATGTTGTACTTGAGAGATTGTTGAGATTAATTATGTTGTTCATTGTACTTGTATTCATATTCCTCCATAGTGAGGGTGTTCATAAAGAAAAAAAGTTCAAAAGTAGGCATAGTATTAGTGTCCTTTAGTAACTTTGACCTTGAAAGAAAATATGTGCCTATTTTGGCTTTGATCCTACTTGAATGAGATGCTGGATATATGAAGCATCTTTGTAAAAATTCTTGCACTTCATTTGATTCATCTCTATCTTATCAAGGCATCAATTGGTGAATTATATGATGATGATAATAAAGACAAGTTAAGTAATGCCTTGGCCTTTTCTTTACTAGATTTGAAGTGTAATCACTATTTTTCTGGAGGTTCAACTCTTAATATTTCTTGATTTTTTTTGGTTCGTGTTATCAATTATCTATCTTCCATTCAATTTATTTTCTTTACCTATTTTACCCTTGCTGGATCGGCAGGATATTCGTAACTCTTGTTAAAGTTGGTCTTGCATTATGTTAACAGTAAGTAAGGAAGTTTACTTGTGACATGTATTAATGTTGTACTATAACTAAATTTTGAAATTGAACATAGATGGGAAAGCTATATCATAATGATGCTTTTACTCAAAATTGATGTACAAAAGAGGAATGGGAAGTTGTGGGACTGTTTAGGAGTAGCTAATTTCCCATTTACCTCATTAATAAGAATCAAAATAATCAGTCAGATTTCTTGATGTTTATCAAAGCGTACCAATGATGTGTTTGTGTTACAGAAAGTAATCAATTTAATATATTTAAATGGAAATGGAAAAAATATAAACCAGAGAGACAGAATAGGGTGTGAACCTTTACCAGATAAAAGTGCATGGAGATATGTAGTTGCTTTTGCATTGTCTATAACTAGTATGCCAAAGTGCCACTAAAATCCATGCATAATTTCCTTGGACTCCACTTTAATCGTAGGTATCTAAAACATTATCACATATATTTTTGCCCAAGTAAGAATGACTAGTAAACAATTGTGTTGGTTATAGCTCTCCCACTATCAATTTGCCCTTAACTTGGGTAACTGGGATTCACGTCTATACCAATCATACTACCTGATACCTCCTACAGTTGTAGTTTCATTTAGTGTTTTCACTCGGCATTCTTCAGAAATTCATTAATTTGTTCTCTAACACTGTTGTTATGTTTGCAGACTTTGATCCTGATGTTTGATGTCTCAGTATTTCTTCGTCACAATTTTGCTCGCGTCTGGGCTTTGGCTTCTTCTAAACTCACTTGTCTTGAGATTGGATACATTTCTTCAGTAATGGTGACCGAACTGCTTAGCCCAACTGTGGGACCCCAACATTGGCCAAATCAAATTCAACCACCTGTCTTGCCAAGTATTCAGAAGTTGTGGCTTGCAGTAGACTATATTACTGACACTATGATTGGTACAATATCTAAGAATCTCGCCTCTTTGACTCATTTGGATCTTCGAGATGCACCAATAATAGAACCATCAGTTACTTTTGACCTAACCAACTCCGGCTTACAATCGATTAACCCACAAGGAAAATTGAAACACCTTTCTTTGGTCCGAAGCCAGGAGTTTGTTGCTACATACTTTAAGCGAGTTAATGATCTTGGGGTTCTCCTCATGGCTGATAGATGCTCAAACATGGAAAGTATATGTCTTGGGGGATTTTGTCGGGTTACTGATACAGGATTCAAAACAATCTTGCATTCTTGTGCTAGCTTATACAAGTTCAGGGTGTCTCATGGGAGTCAATTAACTGATCTGGTGTTTCATGACATGTATGCGACTTCCCTGTCTCTCACTCATGTTAGCTTAAGATGGTGCAATCTTTTAACAAACCTTGCATTCCTGCGGTTGGCATCTAACAGGGATCTTAGTGTTCTAGACTTGAGAGATTGTAGAAACCTAGGGGATGCTGCTCTTCGAGCGATCGGCACTCTTCCCAAATTGAAAACTTTGCTTTTAGATGGTTCTGATATAAGTGGTGTGGGATTGTCATACTTAAAAGAGAGAGTGATAAGTTCGCTTGTTTCATTGTCAGTTAGAGGATGCAAGAGACTTACAGACAAGTGCATCTCGTTTCTATTTGATGGCTCTTGTAGCAAGGAATTGCGAGAATTGGACCTGTCAAATCTTCCTAACCTATCTGATGCTACTGTGCTGTTACTTGCAAAAAGTCGTGTTCAAGTTGTTGAACTCCGGATGCGACAATGTCCACTTATAGGTGATACTTCAGTCATGGCTTTGGCCTCAATGCAGGTTGATGATGACAGATGGCATGGTAGTAGCTTGCGATTGTTGGATCTTTTCAACTGCGGAGGAATTACCCCACTTTCATTTCGGTGGTTAAAGAAACCTTATTTCCCTAGGTTGAGATGGTTGGGTGTGACAGGGAGTGTGAGCAGGGATCTGATAGACGCTTTAGCTCGAAGTAGACCATTCTTGCACCTTTCTTTTCGTGGTGAAGAGCTGGGAACAGACCAGTGGGACAACTCAGATGATATGTACATGCATGATTATGAGGAAGTTGATGAACTTGAGCAGTGGCTTCTTGATGATGATAACGAGACTGATGATGAAGACATGGAGGATGCTGAGTATAATGTAGAGGAGTGACTTGAAAGTATTGGTTAGTCCCCTATTCCTGATTCTGGTGCTGCTGTGGTTATAATCGTGTTGTTCTCTTTGTTGTGAAATTATACAGTATATGTAGACATGATTTTACATTGTACATTAAAACTAAGTCTAGATTGTATAATTAATCATCTATTTATGGTTGTATCAAGTTTCGATTACATGGTCTTTGTAGTTCAGTGGAACACCCTTTATTTGTACAGACGTGAATTTTGCATAGAATTGTGATGGTATCTGGGAGTTTTCCTTTTCTTTTCTTTTTTTGTTGTTGAATAATGGACCTTAGAAATTCTCAAGTGACAGATCATGCATTTCTTGTTTATAGTCATCCTACTAATATTCCCCCTATAAACTTTTAGAAAGCTAATGCTTCCTCGAGAAATCATTAGTGGATTCCTGGTCCCTCTTCTTTCAACGGAAGCTTTATATCCAAATGGAGTGACATTTTCCATATACTCAAGTTTGGTGTCCACTGAAAGCGATATTAAATGTTCCACTTACCGATCATGGTGGGAAAGGAACACAACCACGGTTAGTCAATCTCCTCCCTTGGTCTGTAACCTCTTTTGAGGATTGACAAGGGATCATATTTGATAGTCTTTAGGTTGTTCATGTGCTAGTGAGGGGGACTATCAACTTTATTCTGTTTGAAGTTAGGTTACACGTGTATAAAAATGTTCTCTTGCTAACATCAAGGAGTGGATATTCATTTAGAAAGGCAGTTTTTTACATGGTAAAAAGGTTTTAAAAAATATGGTACCTATATGAAGAACTACAATCCAACACCTTTGTGTTTCTTAGATAAAACTAGACCAGATGGCGAAGTTAAAAGGTATATGTAGCAATTAGGCAACAAAAATGATGCTTTGAGTCCTCGTGTGGAACTTCTACGATTGGCAACTGGAGTTTTAATCGTGCATGGAATTAGATTCCAAGTTTAAGCTTTCTTTGCCCCTTGCTCTACCTGCCTTCCTGACTCGAAAAATCTCTTTAACTCGAACATATCCAAGTTATTCTCTGTTTGTGAAACTTAAAAAGTTTGGATACCCTATTGGAAATATCACTTTTTCACTATGCGAAATACAAATCAAATCGAACAAACCTTCTCTCCGCCGCCAATGTGTATATATATATATATATATATTCATGAGCACTTGTTATCTATCCTGGACAAGATTAAACCCTACATCAAAGTAAGCACAAGCGAGCTGCCAAAGGAAAATCATATGAAGATTGACAAAGAGGTGTTCCATCCAGTTCACCCACAACATAGGCGGCTAAAGCTGGAATACTCGGAGACTCCTTTCAACTGTGATGGGTGTAAAGAAGCCGGGATCGGCCTCAAATACAAATGCCTGCAGTGTGACTTTGACTTGCACAAGGCATGTGCGGTTGCACCGTGTAACTTCACTCATCCCTTTTACCCAAAATGCGACTTCAAATTCTACTATCAACCCCCTGGCCCCGAGAGGAGGAGATGTGATGCATGTCAGAAGGATGTGGTGGGATTCACATATCACTGCAAAAGATGTGATTTCGATCTTCATCCTTGCTGTGCGAATCTCCCCCAAGTGTTAGATGATGGGGAGAAGAACCTCCATCTGTGTCTCAAACTTTGGTATCCGTGTCATCACTGCGGAGGCAAAGGGTCAGGTTGGTCTTACAGGTCCGAATGCAAAACCTATAATCTTCATGTCTCATGTGTGAAGGAGCTGCTACTGGAGAGCTGGCAAGCCACGTATTTGAATGTGGACAAGAACAAGGTGAGGAATCTGCAAACTAATATCCCCAACCTTAAAGGAGCACCAAGAAGAGGAGGAGGAAATGTGAGCAAAATGGCTGGTGTTGCTATTCGTGCTATTGCATCTGCGGTCCTGGGAGATCCTACGGCTGTATTAGCTGCAGCAATCGGGGCTTTCTTCTCCAAATAACAAAAACCAAGTATGATCGTAAAGAAATGTGCTTAGCTCTTTAATGCTATATATCGTGTTGCCATTGGATTTCTCTTATGTGGATTGTATATATAATTTGTATCTAAAAACATTTATTATATATATATATATATATATATATATATATATATATATATATATATATATATATATATATAGGCTAGTGATAAGGGTGCTGAAATATACAAAACCTAAAGACATAGTTTGGGTATCAGGGCCATGGGCATTCAAAATGTTGAGTATGACACCAGAAACTAAAACTACCAAATTCATCGATAATCTAATAGAAAACAATATGTGGGGTGGAGAAAATAGGTTTGGGTTGGTTTTGGGTTATATAAAATAAGTTTGGGTTGGTTTTGAAACTAAAATTATATTACTTATATTTAATATGGGTTATGTGGTTTGTATTTAAATGGTTATAGGTAATGTGGGAGTGTATACATAATCAAAAAAATAAAATTTTTTGGGGGAGCGGGGATGTATACATATATAATTAATAAATTGTCAGGTCTAAGTGGAGGTCTGTCTTCTAGACTTGGGAAGTTAGAAACTTGGTATGGTGGAAAGAGAGTCTATAATGAGTGAGTGGAGCGCAAATCCGCCCATGGAGCCGGAGCCGGAGCTGGAGCCGGAGCATGGAGGGAGTGTAAAGTGAAGGCACTGGCGGAACCGGGGGGGGGGGGGGGGCCAGGGGGCACCTGCCCCAGGTAGACTGCTGGCTACAACACTATTTGGGCTAAGCAGTAGAATGATAGTTAAGGTTTGGAGAGAAAAAAAATAGTATTTACATATATTTTATATCTTTTTTGTAATTTTTTTCTTATAGGTCCTACGTCTCAATGCGAGTGAGAAATATAAATTTGAATTGTCTAAATAATGACAAAATGTTTGCAAATAAAAATCATAAAGAAGCGATTTTGTTTTGTTCAATATAAAATTATTATGAACTTTTTAAAATCAAATTAAGATATTTTTAAACTCTAAATTAATATAATTTTTTTAATTTTAAAAATTCTGAGGCACACGCTCTCAATAGTCAAAATCAATTAAAAGTCGCATGAAAACACAATTTCTTTCTTATTTGATGCATTAGAAACTCCAAATTAACATTTAATTAATATGTAATCAAGAAATCTTTGTGAAGAGATTCAATCAAATATGCTCATTTCTATATTCCGACAATTTTTACAAACACATTGAATTATTATATTTTTCCAACAATTGAAAACGAGCAAATTTTGAGACGTTTTCAAACTATACAGACTCGCATGATACAGTTACCTACTCTTAGTCGTACAACCAAATAAGCACTTCAAGTGTCAATAAATAAAATTTTTTTATTCATGTATTTTGACCCCCTATAAAAACCTTCTGATTTCGCCACTGAGTGAAGGTCGTAAGTTGAGTAGTTGGTCGGATTCTCTTTGTTCACTTGCTCCACTCTAATAGAATAGAACAGAACAATCTTTCTGAAGAAATTATTCTTTTGCCATATATATATTGGTGTATCTGTTTTTTGATAAAGTTATTTGTATTTAAAATGAAATTTTAACCGTTGATTTTAATCTTTGTTAAACGAATAGTTGGAATTCAGCCCAATTAAATATTAGTAATGAACTTAGGCTTGAGTTCAATACATTCGGGCTTATTCAATTTATACGTGATCGTGTTTTGAGCTTGATCCACCATCGTAATCGGGATTAAGAGTTTGGACAAGTCTGGAGAGAAGTCGGGTCCAATTGCCATTAACTATTACGACATTATTTATTTTGAAAATGAACAAAAAAATTCATGTTTGCCGAGGCAGACCTTGATTAATACTACTATATGTTAGTTGTTTTGATTTGAATGATTCTGATTTTAAAATGAAATAATAATAATATCTTAAAGAAGAGAAGAAGAAGATAATATTTATGTGATTCTGTTTTTGATAAAGTTATCCGTAATTGGATAATGGAGTTGGACGGAATTTGGGTCAGATTAACTAATAGGTAGGTAGGTTGGCTGGTTGATTATTGGATTAATTAATGTCTAGCTGAACACCATCTCCAGATTAACTAATATATATATATATATATATATATATATATATATATATATATGTGTGTGTGTGTGTGTGTGTGTGTGTATGAGGTTCCATCCACAGTAACCGGATGTAGAGCAACCCTTTTTTGGTATGTTGAAATTTCGGCTGGACAAAAAAAATATAACAGGCCAAAAAAGGGTTATTCCACAGCAACCAGTTGCAGTGGATGGAACCCCTATATATATATATATATATATATATATATATATATATATATATATATATATATGGGCTATATGTATATACACAACTGTGTATTACACAGTAAGACTATGTCAACGGGTGAAACCGTCGTCATAACCGTACTGTGTAAAGGATTTAGATTTAGTAATTATGAATAAATAAGATCATATATTCATGCTATTCTCTTCCCCTCTCTCTCTCTAAATAAATAAATAGACAAACAGATAAAATTCCAACATCATTTATGAACCATTTGCACCCCCACGCTACTCCATATTAATCTCCCATTGCATTAAGTAAGTGTATTTAAACTAAACCCTGTCCACATTCAAGGCATGAAAAGCCTGTATTACAAGTTTACATCCGTTTCACGTCCCTTCTATCATGCATACTCCATCCGTGAGTTAGTGTTGATCTTTTTAAAACGTAATTTGACATATTTTTTATACCCAAAACTAGTAATTACTACTACTTATAATTTATTTATTTTTAATTTTAAATTGTTCATATATCAATTTTAATTTAAAATATTTGAAATTGATTTGTTAAATGATCTTATATTTTGAAACTAAAGTATAAATAATAATTTTATTGTTCTATGTCCCTCCATATTTTTTTGTTGTTGTGCATATAAAATTATTACAATTCAACAGTCAAATTAAAAGATATAACCCACACAATAAACCTTAAAATATAGAAATTGATTTTCAGATTTTAGCGTTTATATTAGCGTTTAAGATGCATGAAATAAGATCAAAAATCACTCGATTCGGAGTTAATTTGATCTTCTTAACTCTCTTCTTTTTCTCTTCTGACCTTTCGTTTATGATTACCTATGGAATTTGTATTTATATATTATTATTATTATTTCCTAGGCAAGTACTGTGGATAAGATTTATTTATTAGATTAGTACCGGCATATATATAAATATTTGAGAATAATGGTCACACACAATTGTGTCTGTTTTATTTATATACAGTCTGTCAAAATTACGTCACTTTGTCAAATTTATTTTTGATTTCTTATTTGAAAGTAGAGAAGTTATTTTTTTATAAAAAAAAATTATGTCAAAACGACGTAATTCTGACAGATTGTGTACAAATAAAATATATACCCGCTGCGTATGGTCATATTACCCTAAGCAACGCCTATTCCAGCTAGCCGCAACCACTCGCGGCCTGCGGTCCGCTGCAAAAATTGCTCGATCCTCCGACCCCAAGATAAACATGCATATTACAAGTTTTAATATATAAAATTATCATTGACCTTTTAAAAATCAATTTAAAATATTTTTAACTGCAAAATTAATATAAATTTATAAATATTCTAATTAGTAACCCTTTTTAATTAATTTAAAATATTAATTATTATATTAACTATGTTTATATAATTTTAAATTTAAAAATATTTTAATTTAATTTTTAAAAAGTTTATAATAATGGTATAAATCGGAAGAGAGAGAGTCTTACTTGTCTCCTTCAATTGGCAATTGGGCTCTTGGTCACCTCCAAAGGCCAATTTTTAATTTGTTCATTATTTTTTGCCAAGTTGGATTTTACCCGCTCCACCACGTGGCACAATTCATGCACGTCTTAATTTAGCTTAGATCCAATTTAACTCCTCTAGTACTTTATCCGAGAATGAGATAAATTATGAATAATATAAGAAAATAAATAATTTATTTTTTTAAAAAGTTATAAATAATAAATAAATTAAAATAATTTTTTTTAAAAAGACAGTTATTATGGAATCGAAGAAGTATTAAATTTGAGAAGTTAGGTATATGTATATATTAAATATATACATATATTTTTAATCAGACTGTGATTTGTTAAGATAAAATTATATAAGAACTTGAAAATGAAATAAAAAGATCATATAAATGGATGGGAGGTTAGAATTATAAAATTAATTCCATTAATATGCCAATGTGTTTTTTTTTGTGCTTTATATATATATATATATATATATAAATATATATATACGGTCTGAATCTTAAGCTTACCACTTATCTAACATTCTTTGTTCACCCCCTTTTAGTGACGGACCGAGCGACGATTCGGTCCGTTACTATATATAGAATCGTCGTCTTAACTTTTAGCGACGGACAACATATAGCGGATCGAATATATAGCAACAGACCGAATCGTAGTCTGATCTGTTACTAAAAAAGGATGAATAAAATATATTAGATAAGGGGTGAATTTGATATTCGAACCGTATATATATATATATATATATATATATATATATATATATATATATATATATAAGTTTTTAGTAATATTCCGTATCAAAGTAGCGTTAATGTATAGTAATCCCAGGCAGCTACAGTAGTTACCCCGTTTATTCCATCGGGATGCGAATATATGTTGTGCATACTGAAGTCAACCTGCCTAACATTGAACTTCGCTTGGCCACGTGGGGATTTTGAGTGCCGCGGCCGCCTTTGTACAGATTTTGACCAATCCTAACTCACTCTTGCAATTGATTAATTAACTCAAATCATCAACGTCTAAGTGAGTGAGTATTTTTTTTAAGGTGGTGATTAGGCTTTATTTATTTATTCATGCTGATTAACCCCCCATGAATCACGAGGGTTTCCCTGCATTGGGCAGCAATGGCCAAATTGGGACCCTATTCCGGATAAAACAGGAATTTTGAATTAAAGATGCCATACTTGTAAGGAAAATTATATACGTTTGTTATTTTATATATCGATTTTTTTAATGCGAGTTATGTGAATAAATTTAATTAGTAATATTTTTACGATATATTTAATACAGTGAATTAATTTTATAATTTTATTCAATCCAATGTATTCATATAAAGAAAATTGGTACACATGATCGTTTGGGTCCTGCTAGATTAATTTCCTCAAAATTTCAATTCCTCATATTCTTGAATTTACATCACATTAGTATCAACAATTATATTTATGCATATATCAGAATTAGATATGACATTTATGATGCAAGATGATGAGTGTGTGAATGATTAAGCAATTTGATGCGACACTCTTTTTTTTTTTATGGTTTCACCATTTGCTTGGTTATGTTCACAGATTTTGAATGTTCTCAGAGTATGAAGCAACTCTATTACTTATTTGTATCTGGTTGATTCATGGAGATGATCAGTTTTTAAGAATCTTCAAGATACCCATCTAGTGTTGATTATACTCTATATTTTATCAAAAATACAGAACATTGGTTTTGTATATATTTGCATACATAACAATCCTTCAACAAGAGTTAATCCATTTAAGCTTTATAGGATTTAGATTAACTTACGACATACTCCATACTTCTTTTAAGATGCTATCTTCAACCTGAACTTGAGTGGAGAGAGAGTTTGTTGATAATTAAGTTTTCAACCTTAATGTACTCCCTCTCTTCCCCTTTTCAGGAAGAGTATAGTCTCTTAATAGAGTATTATTGTAGTACATAAGGTGATGCAACATAATGTTCATGTACGTGTTAATGAGGAACCGTACCTTTACACTGTCTGTGAGATCCCGAATTTTATGAAATGAAAGTATTCAATTTTCTTATAATTATTATTCTATTTAGTAAATGGTTAAATTGATAAAATGTTAAAGTTAAGGGTGATATGTGAAAATTTTCAAAGTAAGCAAGTTGTCATAAAATAATCAGTAATAAAAGTACAGTAATACACGTGGTTGCATAGTAGCACACGATATTGTACAGTATTTTTTATTATTGATGTTTCTCACGTTATTGATTCAATTATTGTCATAGTATCATCTGTATAATATTTTATATTATTAAATCAATAATTGAGACGACAAAGTTATTTATATTACTATTTGCAATATTGACGATGTCTAAAAAGTTCTGTCGAGGAGAGGTTTGGTCACCTAATTGCGTGTCAATAGGGAGAAACCCTTATCGGAAAGCCCTCTCTATCCTGGGAATGATCTAGTTGTTAAATATTATGAGTTATAATATTAATGATGAATAAATTCATGTTGATTAAAGATGAAATTGATATTTTTATTGTATTGGGATTATTAGTGTTAGTGGAAATCGACATTTATTTCAATAATAATTGACTTCTGGGTTATATTGACCAATCGGATAATTAATCGGATAAATGAGTAATTAATTACTATTAGTTCACATGCTTATAACTATTTGTTCACATGTATGAACTATTGATTCACATGCACGTACTATTAGGGGATGTGGTGCAAGATTGATAATACTTGCAGGACTAAATTAAAAATAGAGGTATAGATGAATGTACTATACTGTAACTGTTTGTTCACATGTATGGAACTATTAATTCACATGCATGTACTATTGGTTCACATGCATGTACTATTAGGGGATGTTGTGCAAGAATGATAATACTTGAAGGACTAAATTAAAAATAAAGGAAAAGATGAAGGTATTATGTGACGCCCCCAAAATTTGGTATACATCACCCATTTTGAAGCTGTATTCTAGAATGATATCTAAAATACAGGAGATGAGCAATGGAGAAATCATGATGATAGGGAGGATGAAATCTGAAATGAAAGCAATGTATTCTCAACTCTTTGAAATACCAGGTACGTAAATTTTGGGGACGAAATTTCATAAGGAGGGGAGATTGTAAGACCCCGAATTTTATGAAATAAAAGTATTCAATTTTTCTTATAATTACTATTCAGTAAATGGTTAAATTGATAAAAGTTTAAAGTTATGAGTGAAATATGATTTTTTTTTTCAAAATAAGCAAGTGGTTATAAAATAATCATTGTTGTCGGGGAATATTCGTTTGGTCGTGGAATATTCTTTCTGTCGGGGAATATTCGTACGACGGCGCAGCCATTTGTGGGCCCCATAACAGAATAACTGTCGGGTGAAGAAAACGACAAATTTAAGTTTTTACAAATAACGGCGTAGTTGTTACCGTTAACACTGTTGAAATACCCGGTGGTTAAAATACAGTAATAGGCGTTATTGCACAGTAGCACACGGTATTGCATAGTATTTTTGAAATTATTGATTCTTACGTAAGAAGGCACTACTCAATAATTGTTACAGTAATTACTGTTCAATATTTTATTTTATTGATTCAATAATTGCTACGTTAAAATTTTGTATTATTGTTGTTCAATAATTGTTGTTGCACAGTATTTTCCTTTATCAGATCAATAATTCATATTATTTGAATAATATTATTAGATAACATTATTGTCAATGTCTAGAAAGTTCTGTCTAAGGAGAGGTTTGGTCATCTAATTGCGCGCCAGTAAGGAGAAATTCTTATTGGAAAGTCCCCTCTTTCCTGGGAACGGCCTGGTTGTCATAAATGTGATTCTGTAATATTATTTGTGAATAATTAATTATTGATTCATATGATAAGGAAATATTTATTTTATGTGGATATAAACGAGGGATATATTTTTGTGGTTAAAAAATGAAGGAGTTAATGTTGAGATTTTTATCCGTATTTTTGTCGGAATGGAGGTATTAAAAATCAGGGTTTTTGAGATATTTTGCGGGGGTTATAATTTTTAATCCGACCGTTGGATCGTGGTAATTTTTGGATATGTTATACATATATAAGTTGAGTATATGCTCACAAATTTTGAACCGTTAAAAATGAACGTATGATTTATTATGAATTTTACGAGATGACTGGTTCAGAAATTGTTAAATTTTCGGAGTTTATCATTTTGGTAGAAAATTCTAGAATTGGTTGGCCCCACTTGTGGTTGGTGAAGAAATGTGATGAATTATATTTTAAATGTGGTGGGTGGGAATAGTAGCAGGTAAAGCCATCAGGTTGCAGGTCAAACCTACCAAAATTTTCCTATAAATAGAGGGCTAAGTTAGAATTGAAAATCACACCAGAAACATAAGCTTTCTCTCTTTCTCTCTCTATATTATGAAGCATATTTTGTGAGTTTTTAGATACTTGGTGAGTTACTATTCATCAGTGCAAGTTTCCTTCAGCATCATATCCGATATCCAGTCAGAAGTACTGCTCTTTTGAGGTAAAGGATAGTAAGGGATAGTAAGGAATTTTTAGGGTTGTTATGTTTTTCAGTTTCGTAATTTTTCTGAACTTCAAAAATTCTGGAAAAATTTGAAATAATATTTTGATGAGTTTTATTGATTGTGTCCAAAAATGGTGATTTTTGGATGTATAGATTAAGAGTTATGAATTTTACGGGAAAAGACTATTTTAAAAGTAACCGCTTATAATTCCTTGTGGTTAACTCCAAAATTGATGAAATTTTTATTGGGAGTACATGTATATGATAGAAGTATACTCTGTAAATTTCAGAATTTTTAGACAAAAGTATAATTTTTGATAAATGTCTAAATATTCGGCTGTTTTGGCCATATGAAAAATAGTAAATGACTTTTAAAAATTCTGAGAAAAATATATGTTCACTATGGGACTATATTATGCTAAATTCCAGAAAAGAAATATTTTTGAAACTGATTTGGTATTTTTCAAAAAAATATACTAGTTATGAGTAAATGAATTAAATATGTTATGTGAAGTAAGAAAATTGGAAAATAGGATTTTATAGCTTGAGAATCCTATATGAGGTATATGCAGATTTTTGATGAGGGTTTTGGTTATTGGTAATGAAATCTTATGAGTTTGGTATTTTTGAATGATTAAATGCATTATTTAGTAAGTGTAAACAATTTAAATAAATTGTTTATAAGCTTAAGAAATGTTATTCTTTCAATATCATTATACCGAAATATTGGTATGGATTTTATTGTGGAATTTCTACCTTTTTGTGTCGGGATTACTATTCATGAGTTACTATTCACGAATTACTATTCACGAGTTACTATTCACGGGTACTATTCAAGACAAAATTGGTTTCTTTTTCTAACTAAATTATAGTTGATTTATGAATATTACTCTTGAGATTAAATCTAGATGTTTTGATTATATTAATTTTACTATTATATATAACATTTTTATAACCTTGATGTTGAAATTCTCTTTCACTGGAGTGTAAAGATGGGTAGATTATTGGTATGATCATGACTAGGGTTCTCTTTGGCCTGTAGTGCAAAGTTGAATTGTGACTGGTATGATCATGACCATTGAATTTATAATTGAATATCTTAAGCTTAAGTGCAAAGGTGAATTGATCAACATGGTTATAATTATTGTTTATATAAATTCTAAAATGATTATAATTCTTTGAGATATTAATATATTTGGCATGTAGTACAAATATGAACTGTTGATGAATATATTTGGCCTGTAGTGCAAATATGAACTGTTGATGAATATCTTTGGCCTGTAGTGCAAAGATGAACTGTTGTTGAATATCTTTGGCCAGTAGTGCAAAGATAAACTGTTGACGAATATCTTTGGCCCGTAGTACAAAGATGAAATTATTAGTATGATTATGAACAAGAATTGTGATTTGGTATAACCATGATCTTTGATGTTTCAGGTAAAGACAAGTGATGAAAATTATCTTTGTCCTGGATGAGAAGAGGAATTTAGAATCATAATTATGATTATGAGTTATTTATATGATTGTGGACCAGAACTGTTGATTGATGTTACAGAGATAAAACATTGTTGGTGGATTTTTAACATGGAGAAGATAATAGACTTTATAGTCTATTTGACTCTTCTAATGGATTGCATGTTCCGCTGCAACTATGGTTGAAATTTTTTATCATCTACCATATGTTCTAAATCTCTGATTTATTATTGATGAAGACTATTGATAATTTATTTATCTTTAGTCATGATATTCTTTACTGGGCTAGTTGTGCTCACCCTTCTGTTCACAATTCCTTTCAGGTAATAAGAGTGTAGCTGGGTCGAGCGGGGATAACAAGGGAATAGAACGGTGGTTATCATTTAGTAGTTATATTTGGTGAAGAGAATAGGGTGAGGCGAACCCAACGTTGGAAGGGTGTTTTGCCACTATCATACAAGATGTCTAATGACATACAACCTCGTGTCATCATAAGACAGGGTTGTGCTCATCCACTTGCTGAGTATATCTACGAGCACTACCTATATAATCTTGGTGTTTATTTGAAGTATAATTCTCAATTAGAGACAGTGGAGATAATGATAAGTCAAGAGAAGACTCACCATTGGGAAGAATATGATAGTAACCTTCTCGTTTTTCTTTGGGGTCTATTGGGTCAACCAAGGATAATTCTGTGGCCATATGATATCTATCATAACCTAGACGCGTGGCCTCCCATGTACGAAGGTTTCCTTGAGCACTTCCCAAAGATTCTAATTTCTAAAACAGTTTTTGACTATACCTTTATGTAAGGTGTTGTTGTGAGGTGATGTCCACGGTTGGAACATGAGTCACATTTGGTATATATTTATATCCAAACTCACAGCATACGTGTTGTTGTATTTTGCACGACAATTGTTGTAATAAAGTTGTAGTTGTTTTCTGTACCATGTATTTGACGACTCAGAATGGGTTGGGTGGAATGAACCTATTTTGGGGTTGTCACATTAAGTCTGCTTCGGCGTGCTAACATTTTCCTATAAATAGAGGGCTAAGTTAGAATTGAAAATCACACCAGAAACAAGTTTTCTCTCTTTCTCTCTCTAGATTATTGAGTGTATTTTGTGACTATTTAGATACTTTGAGAGTTTCTATTCATCAGAGCAAGTTTCCTTCAGCCTTATATCGATATTCCGACCAGAAGTACTGTTATTTTGAGATAAGGGATATTATTTTCTTCTTAAATGATATTATTTTCTTCAATATTATTATGCTGAAATATTGATATGAGTTTTTATCAAATTTGAAACTTTTTGTGTCGGGATTACTATTCACGTATACGACACTATTCACGAATACGACATTATTCACCGAAAAATAAAATTTTCTTCTTTTTGTTCAAGATGTCTATTATGGTTACTATCTTTGATTGTATCTATATTTTGATCTTTATTTTTGAATTCTGCTTCACAATTGATTATTATGAAGTATTATTGATATTGGATAAACTGTTATACGAATCCCTACTGTTTGTCCTTCTGTCTCACTGGATTCGTTTTCTTTAATATATTTTTCATCATCCTCAGTCCTAAATGATGATATTACTGAATATCTTTGGCCTGTAGTGCAAAGATGTATGATTACCTGATGAATATATTTGGCCTGTAGTGCAAAGATGAACAGGTGTTGAGATAAACATGACCGACTGGTGTTACAAATGAATATCTTTGGCCTGTAGTGCAAAGATGAATATTTGATTCAAGATGTATATTGATTGATGTTACAGGGATAAAATGTTGATGATGGACTTTTAAATCTTAGAAGATAGTAGAATTCTTTCTCTACTTGACTCTTCTAATGGTTTGTTGTTTCCGCTGCAGTTGTTGATCTAAAACTTGTTGTCGATTATATTCTATCAGATTTTTTCCTGTTGAATACTAATGATAATTTGTTGTATATTATCTTAGTCATAATATTCTTTACTAGGCTAGTTGAGCTCACCCTTTTCCTTTTTGTTCCATTTTTCTTCTCAGGAGGTGAGAACATAGCAGGATCTAGTCGGGGTATGGAGTGATGGTTCTAGAAAGATGTTTTAGCAGTCCTCACTATTTCTGTAAAATAGTGTTTGAATAATTATATTGAGGACTTATTTTGAGTGTGGATATTGTCTAGAAGACAATATTTGTATTTAAACTCATAGTATGTGTTGTCGTATTTCGCACGACAATTATATTATTGAAGTTGTAGTTTGCTTTCTGTACCATGTATTTGGCGACTCAGAATGGGTGTTGTATACTTATTTTGGGGGCGTCACAAAAAAACTTCATTATCGCTAAATAATTCATATTATTAATTGACAATAATTGAATCAAACTGAGTGACTTCTCACATAAGCATTAATAATCAATACCGTGTGCTACTATACAACCACACGTATTACTGTACTTTTACTACCGAGTAGTTCAACAGTATCAACGGTAAAACTTTCGCCGTTATTTTTAATAAAATATTTTTGTCGTTTTCTCAATCCGACAATAATTCTGTTGTGGGGTCCACCAATGATTGTACCGTCGTACAGATATTTTCTGACAAAAAGAATATTTCTTGACCAAACGAATATTTTATAACAACTTGCTTACTTTGCAAAATTTATAAATATTACCCCCAACTATAACATTATATCAATTTTACTCCATAATATTCAAAAATAATATTTATAGAAAATTCATCTTTATTCAAAAAGTTGGGATTTTGCAATCTCCTCTTCTTATGAAATTTCGCCCTCGAAATTAGGGTACGTAATTGGTATGTCGAAGAGGTCAGGATACCTTGATTTCATTTCAGATTCTAACTCCCAAGTCATTTCCTCAACATCGTGGTTTCTCCACAAAACTTTGACTTGAGGTATAACCTTGGTGCGTAGAATATGTTCCTTCTTATCCAAGATTTGAACAGGAACCTCTTCATACGTCAAATCTTTCGATATTTCGTCCGGTTCTAACTCAATAATGTGGTTCGGGTCTTCCACATATTTACGTAGTATGGATATGTGAAAAACGTTATGAACACGAGACATACTTGGTTGTAAAGCGAGTCTATAGGCCACAGTTCCTACTCGATCGATGATTAAAAATGGGTCGATGAATCGAGGATTGAGCTTTCCTCTCTTTTTAAATCTCGTAACTCCTTTCCATGAAGCAACACGTAACAACACATGATCTCCTATATCGAATTCCACGTCCTTTCGATGAAGATCATCATAACTCTTTTGTCGATCTTGTGAGGTTTTTATACGTAGCCGGATCGTTTGAATTTTTTCCATAGTCATACGTACCAACTCCGATCCCAACAACGTTGCTTCACCCACCTCATCCCAGCATACTGGAGAACGATATTTTCTTCCATACAACGCTTCGAATGGAGCCATGCCAATACTTGCTTGATAACTGTTGTTGTAGGAAAACTCCACCAATGGTAAGAACTTGTCCCAACTTCCCTTGAAATCAAGGACACAGAGCCTTACTAGATCTTCAAGAGTTTGAATAGTCCTCTCTGATAGTCAGTCCGTCTGAGGATGATATGTCGAACTAAATCGTAATTCTGTGCCCATAGCTTTTTGTAAACTAACCCAAAATCGTGAAGTGAATCTTGGGTCTCGGTCAGAAACTATGGATACTGGCATACCATGCAGTCTTACAATCTCGTTTATGTACATACGAGCAAGACGTTCAAGTGTATAAGTTTCTCGTATCGGTAAGAAATGAGCAGACTTGGTCAATCTATCAACAATGACCCAAATCGCATCAATACCTTGAGAAACCCTAGGAAGACCGGTAACGAAATCCATGGTAATGTGCTCCCACTTCCATTCTGGAATTTCAAGTGGTTGCAATGGACCTTTTGGTACTTGATGCTCCGCCTTGACTCATTGACACGTTAGACACCTTGAGACAAACAGCGTTATCTCTCTCTTCATATTGCTCCACCAAAATGTATGACGAATATCATAATACATTTTGGTACTCCCAGGATGGATTGCAAACGGTGTGTTATGCGCCTCCATCATGATTTTATACTTTAAATCAGGGTCGTTAGGAACACAAAGTCTGGAGTTGACTCGAAGTATTCCTTCATCATCGATTCTTGCTTCCGACATAACACCTTCTTGCATTTTCTTCCTCATACGCATCAGCTCCAGGTCTGTAGCTTGAGCAGTATTAACTTTATCAATTAAAGTCGGTTCTACTCGTATATTCGCCATCATCACCTGGGTCCCTGAAGTTTTTAACTCTATCTCCATCTTTTGTAAGTCACACAAAATGAGCTTTTGAGTTGTCAATATTGCTCTCGTACCCGCATATGATCTTCTACTCAATGCGTCAGCTACCACGTTCGCTTTTCCAGGATGGTATTGGATGGTATGATCATAATCTTTCAACAGTTCAAGCCAACGTCGTTGTCGCATGTTGAGTTCCTTTTGAGTGAAGAAATATTTGAGGCTTTTATGATTCGTAAAGATCTTCACCTTCTTCCCAATACAAGTAATGCCTCCAAATTTTAAGTGCGAAGGCCACAACTGCTAACTCTAGGTCATGAGTAGGATAATTCCTCTCATATTCTTTGAGTTGTCGTGAGGCATAGGCTATGACTTTCCCATGTTGCTTGAGAACACATCCTAACCCTTTGCTCGAAGCATCATTGTAGATGACAAATCCCTCCGAACCAGATGGTATTGTCAGAACAGGTGCTGAAATGAGTCTCCTCTTGAGTTCTTGAAAACTCTTCTCACATTCCTCGCTCCAATCGAACTTTATATCTTTCCGAGTCAGCTGAGTTAGTGGAGTAGCGATTCGAGAAAACCCTTCTACGAATCTCTGATAATAATCAGCTAAGCCGAGAAAGGTACGTACTTCGGTCACTGATTTAGGCTGTTCCCAGCTTTGAATAGCTTCAATCTTTGCTGGGTCAACAGATATTCCATAACTTGATACCACGTGCCCAAGAAATGCTACTTCCTCAAGCCAGAACTCGCATTTCTTCAACTTGACATAAAGCTTATATTCACGAAGCTTTTGGAGTATCAGCCTCAAGTGTTGCTCATGATCTTCACGGCTTTTGGAATAAATAAGGATGTCATCAACAAAGACGACCACAAAGTGATCCAAATATTCCTTGAATACTTGGTTCATCATATCCATAAAGGCAGCAGGAGCATTAGTCAATCCAAAGGGCATTACTAGGAATTCATAATGCCCGTATCGAGTTCTGAAAACAGTCTTTGGAATGTCATCGGTTCTAATCTTCAATTGGTGATATCGGGAACGAAGATCAATCTTTGAAAAGAATTTGGCTCCTTGCAACTGGTCAAACAGGTCATCAATACGTGGCAACGGGTACCTATTTTTGATGGTGACATGATTCAACTCCCGATAATCAATACAAAGTCGCATACTCCCATCTTTCTTCTTCACGAATAGAACAGGAGCACCCCAAGGAGAAGTACTAGGACGAATAAAGCCAATGTCTAACAATTCCTGTAGTTGGGTCTTTAACTCCTGAAGTTCAATAGGAGCCATTCGATATGGGGCTTTAAAAATGGGTTTTGTACCAGGTACAAGGTCGATACAAAATTCAATTTCACGCTCTGGGGGTAGGCCAGGAAGTTCTTCAGGGAATACGTCAGGAAATTCATTAACAATAGAAATATTATTCAAAACTGACGTATTTTTGTTTAGATCTGTGACATGAGCTAAGAAAGCTTGACATCCGTTTTTCAATAAACGAATAGCTTTATGGCTTGAGATGACAGTGATTGATTTTAATGATTTGGTGGCTTGAATTCGCATAACAGATTGGTTAGGAATATGAAAGCTAACAACCTTACGAAAATAATCAATTTTTGCATGATGAGTAGTTAACCAATCAATCCCTAGAATCACGTTAAATGCAAGTATTTTCAATGATATAAGATCGACAGGTAATATGAGGGTACCGATTTGAACCAAACAAGACTTATAAACAGTGGATGTAATGAAGGTTTCTCCTAATAGAGTTTCCACAGATAAGTCAAAGTCTAATTTCTCCGGAGTCAAATTTAATCGTTAAGCGCAAGTATGAGAAATAAAAGAATGGGTAGAACCGGTATTAAATAAGGTATAGACTTCGCTAGAGTTTATAATAAGCTTACCCGTGATGACCTCATTCGGGTTCTTTGCTTTCTGGGAGGTCACTACAAACGTTTTCCCTTGCACTACTAGCTTTGACTTTTCTGGGACGGCCTTTAGTGCCTCCATCCTAGCTGAACTTGTCTTCGGTGAACGACAAAATCGGGCTAGGTGACCTTCTCTTCCACAATTATAACATGCTTTGGACGACATCGCGCAGTTTGGACTGATGTGTCCCTCTCCTCCGCATTTGAAGCATATGATAGGTGGTCGTTCTCCTTCCTTAATAATGGGTGCTGGTGCTGACGTCTTTTCATCATTGTTGAATCTCCTCTTCTTGAAATGTCCATTCTTATTGTTTTGGCCCTGATTACCACCGAAGTGGTTACCATTTCTGGCCTGTTGATTCCCTCCACGCTTGTTGTCACCGCTTCGATGATTTCTTTCATTGGTATTATCATTTTGCCGGCTGTTCTCCTTTGATTGCGTTGACTCATTATCGCGCTCTACTAACTAAGCCCTATTTACAACATCTGAATACAAACACAGTTTATGAGAAATAAGATGTTGACGTATCTCAGGTTTCAAACCTCGCAAAAACATTCGCGTCATTCGCTCTTCATTATCCATCAAGTGGGACGCAAACCGGGACAACTCAGTAAATTTAGCCTCATACTTCGACACGGTCATATTATTTTGCTCCAGTTTGATAAACTCCACCTCCTTCATAAAATGAATACTCTCGGGAAAGTATTTGTCGTTGAATAGCTCTTGAAACTTCTCCCAAGACATCTTGTGTGCGTCAGGCTGGGTACGTTTTACAGATTTCCACCAGTAATCTTCCTTTTCACGCAACATGAAGGTGGCGAAGGGAACCTTTTGTTCCTCGGAACATCCCAAGACTTCAAATATCTTGGTGATCTGCTTTATCCATGATTCCGCCTTAAGTGGTTTTGGCTCTCCTATAAACTCCAGTGGTCCCAGCTCTTTGAACTATTTAGCAGTGACCGTCCGAGAGTTTTCAGTGTTTCCACCTATATTTTGGGCAGGAGCCGCTCTCGCCTGATGTTGCATGAATTGCATAAAGCCTCTGAACAGTCCATCATTCATCATTTGGTCAGTGTTGTTGTTTGCATGAGGATTGTCGCCTTCCTGATGCACATTCTCCTGATTATTGATATGTGGAGACTCAACTGTCTCTTGTGCTCCATTGCTATTTTTAACATTCTCGGATGTCATTTTCAGATACTGCCACAAAACAAAGGTTCATTAACATATAACATATTATCCATATACTTTGACCGACCAATTAAATACCAAATAAACTTAGGTAGGTCATACTAGCAAAGGAATTTCTCGTCTCTCCCCTCCTAGTTCTAGTCTCACATCTTAGCCAGGGATCATATTCCTAAGCTCTGATACCAACTGTGACGCCCCCAAAATTTAGTATACATCACCCATCTTGGGTCGCCAGATACATGGTACAGAATTCAAATACAACTTACTAATACAACTATCGTGTACAATACGACAAAACATAAACTGTGAGTTTGAATACAAATACTGTCTACTAGAGATTATACAAACTCAAAAGGAGTCCTCATTACAATTATTATCACACTATTTCACAGAATAGTGAGGACTACTAATGCTATCCTCTGGACCATCACTCCATTTCCCGACTCTTCCCAGCTATATTCTCATTTTTTGAAGAGAACAGTGAAAGAAAGGGTGAGCTCAACTAGCCCAGTAAAAAATATTGTGACTAAGATAATGCAAAATAAATTATCATTAGCCTTCAACAGTGTTAAACTGATAAAATATAATAGACATCAAGTTTAACTGCAGCGGAATAAGCAATCCATTAGAAGAGTCAAGTAGAGAATAAAATCTACTATCTTCTATGATTTAAAAGGTTTTTCAACACTGTTATCGCTGGGACTCAACTTAATAAAATAATCCACATCATCGAATCACCCCTGCACTACGGCCAATGATATTCTTTAGTATCACGACCACAATTATCCATGCACTACGGGCCAAGAATATTTGTGTATTCATTAATGGTCATGATCATGCCAACAACTATCCATCAATGCACTACGGGCCAATGATGACTTTTTCCACATCATTTGTAACATTACGGTCATGATTATACCGAATAATCCCTGGTCATAATCATACCAAGTCCATCTATGCACTACAGGCCACAGATGACTTTCAACATTTTATAAACATGAGGATGATGACAATGATATAAGAATTCAATAAAACAAGTTCAAGAATTAATTTATCCAAGAATTAACAACGTCCAAATTGTCAATATGATACTGCTTTGTGGAGTAAAATTCAAGAATCTTAGAAGAGTATTTTCATGAAAAGATACTAGATGAAGCACAAATATCAAAGATATTCCACTAATTTCATGGAGTATAGAAGTCAAAATTTTAACCAACTGAGTATAATAAAGAATGGAATAACAAAAGAAATCACCATGCATGCGATAGATCGCACAGACAGGTTATTCCAACAGAATAACAAATAATGGAACTAGGTCCGGCGTAAAATACACAGACATGATATTCCAACAGAATAATAATAAAGACGAAACCAGGTCCGGCGTAAAACGCACAGACATGATATTCCCACAGAATAATAATAAAGACGGAACTAGGTCCGGTGTAAAACACACAGACAGGATGTTCCAACAAAATAATAATAAAGACGGAACCAGGTCCGGTGTAAAACACACAGACAGGATGTTCCAATAGAATAATAATAAAGACGGAACCAGGTCCGGTGTAAAACACACAGACAGGATGTTCCAATAGAATAATAGAAGAATGTCACCAAGTATAGGGTAGACCGCGTATATAGGTTATTCCAACAGAATAATAAATAATAGAATAACAGAGGTTCTCTTCATGAATACAAAAGAAATAATACCCCTTACAGGTACAACAAATAATATCCCTTACTGTAAAAAAAACTGAATATAAGAGTAGGGAAGTAGCAGAATATTTTGCTATAGTTTCTCTATAATTTTTCTCTCTCTAGAGTTTCAGTGAATTTGTAAGAAATAATGAAGGAATGAGCTTCTATTTATAGAAAAATAGAATGCATAGTAACTAATCCATGAACGGTCTAGATTGATTTACTTTAATCTGACGGTCCATAATTAAAGAAAAATCTTTTAAATAAAATATAATATATATTATATATTATATATATATAACTCACGGGTGCTTAACAATTATGTCTGATAATTCACTATTGATTCTGTTGAACAATAAATGCCTAGCACTCAATTGATACCATCAAATAAAACAACCTATTATATAATATTTATATATATATAACACATGTCTTTGAAAAACTACTCCACCCGACAACATCAATCTCCCACCCAATTTTGTCAACTTGACAACTTAACCACCTTACGTATATATATATATATATATATATATATATATATATATATATATATATATATATATATATATATATATATATAATACCAATAATAATACTCCTCTTATGTCCATTAAAATCCCCCCCCCCAATTATCAACCCAAGTGACAATTTGTCTTCCACCCAAGACTTTGTAATACACATGGGTCCCACTTGTGGGCCCTCACCTTTTATTATAAAAATAACTTTCTACCGGTTATTTTGAAAAATGGGTAAATGGGGGTCCATAAAATAAATAAAATTGAGTGACTTTTCACGTAAGCATTAATAATCAATACCGTGTGCTACTATGCAACTACGTGTATTACTGTACTTTTACTACCGAGTAGTTCAACAGTATCAACGGCAAAACTTTCGCCGTTATTTTCATAAAAATATTTTTGGCGTTTTCTCAATCCGACAATAATTCCGTTGTGGGGTCCACCAATGATTGTGCCGTTGTACGAATATTCCCTGTTAAAACGAATATTTTTCGACCAATCGAATATTATATAACAACTTGCGTACATTGAAAAATTTATAAATATTACCTACAACTATAACATTATATCAATTTTACTCCATAATATTCAAAAATAATATTTATAGAAAATTCATCTTTATTCAAAAAGTTGGGGTTTTACAATCACCCCTTTTTATGAAATTCTGCCCTCGAAATTAGGGTACGTACCTGGTATGTCGAAGAGGTCAGGATACCTTAATTTCATTTCAGATTCTAACTCCCAAGTCATTTCCTCAACATCGTGATTTCTCCACAAAACATTGACTTGAGGTATAACCTTGGTGCGTAGAATATGTTCCTTCTTATCCAAGATTTGAACATGAACCTCTTCATACGTCAAATCTTCTGCTATTTCGTCTGGTTCTAACTCAATAATGTGGTTTGGGTCTTCCACATATTTACGTAGCATGGATATGTGAAAAACGTTATGAACACGAGACATACTTGGCGGTAAAGCGAGTCTATAGGCCACAGTTCCTACTCGATCGAGGATTAAAAATGGGACGATGAATCGAGGATTGAGCTTTCCTCTCTTTTTAAATCTCGTAACTCCTTTCCATGGAGCAACACGTAACAACACATGATCTCCTATATCGAATTCCACGTCCTTTTGATGAAGATCAGCATAACTCTTTTGTCGATCTTGTGAGGTTTTTATACGTTGCCGGATCGTTTGAATCTTTTTCGTAGTCATACGTACCAACTCCGGTCCCAACAACGTTGCTTCACCCACCTCATCCTAGCATACTGGAGAATGACATTTTCTTTCATACAACGCTTCGAATGGAGCCATGCCAATACTTGCTTGATAATTGTCGTTGTAGGAAAACTCCACCAATGGTAAGAACTTGTCCTAACTTCCCTTGAAATCAAGGACACAAAGCCTTAATAGATCTTCAAGAGTTTGAATAGTCCTCTCTGATAGTCCGTCCGTCTGAGGATGATATGCCGAACTAAATTGTCAATCCGTGCCCATAGCTTTTTGTAAACTAACCCAAAATCGTGAAGTGAATCTTGGGTCTCGATCAGAAACTATGGATACTGGCATACCATGCAGTCTTACAATCTCGTTTATGTACATACGAGCAAGACGTTCAAGTGTATAAGTTTCTCGTATCGGTAAGAAATGAGCAGACTTGGTCAATCTATCAACAATGACCCAAATCGCATCTATGCCTTGAAAAACTTTGGAAAGACCGGTAACGAAATCTATGGTAATGTGCTCCCACTTTCATTCTGGAATTTTAAGTGGTTGCAATGGACCTTTTGGTACTTGATGCTCCGCCTTGACTCGTTGACACGTTAGACACCTTGAGACAAACAGCGCTATCTCTCTCTTCATATTGCTCCACCAAAATATATGACGAATATCATGATACATTTTGGTACTCCCAGGATGGATTGCAAACGGTGTATTATGCGCCTCCATCATGATTTTATACTTTAAATCAGGGTCGTTAGGAACACAAAGTCTGGAGTTGACTCGAAGTATTCCTTCATCATTGATTCTTGCTTCCGGCATAGCACCTTCTTGCACTTTCTTTCTCATACGCATCAGCACCAGGTCTGTAGCTTGAGCAGTTTTAACTTTATCAATTAAAGTCAATTCTACTCGTATATTCGCCATCATCACCTGGGTCCCTGGAGTTTTTAACTCTATCTCCATCCTTTGTAAGTCACACAAAATGGGCTTTTGTGTTGTCAATATTGCACTCGTACCCGCATATGATCTTCTACTCAATGCGTCAGCTACCACGTTTGCTTTTCCAGGATGGTATTGGATGGTATGATCATAATCTTTCAACAGTTTAAGCCAACGTCGTTGTCGCATGTTGAGTTCCTTTTGAGTGAAGAAATATTTGAGACTTTTATGATCCGTAAAGATCTCCACCTTCTCCCCATACAAGTAATGCCTCTAAATTTTAAGTGCGAAGACCACAGCTGCTAACTCTAGGTCATGAGTAGGATAATTCCTCTCATATTCTTTGAGTTGTTTCATGAGAACACATCCTAACCCTTTGCCCGAAGCATCACTGTAGATGACAAATCCCTCCGAACCATATGGTATTGTCAGAACAGGTGCTGAAATGAGTCTCCTCTTGAGTTCTTGAAAACTTTTCTCACATTCCTCGCTCCAACCGAACTTTGTATCTTTTCGAGTCAGCTGAGTTAGTGGAGTAGCGATTCGAGAAAACCCTTCTACAAATCTCCGATAATAATCAGCTAAGCCGAGAAAGCTACGTACTTCGGTCACTGATTTAGGTTGTTCCCAGCTTTGAATAGCTTCAATCTTTGTCGGGTCAACAGATATTCCATGACTTGATACCATGTGCCCAAGGAATGCTACTTCCTCAAGCCAGAACTAGCATTTCTTCAACTTGGCATAAAGCTTATATTCACGAAGCTTTTGGAGTATCAGCCTCAAGTATTGCTCATGATCTTCACGGCTTTTGGAATAAATAAGGATGTCATCAATAAAGACGACCATAAAGTGATCCAAATATTCTTTGAATACTCAGTTCATCATATCCATAAAGGCAGCAGGAGCATTAGTCAATCCAAAGGACATGACTAGGAATTCATAATGCCCGTACCGAGTTCTAAAAGCTGTCTTTGAAATGTTATCGGTTCTAATCTTCAATTGGTGATATCTGGAATGAAGATCAATCTTTGAAAAGAATTTGGCTCCTTGCAACTGGTCAAACAGGTCATCAATACGTGGCAACGGGTACCTATTTTTTATGGTGACATGATTCAACTCCCGATAATCAATACAAAGTCGCATACTCCCATCTTTCTTCTTCACGAATAAAACAGGAGCACCCCAAGGAGAAGTACTAGGACGAATAAAGCCAATGTCTAACAATTCCTGCAGTTGGGTCTTTAACTCCTGAAGTTTAATAAGAGCCATTTGATATGGTGCTTTAGAAATGGGTTTTGTACCGGGTTCAAGGTCGATACAAAATTCAATTTCACGCTCTGGGGGTAGGCTAGGAAGTTCTTCAGGGAATACGTCAGGAAATTTATTAACAATAGAAATATTATTCAAAACTGACGTATTTTTGTTTAGATCTGTGACATGAGCTAAGAAAGCTTGACATCCGTTTTTCAATAAACGAATAGTTTTATGGCTTGAGATGACAGTGATTGATTTGAATGGTTTGGTGGCTTGAATTCGCATAACAGATTGGTTAGGAATATGAAAGCTAACAACCTTACGAAAATAATCAATTTTTACATGATGAGTAGTTAACCAATCAATCCCTAGAATCACGTCAAATGCAAGTATTTTAAATAAAATAAGATCGACAGGTAATATGAGGGTACCGATTTGAACCAAACAAGACTTATAAACAGTGGATGTAATGAAGGTTTCTCCCAATGGAGTTTCCACAGATAAGTCAAAGTCTAATTTCTCCGGAGTCAAATTTAATCGTTGAGCGCAAGTAGGAGAAATAAAAGAATGGGTAGAACCGGTATCAAATAAGGTATAAACTTCCCTAGAGTTTATGATAAGCTTACCCGTGATGACCTCATTAGGGTTCTTTGCTTTCTGGGAGGTCACTACAAACGCTTTCCCTTGCACTACTGGCATTGACTTTTCTGGGACGGCCTTTGGTGCCTCCATCCTAGCTGAACTTGTCTTCAGTGAACGACAAAATCGGGCTAGGTGACCTTCTCTTCCACAATTATAACATGCTTTGGACGGCATCGCGCAGTTTGGACTGATGTGTCCCTCTCCTCCGCATTTGAAGCATATGATAGGTGGTCGTTCTCCTTCCTTAACAATGGATGCTGGTGCTGACGTCTTTCCATCATTGTTGAATCTCCTCTTCTTGAAATGTCCATTCTTATTGTTTTGGCCCTGATTACCACCGAAGTGGTTACCATTTCTGGCCTGTTGATTCCCTCCATGCTTGTTGTCACCGCTTCGATGATTTCTTTCATTGGTATTATCATTTTGCCGGCTGTTCTCCTTTGATTGCGTTGACTCATTATCGCGATCTACTAACTGAGCCCTATTTACAACATCTGAATACAAACACAGTTTATGAGAAATAAGATATTGACGTATCTCAGGTTTCAAACCTCGCAAAAACATTCGCGTCATTCGCTCTTTATTATCCACTAAGTGGGACACAAACCGGGACAACTCAGCAAATTTAGCCTCATAGTTCGGCACGGTCATATTATTTTGCTCCAGCTTGATAAACTACACCTCCTTCATATGACGAATACTCTTGGGAAAGTACTTGTCGTTGAATAGTTCTTGGAACTTCTCCCAAGACATCTTGAGTGCGTCAGGCTGGGTACGTTTTACAGATTTCCGCCAGTAATCTGCCTCTTCACACAACATGAAGGTGACGAAAGGAACCTTTTCTTTCTCGGAGCATCCCAAGACATCAAATATCTTGGTGATATGCTTTATCCATGCTTCTGCCTTAAGTGGTTTTGGCTCTCCTATAAACTCCGGTGGTCCTAGCTCTTTGAACTGTTTAGCAGTGACCGTTCGACAGTTTTTAGTGTTTTCACCTACATTTTGGGCAGGAGCCGCTCTCGCCTGATGTTGCATGAATTGCATAAAGCCTCTGAACAGTCCATCATTCATCATTTGGTCAGTGTTGTTGTTTGCATGAGGATTATCGCCTTCCTGATGCACATTCTCCTGATTATTGATATGTGGAGACTCAACGGTCTCTTGTGCTCCATTGTTATTTTCAACATTCTCGGATGTCATTTTCAGATACTGCCACAAAACAAAGGTTCATTAACATATAAAATATTATCCATATACTTTGACCGACCAATTAAATACCAAATAAACTTAGGTAGGTCATACTAGCGAAGGAATTTCCCGTCTCTCCTGTAAGACCCCAACTTTTATAAATAAAGATGAATTTTCTATAAATATCATTTTTGAATATTATGGAGTTAATTTGATATAATGTTATCGTTGTGGGTAATAAATATAAATTTTGCAAAGTACGCAAGTTGTTATATAATATTCGATTGGTCGGGGAATATTCGTTTTAACAGGAAATATTCGTACAACGGCACAATTATTGGTGGACCCCACAACGGAATTATTGTCGGATTGAGAAAACGACAAAAATATTTTATTAAAAATAACGGCGGAAGTTTTACCATTGATACTGTTGAACTACTCTTTAGTAAAAGTACAGTAATACGTGTGGTTGCATAGTAGCACACGGTATTGATTATTAATGCTTATGTGAGAAGTCACTCAGTTTGATTCAATTATTGTCAGTTAATAATATGAATTATTTAGCGATAATGACGTTTTGTTTTATTCGTATTATTAACGTAATAAAACAGAAACATCTTTTTATATAAAACAGAATACTTTATTAAAGTTATTCTATAAATAGAATATATTATATTTTATTTAAAAGATTTTTCTTTAAATATGGACCGTCAGATTAAAGTAATCAATCTGGACCGTTCATGGATTAGTTACTATGCATTCTATTTTTCTATAAATAGCAGCTCATTCCTTCATTATTTCTTACGAATTCACTGAACTCTTGAGAGAGAAACTATAGAGAGAAACTATAGAGAGAGAGAAGAAGAGTATTCTGCTACTTAACTACTTCCTTATTTCAGCTCTTCTTTAAAACGGTAAGGGGTGTTATTCTTTCTTATTCATGAAGAGAACTGTTGTTATTCCATTTCTTATTATTCTGTTGGAATAACCTGTATACGCGGTCTACCCTATACTTGGTGACATTCTTCTATTATTCTGTTGGAATATCATGTCTGTGCGGTCTATCGCATGCCGGGTGATTTCTTTTATTATTCCATTCTTTATTATACTCAGTTGGTTAAGTTTTGACTTCTATACTCCATGAAATTAGTAGAATATTCTTGATAATTGCGGTTCATCCAATATCTTTTCATGAAAATATTCTTATAAGTATTCTTGAATTTTACTCCACAAAGCAATATCATGTTGACAATTTGGACGTTGTTAATTCTTGGATAAATTAATTCTTGAACTTGTTTTATTGAATTCTTATATCATTGTCATCATCCTCATGTTTATAAAATGTTAAAAGTCATCTGTGGCCTGTAGTGCATAGATGGACTTGGTATGATTATGACCAGGGATTATTCGGTATAATCATGACCGTAATGTTACAAATGATGTGATAAAAGTCCTCATTGGCCCGTAGTGCGTTGATGGACAGTTGTTGGCATGATCATGACCATTAATGAATACACGAATATCCTTGGTCGTAGTGCAGGGGTGATTCGATGATGTGGATTATTTTATTAAGCTGAGTCCCAGCGAATACAGTGTCGAAAAACCTTTTAAATCATAAAAGATAGTAGAGTTTATTTTCTACTTGACTCTTTTAATGGATTGCTTGTTCCGCTACAGTTAAACTTGTTGTCTATTATATTTTATCAGTTTAACATTGTTGAAGGCTAATGATAATTTATTCTGGATTATCTTAGTCATAATATTTCTTAATGGGCTAGTTGAACTCACCCTTTCTTTCACTGTTCTCTTCAGGACATGAGAATATAGCTGAGACGAGTCGGGGAGCGGAGTGATGGACCAGATGATAGTATTAGTAGTCCTCACTATCCTATATAATAGTGTGATAATAATTGTAATGAGGACTCTTTTTGAGTATGGATACTCTCTAGAAGATAATATTTGTATTCAAACTCACAGTTTATATTTTGTCGTATTGTGCACGACAGTTGTATTAGTAAGTTGTATTTGAATTCTGTACCATGTATCTGGCGACCCAAGATGGGTGATGTATACGTATTTTTGGGGGCGTCACAGTTGGTATCAGAGCTTAGGGATATGATCCCTGGCTAAGATGTGAAAATAGAACTAGGAGGGGAGAGACAGGGAATTCCTTCGCTAGTATGACCTACCTAAGTTTATTTGTATGATATTTAATTGGTCGGTCATAATATAAGGATAATATATGACATATCAATTAACTTTTATTTTGTGGCAGTATCTAAAAATGGCATCTGAGAATGTTGAGAATAGCAATGGAGCACAGACGACTGTTGATTCACCACATATCAATAATCAGGATAATGTGCATTAGGAAGGTGACAATCCTCATACAAACAACAACACTGACCAGATGATGAATGATGGAATGTTCAGAAACTTTATGCAGTTCATGCAACAACAGGCGAGAGCGGCTCCTGTCCAAAATATAGGTGGAAACACTAAAAACTCTCGGACGGTCACCGCTAAACAGTTCAAGGAGCTGGGACCACCTGAGTTTAAGGGAGAGCCAAAACCACTTATAGCGAAAACATGGATAAAGCAGATTACCAAGATATTTGATGTCTTGGGATGCTCCGAGGAGCAAAAGGTTCCATTTGCCGCCTTTATTGTAAAACCCCAACTTTTATAAATAAAGATGAATTTTCTATAAATGTCATTTTTGAATATTATGGAGTTAATTTGATATAATGTTATAGTTGTGGGTAATATTTATAAATTTTACAAAGTACGCAAGTTGTTATATAATATTCGATTGGTCGGGGAATATTCGTTTTAACAGGGAATATTCGTACAACGGCACAATTATTGGTGGACCCCACAACGGAATTATTGTCGGATTGAGAAAACGACAAAAATATTTTATTAAAAATAACGGCGGAAGTTTTACCGTTGATACTGTTGAACTACTCGGTAGTAAAAGTACAGTAATACGTGTGGTTGCATAGTAGCACACGGTATTGATTATTAATGCTTATGTGAGAAGTCACTCAGTTTGATTCAATTATTGTCAGTTAATAATATGAACTATTTAGCGATAATGACGTTTTGTTTTATTCGTATTATTAACGTAATAAAACAGAAACATTTTTTTATATAAAACAAAATACTTTATTAAAGTTATTCTATAAATAGAATATATTATATTTTATTTAAAAAAAATTTCTTTAAATATGGACCGTCAGATTAAAGTAATCAATCTGGACCGTTCATGGATTAGTTACTATGCATTCTATTTTTCTATAAATAGCAGCTCATTCCTTCATTATTTCTTACGAATTCACTGAACTCTAGAGAGAGAAACTATAGAGAGAAACTATAGAGAGAGAGAAGAAGAGTATTCTGCTACTTAACTACTTCCTTATTTCAGCTCTTCTTTAAAACGGTAAGGGGTGTTATTCTTTCTTATTCATGAAGAGAACTGTTGTTATTCCATTTCTTATTATTCTGTTGGAATAACCTGTATACGCGGTCTACCCTATACTTGGTGACATTCTTCTATTATTCTGTTGGAACATCCTGTCTGTGTGTTTTACACCGGACCTGGTTCCGTTTTTATTATTATTCTGTTGGAACATCCTGTCTGTGTGTTTTACACCGGACCTGGTTTCGTTTTTATTATTATTCTGTTGGAACATCCTGTCTGTGTGTTTTACACCGGACCTGGTTCCATTATTTATTATTCTGTCGGAATATCCTGTCTGTGCGTTTACGCCGGACCTGGTTCCATTATTTATTATTCTGTTGGAATAACCTGTCTGTGCGGTCTATCGCATGTCGGGTGATTTCTTTTGTTATTCCATTCTTTATTATACTCAGTTGGTTAAGTTTAGACTTCTATACTCCATGAAATTAGTGGAATATCCTTGATAATTGCGGTTCATCCAGTATCTTTTCATAAAAATATTCTTCTAAGCATTCTCTAATTTTACTCCACAAAGCAGTATCATGTTGACAATTTGGACGTTGTTAATTCTTGGATAAATTAATTCTTGAACTTGTTTTATTGAATTCTTATATCATTGTCATCATCCTCATGTTTATAAAATGTTGAAAGTCATCTGTGGCCTGTAGTGCATAGATGGACTTGGTATGATTATGACCAGGGATTATTCGGTATAATCATGACCGTAATGTTATAAATGATGTGATAAAAGTTCTCATTGGCCCGTAGTGCATTGATGGACAGTTGTTGGCATGATCATGACCATTAATGAATACACGAATATCCTTGGCCGTAGTGCAGGGGTGATTCGATGATGTGGATTATTTTATTAAGCTGAGTCCCAGCGATCACAGTGTTGAAAAACCTTTTAAATCATAAAAGATAGTAGAGTTTATTTTCTACTTGACTCTTTTAATGGATTGCTTGTTCCGCTGCAGTTAAACTTGATGTCTATTATATTTTATCAGTTTAACATTGTTGAAGGCTAATGATAATTTATTCTGCATTATCTTAGTCATAATATTTCTTACTGGGCTAGTTGAGCTCACCCTTTCTTTCACTGTTCTCTTCAGGAAATGAGAACGTAGCTGGGGCAAGTCGGGGAACGGAGTGATGTCCGAATGATAGTATTAGTTAGTAGTCCTCACTATTCTATGTAATAGTGTGTTAATAAATGTAATGAGGACTCCTTTTGAGTATGAATACTCTCTAGAAGATAATATTTGTATTCAAACTCACAGTTTATGTTTTGTCGTATTGTACACGACAGTTGTATTAGTAAGTTTATTTGTATTCTGTACAATGTATCTGACGACCCAAGATGGGTGATGTATACCTAATTTTGGGGGCGTCACAGTTGGTATCAGAGCTTAGGGATATGATCCCTGGCTAAGATGTGAGAATAGAACTAGGAGGGGAGAGACGGAGAATTCCTTCGCTAGTATGACCTACCTAAGTTTATTTGCATGGTATTTAATTGGTCGGTCATAATATAAGGATAATATATGACATATCAATTAACTTTTATTTTGTGGCAGTATCTAAAAATGGCATCTGAGAATGTTGAGAATAGCAATGGAGCACAGACGACTGTTGATTCACCACATATCAATAATCAGGATAATGTGCATCAGAAAGGTGACAATCCTCATGCAAACAACAACACTGACCAGATGATGAATGATGGAATGTTCAGAAACTTTATGCAGTTCATGCAACAGCAGGCGAGAGCGGCTCCTGTCCAAAATATAGGTGGAAACACTGAAAACTCTCGGACGGTCACCGCTAAACAGTTCAAGGAGCTGGGACCACCAGAGTTTAAGGGAGAGCCAAAACCACTTATAGCGGAAACATGGATAAAGCAGATTACCAAGATATTTGATGTCTTGGGATGCTCCGAGGAGAGGCAGATTACTGGTGGGAATCGATTAAGCGTACTCAACCTGCCGCACTGAAGATGTCTTGGGAGAAGTTTCAAGAGCTGTTCAATGAAAAATACTTTCCCAAAAGTGTTCGTCACATGAAGGAGGTGGAGTTCATCAAATTGGAGCAGAATAATATGACCATGTCGCAGTATGAGGCTAAATTTGCTGAGTTGTCCCGGTTTGCGTCCCACTTGGTGGATAATGAAGAGCGAATGACGCGAATGTTTTTGCGAGGTTTGAAACCTGAGATACGTCAACATCTTATTTCTCATAAACTGTGTTTGTATTCAGATGTTGTGAATAGGGCTCAGTTAGTGGAGCGCGATAATGAGTCAACGCAACCAAAAGAGAGCAGTCGGCAAAATGATAATACCAGTGAGAGCAGTCATCGAAGCGGTGACAACAAGCGTGGAGGGAATCAACAGGCCAGAAATGGTAACCACTTCGGTGGTAATCAGGGCCAAAACAATAAGAATGGTCATTTCAAGAAGAGGAGATTCAACAATGATGGAAAGACGTCAGCACCAGCACCCGTTGTTAAGGAAGGAGAACGACCACCTATCATATGTTTCAAATGCGGAGGGGAGGGGCACATCAGTCCAAACTGCGCGATGCCGTCTAAAGCATGTTATAATTGTGGAAGAGAAGGTCATTTAGCTCGATTTTGTCGTTTACCAAAAACAAGTTCAGCCAAGATGGAGACACCAAAGGCCGTCCCAGAAAAGTCAAAACCGGTAGTGCAAGGGAGAGCGTTTGTTGTGACCTCCCAGAAAGCAAGGAACCCGAATGAGGTCATCACGGGTAAGCTTATCATAAACTCTAACGAAGTCTATACTTTATTTGATACCGGTTCTACCCATTCTTTTATTTCTCCTACTTGCGCTCATCGATTAAATTTGACTCCGGAGAAATTAGACTTTGATTTATCTGTTGAAACTCCATTGGGAGAAACCTTCATTACATCCACGGTTTATAAGTCTTGTTTGGTTCAAGTTGGTACCCACACATTACCTGTCGATCTGATTTCATTAAAAATACTTGCATTTGACGTGATTCTAGGGATTGATTGGTTAACTACTCATCATGCAAAAATTGATTGTTTTCGTAAGGTTGTTAGCTTTCATATTCCTAATCGACCTATTATGCGAATTCAAGCAACCAAACCATTAAAATCAATCGCTGTCATCTCAAGCCATAAAGCTATTCGTTTATTGAAAAACGGATGTCAAGCTTTCTTAGCTCATGTCACGGATCTAAACAAAAATACGTCAGTTTTGAATGATATTTCTATTGTTAATAAATTTCCTGACGTATTCCCTGAAGAACTTCCTGGCCTACCCCCAGAGCGTGAAATTGAATTTTGTATCGACCTTGAACCCGGTACAAAACCCATTTTCAAAGCCCCATATCGAATGGCTCCTATTGAACTTCAGGAGTTAAAGATCCAACTGCAGGAATTGTTAGACATTGGCTTTATTCGTCCTAGTACTTCTCCTTGGGGTGCTCCTGTGCTATTCGTGAAGAAGAAAGATGGAAGTATGCGACTTTGTATTGATTATCGGGAGTTGAATCATGTCACCATCAAAAACAGGTACCCATTGCCACGTATTGATGACCTGTTTGACCAGTTGCAAGGAGCACAATTCTTTTCAAAGATCGATCTTCGTTCTGGATATCATCAGCTGAAGGTTAGAACTGAGGATATTCCAAAGACGACTTTCAGAACTCGGTACGGGCATTATGAATTCCTAGTCATGTCCTTTGGATTGACTAATGCTCCTGCTGCCTTCATGGATATGATGAACCGGGTATTCAAGGAATATTTGGATCACTTTGTGGTCGTCTTTATTGATGACATCCTTATTTATTCCAAAAGCCGTGAAGATCATGAGCAACACTTGAGGCTGGTACTCCAAAAGCTTCGTGAATACAAGCTTTATGCCAAGTTGAAGAAATGCGAGTTCTGGCTGGAGGAGGTAGCATTCCTTGGGCACGTAGTATCAAGTCGTGGAATATCGGTTGACCCGGCAAAGATTGAAGCTATTCAAAGCTGGGAGCAACCTAAATCAGTGACCGAAGTACGTAGCTTTCTTGGTTTAGCTGGTTATTATCGGAGATTCGTGGAAGAATTTTCTCGAATCGCTACTCCATTAACTCAGCTGACTCGGAAAGATACAAAGTTCGGTTGGAGCGAAGAATGTGAGAAGAGTTTTCAAGAACTCAAGAGGAGACTCATTTCAGCACCTGTTCTAACAATACCATCTGGCTCGGAGGGATTTGTCATCTACAGTGATGCTTCGAGCAAAGGGTTGGGATGCGTTCTCATGCAACATGGAAAAGTCATAGCCTATGCATCAAGACAACTCAAGGAATATGAGAGGAATTATCCTACTCATGATCTAGAGTTGGCAGCTGTTGTCTTTGCACTTAAAATTTGGAGGCATTACTTGTATGGGGAGAAGGTGGAGATCTTTACGGATCATAAAAGCCTCAAATATTTCTTCACTCAAAAGGAACTCAACATGCGACAACGACGTTGGCTTGAACTGTTGAAAGATTATGATCATACCATTCAATACCATCCTGGAAAAGCGAACGTGGTAGCTGACGCATTGAGTAGAAGATCATATGCAAGTACGAGTGCAATATTGTCAACACAAAGGCCCATTTTGTGTGACTTGCAAAGGATGGAGATAGAGTTAAAGACTCCAGGGACCCATGTGATGATGGCAAATATACGAGTAGAACCAACTTTAATCGATAAAGTTAAAGCTGCTCAAGCTACAGACCTGGAGCTGATGCGTATGAGGAAGAAAGTGCAAGAAGGTGCTATGCCAGAAGCAAAAATCGATGAAGAAGGAATACTTCGAGTCAACTCCAGACTTTGTGTTCCTAACAACCCTGATTTAAAGTATGAAATCATGATGGAGGCGCACAACACACCGTTTGCAATCCATCCTAGAAGTACCAAAATGTATCATGATCTTCGTCATACATTTTGGTGGAGCAATATGAAGAGAGAGATAGCGCTGTTTATCTCAAGGTGTCTAACTTGTCAACGAGTCAAAGCGGAGCATCAAGTACCAAAAGGTCCATTGCAACCACTTGAAATTCCAGAATGGAAGTGGGAGCACATTACCATGGATTTCGTTACCGGTCTTCCTAAGGTTTCTCAAGGTATAGATGCGATTTGGGTCATTGTTGATAGATTGACCAAGTCTGCTCATTTCTTACCGATACGAGAAACTTATACACTTGAACGTCTTGCTCGTATGTACATAAACGAGATTGTAAGACTACATGGTATGCCAGTATCCATAGTTTCTGATCGAGACCTAAGATTCACTTCACGATTTTGGGTTAGTTTACAAAAAGCTATGGGCACAGATTTACGATTTAGTTCGGCATATCATCCTCAGACGGACGGACAATCAGAGATGACTATTCAAACTCTAGAAGATTTATTAAGACTATGTGTCCTTGACTTCAAGGGAAGTTGGGACAAGTTCTTACCATTGGTGGAGTTTTCCTACAACAACAGTTATCAAACAAGTATTGGCATGGCTCCATTTGAAGCATTGTATGGAAGAAAATGTCGTTCTCCAGTATGCTGGGATGAGGTGGGTGAAGCAAGGTTGTTGGGACCGGAATTGGTACGTATGACTACAGAAAAGATTCAAACGATCCGACAACGTATAAAAACCTCACAAGATCGACAAAAGAGTTATGTTGATCTTCATCGAAAGGACGTGGAATTTGATGTAGGACTCCTTTTGAGTATGTAATAGTGTGATAATAATTGTAATGAGGACTCCTTTTGAGTATGGATACTCTCTAGAAGATAATATTTGTATTCAAACTCACAGTTTATATTTTGTCGTATTGTGCACGACAATTGTATTAGTAAGTTGTATTTGAATTCTGTACCATGTATCCGGCGACCCAAGATGGGTGATGTATACCTATTTTTGGGGGCGTCACATCTCCCCTCCTAGTTCTAGTCTCACATCTTAGCCAGGGATCATATCCCTAAGCTCTGATACCAACTGTGACGCCCCCAAAATTAGGTATACATCACCCATCTTGGGTCGCCGGATACATGGTACTGAATACAAATACAACTTAATAATACAACTGTCGTGTACAATACGACCAAATATAACCTGTGAGTTTGAATACAAATATTGTCTTCTATAGAGTATCCATACTCAAAAGGAGTCCTCATTACAATTATTATCACACTATTTCACAGAATAGTGAGGACTACTAATGCTACCCTCTGGGCCATCACTCCGTTTCCCGATTTGTCCCAGCTATATTCTTATTTCCTGAAGAGAACAGTGAAAGAAAGGGTGAGCTCAACTAGCCCAGTAAGAAATATTATGACTAAGATAATGCAGAATAAATTATCATTAGTCTCCAACAATGTTAAACTGATAAAATATAATAGACATCAAGTTTAACTACAGCGGAATAAGAAATCCATTAGAAGAGTCAAGTAGAGAATAAAATCTACTATCTTCTATGATTTAAAAGGTTTTTCAACACTGTTATCACTGTGACTCAGCTTAATAAAATAATCCACATTATCGAATCACCCCTGCACTACGGCCAAGGATATTCTTTAGTATCACGACCACAATTATCCATGCACTACGGGCCAAGAATATTTGTGTATTCATTAATGGTCATGATCATGCCAACAACTGGCCATCAATGTACTACGGGCCAATGAGGACTTTTTCCACATCATTTGTAATATTACGGTCATGATTATACCGAATAATCCTTGGTCATAATCTTACCAAGTCCATCTATGCACTACAGGCCACAGATGACTTTCAACATTTTATAAATATAAGGATGATTACAATGATATAAGAATTCAATAAAACAAGTTTAAGAATTAATTTATCCAAGAATTAACAACGTCTAAATTGTCAATATGATACTGCTTTGTGGAGTAAAATTTAAGAATCTTTAGAAGAGTGTTTTCATGAAAAGATACTAGATGAAGCACAAATATCAAAGATATTCCACTGATTTCATGGAGTATAGAAGTCAAAATTTTAACCAACTGAGTATAATAAAGAATAGAATAACAAAAGAAATCACCATGCATGCGATAGATCGCACAGACAGGTTATTCCAACAGAATAACAAATAATGGAACCAGGTCCGGCGTAAAATGCACAGACAGGATATTCCAACAGAATAATAATAAAGACGGAACCAAGTCCGGCGTAAAACGCACAGACAGGATATTCCAACAGAATAATAATAAAGACGAAACCAGGTCCGATGTAAAACACACAGACAGGATGTTCCAACAGAATAATAATAAAGACGAAACCAGGTCCGGTGTAAAACACACAGACAGGATGTTCCAACAGAATAATAATAAAGACGGAACCAGGTCCAGTGTAAAATACATAGACAGGATGTTTCAACAGAATAATAGAAGAATATCACCGAGTATAGGGTAGACCGCGTATACAGGTTATTCCAACAGAATAATAAATAATGGAATAACTGAAGTTCTCTTCATGAATACAAAAGAAATAACACCCCTTACAGGTATAACAAATAATATCCCTTACTGTTAAAAAAACTGAATATAAGAGTAGGGAAATAGCAGAATACTTTGCTATAGTTTCTCTATAATTTTTCTCTCTCTAGAGTTTCAGTGAATTTGTAAGAAATAATGAAGGAATAAGCTTCTATTTATAGGAAAATGGAATGCATAGTAACTAATCTATGAACGGTCCAGATTGATTTACTTTAATCTGACGGTCCATAATTAAAGAAATTTTTTTTAAATAAAATATAATATATATTATATATTATATATATATAACTCACGGGTGCTTATCAATTACGTCTAATAATTCACGATTGATTCTGTTGATCAATAAATGCCTAGCACTCAATTGATACCATCAAATAAAATAACCTATTATATATATATATATAACACATGTGTAAGACCCCAACTTATTAATAAATGAAATTAAATTTTGTCTATTTATTATTTTAAAATAAAAAGGGTTGATTTGATTAATGTGGTTAGTTATGGGTAAAATACGCAAATATTTCAAATAAGCAAGTGGTTATAAAATATTCATTTTTGGTCGGTGAATATTCGTGTGGTCGTGGAATATTCTTTCTGTCAGGAAATATTCGTACGACGGCGCAGCTATTTGTGGGCCCCATAACGGAAAACGATTGGATGAAGATAACGACAAAAAGTTGAGTTTTTATAATTAACGGCGTAGTTGTTACCGTTAACACTATTGGAATACCCGGTGGTTAAAATACAGTAATACGCGTTATTGCACAGTAGCACACAGTATTACACAGCATTTTTGAAATTATTGATTCTTACATAAGAAGGTACTACTCAATAATTGTTACAGTAATTACTGTTCAATATTTTATTTTATTGATTCAATAATTGCTACGTTAAAATTTTATATTATTGTTGTTCAATAATTATCACTGCACAGTATTTCCCATTATCAGATCAATAATTCATATTATTTGAATAATATTATTAGATAACATTATTGGTAATGTCTAGAAAGTTCTGTCTAAGGAGAGATTTGGTAATCTAATTGCGCGCCAGTAAGGAGAAATCCTTATTGGAAAGCCCCCTCTTTCCTGGGAACGGCCTGGTTGTCATAAATATGATTCTGTAATATTATTTGTGAATAATTAATTATTGATTCATATGATAAGGAAATATTTATTTTATGTGGATATAAATGAGGGATATATTTTTGTGGTTAAAAATGAAGGAGTTAATGTTGAGGTGTTTTATCTGTATTTTTGTCGGAACGGAGGTATTGAAAATCAAATTAGGGTTTTTAAGATATTTTGCGAGGGTTATAATTTTTAATCCGACCGTTGGATCGTTGTGATTTTTGGATATGTTATACATATATAAGTTGAGTATATGTCCACAAATTTTGAACCGTTAAAAATGAACGTATGATTTATTATGAATTTTACGAGATGACTGGTTCAGAAATTATTGAATTTTCAGAGTTAATCATTTTGGTAAAAAATTCTAGAATTGGTGGGCCCCACTCTTGGTTGGTGAAGAAATGTGCTGAGATTTTTATTCAAATGTGGTGGGTGAAAATACTAGCAGGTAAAGCCATCAGGTTGCAGGTTAAGTCTGCTTCGGCGTGCTAACATTTTCCTATAAATAGAGGGCTAAGTTAGAATTAAAAATCACACCAGAATTCATAAGTTTTCTCTCTTTCTCTCTCTAGATTATTGAGTGTATTTTGTGAGTATTTAGATACTTTGAAAGTTGCTATTCAGCACAAGTTTCATTCGGCCTCATATCCGATATTCAGTCAGAAGTACGGTTATTTTGAGGTAAGGGATATTATTTTCTTCTTAAATGATATTATTTTCTTCAATATCATTATGCTAAAATATTGATATGAGTTTTTTATCAAATTTGAAACTTTTTGTGTCGGGGTTACTATTTACGTATACGGCACTATTCACCGAAAAATAAAATTTTCCTTTTTGTCCAAGATGTCTATTATGGTTACTATCTTTGATTGTATCCATGTTTTAATCTTGATTTTTGAATTCTGCTTCACAATTGATTATTATGAAGTATTATTGATCTTGGATAAACTGTTATACGAATCCCTACTATTTGTCCTTCTGTCTCACTGGATTCGTTTTCTTTAAGATATTTTTCATCATCCTCAGTCCTAAATGGTGATATTACTGATTATCTTTGGCCTGTAGTGTAAAGATGTATGATTACCTGATGAATATCTTTGGCCTGTAGTGCAAAGATGAACAGGTGTTGAGATGAACATGACCGACTGGTGATACAAATGAATATCTTTGGCCTGTAGTGCAAAGATGAATATTTGGTTAAAGATGATTATTAATTGATGTTACAGGGATAAAATATTGATGATGGACTTTTAAATCTTAGAAGATAGTAGAATTCATTCTCTATTTGTCTCTTCTAATGATTTGCGATTTCCACTGCAGTTGTTGATCTAGATCTTGTTGTCGATTATATCCTATCAGATTTTTCCCTGTTGAATACTAATGATAGTTTGATGTATATTATTTTAGTTATAATATTCTTTACTAGGCTAGTTGAGCTCACCCTTTTCCTTTTTGTTCCATTTTTCTTCTCAAGATGTGGGAACATAGCAGGATCTAGTCGGGGTATGGAGTGATGGTTCTAGAAAGATGTTTTAGCATTCCTCACTATTTCTGTAAAATAGCGTTTGAATAATTGTAATGAGGACTTATTTGAGTGTGGATATTGTCTAGAAGATAATATTTGTATTTAAACTCACAGTATGTGTTGTCGTATTTTGCACGACAATTGTATTATTAAAGTTGTAGTTTGCTTTCTGTACCATGTATTTGGCGACTCAGAATGGGTGTTGTATACCTATTTTGGGGGCGTCACAGTTGGTATCAGAGCTTAGGGATATAATCCCTGGCTGAGATGTGAGACAAAAACTAGGAGGGGAGAGACGGGGAATTCCTTCGCTAGTATAACCTGACTAAGTTTATTTGGTGTTTATTTGGTCAGTCAGAGTATAGGGATAATATATGACATGACTATTAACCCTTGTTTTATGGCAGTATTTAAGAATGGCAGCTGAGAACGTTAATAATGGAGTAAATCAGACCGTGGAGATACCTTTGATCACCACCCAGGAGAACGTGCAACAGGAAGACAATATTCCTCCTGTAAATAACGTTACCGGGCAAACGATGAATGATGAAATGTTTAGGAGCTTTTTACAGTTCATGCAAAATTAGACGAGGGAGACTCGTGTGCAGAATACGGGTGGAAATGATAACAACGCGCGGTTTGTCACAGCCAAGCAGTTCAAAGAATTAGGACCACCAGAATTTAAGGGAAAGCCAGATCCGATCATGGCGGAAACTTGGGTCAAGCAAATTACCAAGATATTCGATGTCTTAGGATGCACGTAGGAACAGAAGGTTCCATTCGCCACCTTTATGTTCCGCGGGGAGGCAGACTACTGGTGGGAGTCTGTGAAGCGTACCCAGCCTGACGCACTCAACATGTCCTGGGAAACGTTTCAGAAACTGTTTAATGACAAGTACTTTCCTGAATGTATTCGTCATATGAAGGAGGTAGAGTTTATTAGACTGGAACAAAACAACATGACGGTGTCCCAGTACGAGACGAAGTTTACATAGTTTTCCAAATTTACACCTCATTTGGTCGAGAATGAGGAACGAATGACAAGGATGTTTCTGAGAGATTTAAAACCCGAGATTCGGCAATATCTTATCTCTCATAATTTTTTTTTATATTCAGATGTTGTAAACAAGGCTCAATTATTAGAGCGAGATATTGAGTATGTTCAACCGAAGGACCACAACCAGGGTCACACTAGTGACAGCAGTCATCGGAGCGATGAGAACCAGCGATGAGGGAAAAATACAGATAAAAGTGGTAACCACTCGGGTGGTCATCGTGGCCATGATAATAGGAGAGGTGAGGCAAGTGAAAATTTTAAGAAGAGAAGATTTAACGATGACAGGAAGACGTCGACAGCAGCACCAGCACCAGGAATAAATTCTAGGGGAGGAGAACGACCGCCAGTTAGATGTTACAGATGCGGGGATGAGGGACATATAAGTCCAAACTACCCACAATAATTCAAGGTATGTTATAATTATGGAAAGGAAGGACATATCGCTCGAGATTGTACTATAGCGAAACCAAGTCCAGCTGGGACGGTGACACCAAAGGCGGATACGGACAAAATAAAGTCGGCAGTTTCTGTAAGAGCGTTTGTCGTGACTGCCCAAAACGCGAGGAACCCAAACGAAGTTATAACGGGTTAGTTAATTATAAATTCTTGCGAAGTTTATACCTTACTAGATACCGGTTCTACCCATTCTTTTATCTCTCCTACTTGTGCTCAACGTTTAAACTTGACTCCGGAGAAATTAGACTTTGACCTATCTGTGGAGACTCCGTTAGGAGAAACTTTCATTACATCTACTATTTATAAATCTTGCTTAATCCAAGTTGGCACAATCACATTACCTGTTGACCTTATCTCTTTAAAGATACTTATTTTTGATGTGATTTTAGGAATTGATTGGTTAACTACTCATCATGCCAAAATTGATTATTTTCGTAAGGTTGTTAGTTTTCATATTCTTAACCAACCTGTTATGCGAATTCAAGCAACCAAACCACTAAAATCAATCGCTGTCATACCAAGCCATAAAGCCATTCGTTTATTAAAAAACAGATGTCAAGCTTTCTTAGCCTATGTCATGGACTTGAACAAAAATACGTCAGATTTGAATGATATTTCTGTTGTTAGTGAATTTCCTGACGAATTTCCTGAAGAATTTCCTGGCCTAATCCAGAGCGTGATATTGAATTTTTGTATTGATCTTCAACCCGATACAAAACTCATTTCTAAAATCTCATATTGAATAGCTCCTATTGAACTTCAGGAGTTAAAAATCCAACTATAGAAGTTGGTACCCGAGCCTCTATCTGGTGACTTCCTTTGTGGAATGCACCAAAGCCAGACTCTCCATAAGTGACTCTATATTTGTGTGGTGGTAAAACAATAGGTGCCATTGTGACGTGCTATCCAAAATTGGGATATGAATCACAATTGAGAGCAACCGAAGTCGGTGACCAAAGTGCGTAGCTTTTTGGGCTTAGCTGGTTACTGTAAGACCCCAACTTTTATAAATAAAGATGAATTTTCTATAAATATCATTTTTGAATATTATGAAGTTAATTTGATATAATGTTATAGTTGTGGGTAATATTTATAAATTTTGCAAAGTAAGCAAGCTGTTATAAAATATTCGTTTGGTCGGAGAATATTCTTTTTGTCGGGGAATATTCGTACGACGGCACAATCATTGGTGGACCCCACAACGGAATTATTGTCGGATTGAGAAAACGACAGAATTATCTTTCTATAAAAATAACAGCTGAGGTGTTACCATTAAAATCGTTAAAACTGTTGAACTACTTGGTAGTAAAAGTACAGTAATACGCGTGGTTGCATAGTAGCACACGGTATTGATTATTGATGCTTACGTGAGAAGTCACTCAGCTATACTCAATTATTGCTACAGTAGTTGCTGCATCATATCTCTTAAATTATTGTCATAGTATCAGCTGTATAATATGTTATATTATTGAGACGTTGTGGTAAGTTTGGTTATTTTATGGGGGGCCATATGTCATCATCTAAGAGTCTCTTCGTCAATTGTAATTACCGTCGTCAATAGTAATTACCGTCGTCAATAGTATTTACCTTGGTCAATAGTAATTACCTTCGTCAATAGTATTTACCTTGGTCAATAGTAATTACCTTCGTCAATAGTATTTACCTTGGTCAATAGTAATTACTTTCGTCAATAGTAGTTGTCCCTTCAATATTACCAAGAGTCATTTGACCCTTCGTTAAGACCAAGAGTCATTTGACCCTTCGTTAAGACCAAGAGTCATTTGACCCTTCGTTAAGACCAAGAGCCACCCTCAGTTTTTCTATAAATAGAGGCCTAGGGCTTCATTATTTTTCACGAATTCATTCAAGCTATAGAGAGAGAAAGTATAGTGAGAATAAGAGAGAGAGAGACTAAAAGTATTCTGCTACATCACTTTTCCAATATCCAGTTCTTTTAAGGTAGGGAATATTATTTCTTTTATATTCATGAAGAGAACTTCTGTTATTCCATTCGTTATTATTCTGTTGGAATAACCAGTATACGCGGTCTACCCTATACTTGGTGACATTCTTCTATTATTCTGTTGGAACATCCTGTCTGTGTATTTTACACCGGACCTGGTTCCGTTTATTATTCTGTTGGAACATCCTGTCTGTGTGTTTTACACCGGACCTGGTTCCGTTTTTATTATTATTCTGTTGGAACATCCTGTCTGTGTGTTTTACACCGGACCTGGTTCCATTATTTATTATTCTGTCGGAATATCCTATCTGTGCGTTTACGCCGGACCTGGTTCCATTATTTATTATTCTGTTGGAATAACCTGTCTGTGCGGTCTATCGCATGCATGGTGATTTCTTTTGTTATTCCATTCTTTATTATACTCAGTTGGTTAAGTTTTGACTTCTATACTCCATGAAATTTGTGGAATATCCTTGATAGTTGCGTTTCATCCAGTATCTTTTCAAGAAAATATTCTTCTAAGCATTCTTGAATTTTACTCCACAATGCAGTATCATGTTGACAATTTGGACGTTGTTAATTCCTGGATAAATTAATTCTTGAACTTGTTTTATTAAATTCTTATATCATTGTCATCATCCTCATGTTTATAAAATGTTGAAAGTCATCTGTGGCCTGTAGTGCATAGATGGACTTGGTATGATTATGACCAGGGATTATTCGGTATAATCATGACCGTAATGTTACAAATGATGTGGTAAAAGTCATCATTGGCCCGTAGTGCATTGATGGACAGTTGTTGGCATGATTATGACCATTAATGAATACACGAATATCCTTGGCCGTAGTGCAGGGGTGATTCGATGATGTGGATTATTTTATTAAGCTGAGTCTCAGCGATCACAGTGTTGAAAAACTTTTTAAATCATAAAAGATAGTAGAGTTTATTTTCTACTTGACTCTTTTAATGGATTGCTTGTTCCGCTACAGTTAAACTTGATGTCTATTATATTTTATCAGTTTAACATTGTTGAAGGCTAATGATAATTTATTCTGCATTATCTTAGTCATAATATTTCTTACTGGGCTAGTTGAGCTCACCCTTTCTTTCACTGTTCTCTTTAGGAAATGAGAACGTAGTTGGGGCAAGTCGGGGAACGGAGTGATGGTTCGAATGATAGTATTAGTTAGTAGTCCCCACTATTCTATGTAATAGCATGTTAATAAATGTAATGAGGACTCCTTTTGAGTATGAATACTCTCTAGAAGATAATATTTGTATTCAAACTCACAGTTTATGTTTTGTCGTATTGTACACGACAGTTGTATTAGTAAGTTGTATTTATATTTTGTACTATGTATCTGGCGACCCAAGATGGGTGATGTATACCTAATTTTGGGGGCGTCACAGTTACTATCGGAGATTTGTGGAAGGATTTTCTCGAATCGCTACTCCGTTCACTTAGCTGACTCAGAAAGATACAAAATTCGTATGGAGCGAGGAATGCGAGAAGATTTTCCAATAGCTCAAGAGACGACTCATTCGGAACCTGTTCTGACCATACCATCCTGAAAAAGTGAACGTGGTAGCTGACGCGTTGAGTAGGAGATTGTACGCGAGTACGAGTGTGATATTGTTGAACACAAAGACCTATTTTGTATAATTTATAAATGATAGAGATAGAGTTAATGACTCTAGGGACCCACGTGATGATATACGAGTAAAATCGACTTTAATCGATAACGTTAAAGCCGCTCAAGCTACAGACCTAGAGCTGATGAATATAAAGAAGAAGGTGCAAGAATGTGTTATTCTAGAAGTAAGAGTCGATGAAGAGAAGAAAGCTCAAGCATTTATTTGAAATCCTCGATCGAGTAGGAACTGTGGCCTATAGACTCGCCTTAACGCTAAGTATGTCGCGTGTTCATAATGTTTTTCACGTATCGATGTGGACGACCCGAATCATATTATTGCGTTAGAACCAGACGAGATAGCCGAAGATTTAACGTACGAGGAGGTACCTGTTAAGATATTGGATATGAAAGAACATGTCCTATACACGAAAGTTATACTACAAGTTAAGGTTTTGTGGAGAAACCATGCTATTGAAATGACTTGGGAGTTAGAATCAGAAATGAAAACTAGGTATCCTCACCTTTTCGAAACACCAGGTACGTACGTCAATTTCGAGGACGAAATTTCATAAGGAGGGGAGGTTGTAAGACCCCAACTTATTAATAAATGAAATTAAATTTTCTCTACTTATTATTTTGAAATAAAAAGGGTTGATTTGATTAATGTGGTTAGTTATGGGTAAAATGCGCAAATATTTCAAATAAGCAAGTGGTTATAAAATATTCATTTTTGGTCGGTGAATATTCGTGTGGTCGTGGAATATTCTTTCTGTCGGGGAATATTCGTACGACGGTGCAGCTATTTGTGGGCCCCATAACGGAAAACGATTGGATGAAGATAAAGACAAAAAATTGAGTTTTTATAATTAACGACGTAGTTATTACCGTTAACACTATTGGAATACCCGATGGTTAAAATATAGTAATACGCGTTATTGCACAGTAGCACACGGTATTGCACAGTATTTTTGAAATTATTGATTCTTATGTAAGAAGACACTACTCAATAATTGTTACAGTAATTACTGTTCAATATTTTATTTTATTGATTCAATAATTGCTACGTTAAAATTTTATATTATTGTTGTTCAATAATTGTCACTGCACAGTGTTTCTCATTATCAAATCAATAATTCATATTATTTGAATATTATTATTAGGTAACATTATTGGCAATGTCTAGAAAGTTCTGTCTAAGGAGAGGTTTAGTAATCTAATTGCGCGCCAGTAAGGAGAAATCCTTATTGGAAAGCCCCCTCTTTCCTGGGAACGGCCTGGTTGTCATAAATGTGATTCTGTAATATTATTTGTGAATAATTAATTATTGATTCATATGATAAGGAAATATTTATTTTATGTGGATATAAATGAGGGATATATTTTTGTGGTTAAAAATGAAGGAGTAAATGTTGAGGTGTTTTATCTGTATTTTTGTCGGAACGGAGGTATTGAAAATTAAATTAGGGTTTTTGAGATATTTTGCGAGGGTTATAATTTTTAATCCGACCGTTGGATAGTTGTGATTTTTGGATATGTTATGCATATATAAGTTGAGTATATGTCCACAAATTTTGAACCGTTAAAAATGAACGTAGATGACTGGTTCAGAAATTGTTGAATTTTCGGAGTTAATCATTTTGGTGAAAAATTCTAGAATTGGTTGGCCCCACTCTTGGTTGGTGAAGAAATGTGCTGAGATTTTTATTCAAATGTGGTGGGTGGAAATACTAGCAGGTAAAGCCATCAGGTTGCAGATTAAGTCTGCTTCGGCGTGCTAACATTTTCCTATAAATAAAGGGCTAAGTTAGAATTGAAAATCACACCAGAATTCATAAGTTTTCTCTCTTTCTCTCTAGATTATTGAGTGTATTTTGTGAGTATTTAGATACTTTGAAAGTTGCTATTCAGCACAAGTTTCATTCAGCCTCATATCCGATATTCAGTCAGAAGTACGGTTATTTTGAGGTAAGGGATATTATTTTCTTCTTAAATGATATTATTTTCTTCAATATCATTATGCTAAAATATTGATATGAGTTTTTTTTATCAAATTTGAAACTTTTTGTGTCGGGGTTACTATTCACGTATACGGCACTATTCACGTATACGGCACTATTCACGAATACGGCACTATTCACCGAAAAATAAAATTTTCCTTTTTGTCCAAGATGTCTATTATGATTACTATCTTTGATTGTATCCATGTTTTGATCTTGATTTTTGAATTCTGCTTCACAATTGATTATTATGAAGTATTATTGATCTTGGATAAACTGTTATACGAATCCCTACTATTTGTCCTTCTGTCTCACTGGATTCGTTTTCTTTAAGATATTTTTCATCATCCTCAGTCCTAAATGGTGATATTACTGAATATCTTTGGCCTGTAGTGTAAAGATGTATGATTACCTGATGAATATCTTTGGCCTGTAGTGCAAAGATGAACATGTGTTGAGATGAACATGACCGACTGGTGATACAAATGAATATCTTTGGCCTGTAGTGCAAAGATGAATATTTGGTTAAAGATGATTATTAATTGATGTTACAGGGATAAAATATTGATGATGGACTTTTAAATCTTCGAAGATAGTAGAATTCATTCTCTATTTGACTCTTCTAATGGTTTGCGATTTCCGCTGCAGTTGTTGATCTAGATCTTGTTGTCGATTATATTGTGACAACCCCAAAATAGGTTCATTCCACCCAACCCATTCTGAGTCGTCAAATACATGGTACAGAAAACAACTACAACTTTATTACAACAATTGTCGTGCAAAATACAACAACACATATGCTGTGAGTTTGGATACAAATATATACCAAATGTGACTCATGTTCCAACCGTGGACATCACCTCACAATAACACCTTACATAAATGTATAGTCAAAAACTGTTTTAGAAATTAGAATCTTTGGGAAGGGCTCAAGGAAACCTTCGTACATGGGAGGCCACGCGTCTAGGTTATGATAGATATCATATGGCCACAGAATTATCCTTGGTTGACCCAATAGACCCCAAAGAAAAACGAGAAGATTACTATCATATTCTTCCCAATGGTGAGTCTTCTCTTGACATATCATTATCTCTACTGTCTCTAATTGAGAATTATACTTTAAACAAACACCAAGATTATATAGGTAGTGCTCGTATATATACTCAGCAAGTGGATGAGCACATCCCTGTCTTATGATGACACGAGGTTGTATGTCATTAGACATCTTGTATGATAGTGACAAAACACCCTTCCAACGTTGGGTTCGCCTCACCCTATTTTCTTCACCAAATATAACTACTAAATGATGACCACCGTTCTATTCCCTTGTTACCCCCGCTCGACCCAGCTACACTCTTATTACCTGAAAGGAATTGTGAAGCAAAAGGGTGAGCACAACTAGCTCAGTAAAGAATATCATGACTAAAGATAATTAAATTATCAATAGCCTTCATCAATAATAAATCAGAGATTTAGAACATATGGTAAATGATAAAATTTCAACCATAGTTGCAGCGGAATGAGCAATCCATTAGAAGAGTCAAATAGACTATAAAGTCTATTATCTTCTCCATGTTAAAAATCCACCAACAATATTTTATCCATGTAACATCACTCAACATTTCCTTTCCACAATCATATGAATAACTCATAATCATAATTGTGACTATAAATTTTTCTTCGCACCCAGGACGAAGAATATTTTCATCACCTGTCTTTACCTGAAACATCAAAGATCATGGTTATACCAAATCACAATTCCTGTTTATAATCATACTAACAAATCCATCTTTGCACTACGGGCCAAAGATATTCATCAACAAACCATCTTTGCACTACGGGCCAAAGATATTCATCAACAAACTATCTTTGCACTACGGGCTAAAGATATTCAACAACAGTTCATCTTTGCACTACAGGCCAAAGATATTCATCAACAGGCCATCTTTGCACTACATGCCAAAGATATTCATCAACAATTCATATTTGCACTACAGGCCAAATATATTCATATCTCAAAGAAATATATAATCATTTCAGAATTTATATAAACAATAATTATAACCATGTTGATCAATTCACCTTTGCACTTAAGCTTAAGATATTCAATTATAAATTCAATGGTCATGATCATACCAGTCACAATTCAACTTTGCACTACAGGCCAAAGAGAACCCTAGTCATGATCATACCAATAATCTACCCATCTTTACACTCCAGTGAAAGAGAATTTCAACATCAGGGTTATAAAAATGTTATATATGATGATAAAAATAATATGATCAACATATAGTTTTAATCTCAAGAGTAATATTCGTAACTCATGAATAGTAACCCCGACACAAAAGATAGAAATTCTACAATAAAATTCATACCAATATTTCGGTATAATGATATTGAAAGCATAACATTACTTAAATTTATAAACAATTTATTTTAATTGTTTACGCTTTACTAATTAATGCATTTAATCATCATAAAATGCCAACTCTTACAATTTCATCATCAATAACCAAAACCTTCATAAAAAATCTGCATATACCTCATATAGGATTCTCAAGCCATAAAATCCTATTTTCCAATTTTCTTTCTTCACAAAACATATTTAATTCATTTACTCATAACTAGACCATTTTCATGAAAAATACCAAATCAGTTCCAAAAATATTTCTTTTCTGAAATTTAGTATAATATAGTCCCATAGTGAACATATATTTTTCTCAGAATTTTTAAAAGTCATTTACTATTTTTCATATGGCCAAAATAGCCGAATATTTAGACATTTATCAAAAATTGTACTTCTGTCTAAAAATTCTGAAATTTACAGAGTATACTTCTATCATATACATGTACTCCCAATAAAAATTTCATCAATTTTGGAGTTAACCACAAGAAATTATAAGCTGTTACTTCTAAAATAGTCTTTTCTCATAAAATTCATAACTCTCAATCTATACATCCAAAAATCACCATTTTTGGACACAATCAAGAAAACTCATCAAAATATCATTTCAAATTTTTCCAGAATTTTTGAAGATCAGAAAAATTACGAAACTGAAAATCATAACAACCCTTAAAATCCCTTAATATCCCTTACTATCCCTTACTATCCCTTACCTCAAAAGTGCAGTATTTCTGACTGGAATGCAAAGCCGAAGGAAACTTGCACTGAATAGCAACTCTCAAAGTATCTAAATACTCACAAAATATGCTCAATAATCTAGAGAGAGAAAGAGAGAAAGCTTATGTTTCTGGTGTGATTTTCAATTCTAACTTAGCCCTCTATTTATAGGAAAATTTTGGTAGGTTTGACCTGCAACCTGATGGCTTTACCTGCTACTATTCCCACCTACCACATTTGAAATATAATTCAGCACATTTCTTCACCAACCACAAGTGGGGCCCACCAATTCTAGAATTTTCCACCAAAATGATAAACTCCGAAAATTCAACAATTTCTGAACCAGTCATCATGTAAAATTCGTAATAAATCATACGTTCATTTTTAACGGTTCAAAATTTGTGGACATATACTCAACTTATATATGTATAACATATCCAAAAATTACCACGATCCAACGGTCGGATTAAAAATTATAACCCCCGCAAAATATCTCAAAAACCCTGATTTTTAATACCTCCATTCCGATAAAAATATGGATAAAAACCTCAACATTAACTCCTTCATTTTTTAACCACAAAAATATATCCCTCATTTATATCCACATAAAATAAATATTTTCTTATCATATGAATCAATAATTAATTATTCACAAATAATATTACAGAATCACATTTATGACAACCAGGCCGTTCCCAGGAAAGAGGGGGCTTTCCAATAAGGATTTCTCCTTACTGGCGCGCAATTAGATGACCAAACCTCTCCTTAGACAGAACTTTCTAGACATTGCCAATAATGCTATCTAATAATACTATTCAAATAATATGAATTATTGATCTGATAATGGGAAATACTGTGCAGCAACAATTATTGAACAACAATAATACAAAATTTCAACGTAGCAATTATTGAATCAATAAAATAAAATATTGAACAGTAATTACTGTAACAATTATTGAGTAGTGCCTTCTTACGTAAGAATCAATAATTTCAAAAATACTATGCAATACCGTGTGCTACTGTGCAATAACGCGTATTACTGTATTTTAACCACCGGGTATTCCAACAGTGTTAACGGTAACAACTACGTCGTTATTTGTAAAAACTTAAATTTTTGTCGTTATCGTCATCCGACAGTTATTCGTTATGGGGCCCACAAATAGCTGCGCCGTCGTACGAATATTCCCCGACAGAAAGAATATTCTACGACCAAACGAATATTCCCCGACAACAATGATTATTTTATAACCACTTGCTTATTTTGAAAAAATATTCACATTTCACCCATAACTTTAAACTTTTATCAATTTAACCATTTACTGAATAGTAATTATAAGAAAAATTGAATACTTTTATTTCATAAAATTCGGGGTCTTACATATATCCTATCAGATTTTTCCTTGTTGAATACTAATGATAGTTTGTTGTATATTATCTTAGTCATAATATTATTTACTGGGCTAGTTGAGCTCACCCTTTTCCTTTTTGTTCCATTTTTCTTCTCAGGATGTGGGAACATAGCAGGATCTAGTCGGGATATGGAGTGATGGTTCTAGAAAGATATTTTAGCAGTCCTCACTATTTCTGTAAAATAGTTTTTGAATAATTGTAATGAGGACTTATTTGAGTGTGGATATTGTCTAGAAGACAATATTTGTATTTAAACTCACAATATGTGTTGTCGTATTTTGCACGACAATTGTATTATTGAAGTTGTAGTGTGCTTTCTGTACCATGTATTTGGCGACTCAGAATGAGTGTTGTATACCTATTTTGGGGGCGTCACAACATGTCTTTGAAAAACTACTCCACCCGACAACATCAATCTCCCACCCAATTTTGTCAACTTGACAACTTAACCACTTTACTTATATATATATATATATATATATATAATACCAATAATAATACTCCTCCCGTGTCCATTAAAATTCCCCCCCCCAATTATCAACCCAAGTGACAATTTGTCTTCCACCCAAGACTTTGTAATACACATGGGTCCTACTTGTAGGCCCTCACCTTTTATTATAAAAATAACTTTCTACCGCTTATTTTGAAAAATGGGTAAATGGGGGTCCATAAAATAAGTAAAATTGAGTGAGTTCTCACGTAAGCATCAATAATCAATACCGTGTGCTACTATGCAACCACGCGTATTACTGTTTTTTTACTACCGAGTAGTTCAACAGTATCAACGATAAAATTTTCGCCGTTATTTTCATAAAAATATTTTTGTCGTTTTCTCAATCCGATAATAATTCCGTTGTGGGGTCCACCAATAATTGTGTCGTTGTACGAATATTCCCTGTTAAAACGAATATTCCCCGACCAATCGAATATTATATAACAACTTGCGTACATTGAAAAATTTATAAATAGTACCTACAACTATAACATTATATCAATTTTACTCCATAATATTCAAAAATAATATTTATAGAAAATTCATCTTTATTCAAAAAGTTGGGGTTTTACAACTTTAACTCTCTTTTTTTTATCAATTTAACCATTTATTGAATAGAAAAATTGAATACTTTTATTTCATAAAATTCGGGGTCTTACAGAGAAGCTATAGAGAGAAAGAAAAAGAGTATTCAGCTACTACACTATTGCGGTATTCAGCCTTCTACTAAGGTAAGGGGCATTATTTATTTCATATTCAGAAAAGATATTATTTTTCATATTCATATGAATATTATTTCCGTTCAATATTCGTAAGGAATATTATCTTCGTTCAATATTCGTTGGAATATTATTTTCGTTCAACAGTAGTTAGAGATGTTATATATTTCTTATTCGTATGGTATATTATTTTTGTTCAATTTTCATATGAAATAATATTTTCTTCCATACTCTGTAGTATGCGAGTAATATTATTTTGTTTCGTATCCCTATTCTACACTCATTTTGTTGAGGTATTGCTTTTATATTCCGTGAAATTTGTAGAATATTCTTGATATCTGCGCTTCATCAAGTATCTTTTCATGAAAATATTATTCTGAACATTCTTGATATTTATTGATCTTTTTATGCCGAAATGCTATTCACGGGGTACTATTCATAAAATACTATTCACGAGTACTATTCATAAAGTACTATTTATGGGTACTATTCATAAAGTACTATTCCCGAGTACTATTCACAAGTACTATTCACGAGATACTATTCACAAAGTACTATTCACCCGGGGTACTATTCATGAAAAAATTGATTTCTTTTCGGTCCAAATCATTTTGATAAAATATTATTCTTGAATTTTACTCCACAAAGCAGTATCATGTTGACAATTTGGCCATTATTGAATTTTAGATAAATTAAATTATAAATCTTTAAAATTTATCCTTCATTTAATTGAATTCTTATATCATTGTCATCATCCTTATGCTTCTATTGTGATGAAAGTCATCTTTGGCCCGTAGTGCATAGATGGACTGTTGATTGGTGTGATTATGACCAGGGATCATTCAGTATAATCATGACCTGTAATGTTACAAATGATGTGATAAAAGTCCGCATTGGCCCGTAGTGTATTGATGGACAGTTATTGGTATGATCATGACCATGCGTTCTCTTCAGCCAATGGTGCAAAAATGAATTATTGTTTGGCATGATCATGACCTTTGATGAAAACACGAATATCCTTGGCCCGTAGTGCATGGATAATTCGAGGTCGTGATACTAATGAATATCTTTAGCCCGTAGTGCATGGATAATTCAGTTATGTGAATTATTTATTAAGCTGAGTCTCAACGATAAAATTGATGATAAACTTTTAAATCATAGAAGATAGTAGATATCATGCTCTACTTGACTCTTCTAATGAATTGCTTGTTCTGCTGCAGTTGTTGATCTAAAACTTGTTGTCTATTGTATTCTATCAGTTGTTATACTGTTGAAGGCTAAGGATAATTTATTCTGCATTATCTTAGTCATAATATTTCTTACTGGGCTTGTTGAGCTCACCCTTTTCTTTCACTGTTCTCTTCAGAAAATGAGAATATAGCTAGGACTAGTAGGGAAATAGAGTGACGGTCCAGATGGTTGCTTTAGTAGTCCTCAATATTCTATGAAATAGTGTGATAATAATTGTAATGAGGATTGAATTTGAGTTTGGATATTGTCTAGAAGATAATATTTGTATTAAAACTCACAGCTACGCTTTTGTCGTATTGTATAAAAGAAGTTTGTATTTAAGTTATGTACCATGTATTTGGCGACTCAGAATGGGTGATGCATACCTATTTTGGGGGCGTCACACTGTCAGTTTCTTGACAGTCATTTGTCTTGCTAGAATGACGTTAGGCATTGATGTGCAAATATTTACATTCATTGCTGACAGCTTGTTGCTCAATTTAACCTTAGATCAATCAGGTATCATCTTGGAGTTGACAACATAGGAAAGTATTGGCAGCTTTAGTTCTTTGATAATCCTGAGTCTCAAGGTTCAGATCCAATTGATTAGCCAAGTACATATTGAAAGAAATTCCCTTTCTTATCTGGATAGACATTTCATTGCATGTATAGGCCTTTCATCTTTCAGAACAGTGAATGACAGACTCTTTGCTTTTGATACCCTTTTTGACTTCTTATCGCTGGTCTGCAGACTGCTAATTTACTTTGGACATGGATTGGTCTTGTTGCTACATTAATTTAGAACAGGGACCAACCTGAGCAACTTCGGGTGAATATGCACATTTACCTGTACGCATAATTTCCAACATGTGAGCTCATCAGTAATCATAAGTGACTTACTACTAAACTAAGTTTAGAACATGGTTTGTGCCTAGGATCAGACCCAAAGCGTTATCTTTTAGAATGTAATATGAGAACCTGCTCTGATACCAAATGTTAGTTCCCAGAGGGCACACAATAGATCTAGAAGGGGGGTTTAATAGATCCTTTTCATTTTCAAAAGTATTTTCCATTTTAGTTTATATTGCTAAGTAATTAGCAGATTACAAACTTAAGAATTATTTCAAACACAGCAGAATAAGTTCAGATTCCCCTTCATAGATATTTTGTTGACCATTTTTCTAGAGTTAGTTTAGATGTAAGTAGTTATCATATTCATAGCAGTTATAGGATCATAAAGTAAATGACAGTATGTAAAAAATATAAGGGATTTTAAGTGGTTCAGAGACTCAAGCTCCTAATCCACTATTCTACTTTAACAAACAGGGATTCCACTAAGGAAGTCTTTACATCTTTGAATCACTAAGATTCCTTCAAGGCCAGCAGCCTTGGAACTTTAGTTCACTGAGAACTCTTCAAGTCCAGCAGACTTGAAACTCTAGTTCATCAAGAATTCTTCAAGTCCAGCAGACTTGGAACTCTGTTTGGTCCCTAGTACAAGGACCCCTCAGGCCCTGGCTTCTTGTTGATGTTGTTGTTTGTGCTGAGCTGCTAAGATGACTTTAAGCTTGTTCATCCTTTGTACTTAGCAGCTTGTTGTGATCCTCTTTGGATTCTGTATCGAGACTGAATCACCATTGGACGAACTGCTAAGTTATTCATGAAGTTCGATCTGTTTGAGTACTTAGCCGTTTGTCTCTTCTTCTTTGGTGCAGCTGATCTTTATTTGATCTCAACTTGCACACCTTCACCACTTGAGGTTTGCTATGTCTTTGCACTTTTGGTAGACTCCGTCTGACATTTAGAATCCCCTGAACCTTGGTTGGTTTGTGTACAGATTTGGTTTTGTATCTGTTCTTCTTCAGCTCTTGGTGGTTCATGGTGATTCGTAGAATGGCTCTTTGAATCTTCTCTCTGATTTGCCAATCTTCTGAATGCTATCTTCTTGGCCTTCTCGGCTCTCAGCTTAGCTAACATTCTTAATGGCATTCTCATTGTTGTTGAGTGAAGAATTTTTCTATTAAAGCTCTTCTCTTATCTTGCTTCACTTCTACTTTCGTAGTCTCACTGCCACTAAGACATTTTCTATTTATATCTGTAGAACTCATAGTGTCAACAACATATCAAAACCAACAACTCTTCTGCATTCCAGCTTCAGTTGTTAAATATCTTTCCAAAAGCTTCCCGTTGGACTATAGCTGTTGGAAGCTATTTGAATTGATTCGCAGATCTCGAGTTATTTATTACAGACTGCTGATGTGACATGACAGCCCCTTCTTTACTTTTCTGACACTACAGTCTACTATTTCACCTACCACATCAGAGATGTCACTTTAACATGTCAAGTCGGTAGTCACCTTTATTTCTTCTTTCTGATTCCTCGAACAGAACATTAGGAGTTGTCCTTCTGCATCGATGCTTTCAATCAACGACATTCGAATGTCAGTCTTTGTATTGAGACGTTGCCAAGGCTTAAATACTCAGATGATAGAACTCTACGATTCTGATGCAGATGACCTTGAACTTGATCGTAGTTAATCTGTTGAATATTGCTCGTTGACTGATTGAGACAACACTACAATTCTGATAGTGCTCTTTGGATTTGCAATGTAGAACCTCTCTTCCTTCACTTGTACAGTCACTACTACAAAACAGTAAATAGACAACGCGGAAAAAACGTTGTGGTTTCAGTAAGAAAAACGTCGTGGTTAAGGGTGTTATCTATTTGACACCCTTACACAACGTTTTTAAAACGTTGTAGTTAAGCACAATACACAACGTTTTTTAGGAAAAAAAATGTTGTAGATTTATTTTCCAAAAATTAGCAGATGCTCAAAAACGTTGTAGAATGTATGATTCCACAACATTTTTTGGATAAAAATGTTATTGCTTAGTATATCAGACAACGTTTAGGCACATTTACACAACCTTTTTAAAATGTTGTAGATTAAAAAAAAAAGTTATGCACCTGCAATATACTAATGCCATGATATATAGCTAAAAGGTCTAAATTCTCATTTAAATTTAAAGCCAAAACATATCAACCATTCAAAATACATCCCAATAATATCATTCGTTTACAGTTTCAAATTACTACATCCACAAAATATATACCAAACTATCCACAAAATAAATTACTACTATATTGAATTGTGAATTTGATTACATCCACAAAATAAACCTAACTATCCATAAAAAAATAAAGAAAGAAAAGAAAAAAAATATTATATACAACAGGTACTAGGAACACAAAAACTAGTCAAGTCACATCTCTTCCCAAAAAATACAAGAAAGGAAAAGAGCCATGAATAATCCTCATGTAGCCAGAAGAATAAAAGGCTTAGCATGAATGGTTGCACTTTAAAAGTCGAATGCTCCACTCACACCTTTCAGAAGCATCAATATGTCTTCAACTACACTGCTTACATTTGATCAAGACACTAAAGACATTGTATGAATTAAATACTTACATTTTTCAATTGATCCCCCAGAAACTCATTCACTACTAATGCATTCATCACATACATCATTGGTGATGTCCAGTAACCCCATAACCACCACTTCTTTACATCCACTTATGCAAAATAAGGGGGGGGGGGAATTGGTCAGTGTATAACTAAATATGAGAAAAGTTATTTTTAAATTCAGTTTGCATTCTATACCTCGTGATATGACAACGCGAGAAAAAAGTATAAGCAATGTAAGCTTGCAGTGACCTGCAATTGGTCAGTGTATAGGGCATGCACAACCATACTAAAAAGCACCAAGTACTCTCGTTTCATTGTACGTAGCCTGCCCTCCTAAGATTTTCAGAGCATCTAGGGCATGCACAGCCATAATACATCCATCATATCTTGTTTGAGATCCATCTTCAGAAATTACATCGCAACTTGCCCAAACCCCTTCAACATTTACAATTAGAATCATGCAATTTTTTATAAGACAAAATGTTTAATATAATGGAACCTACTACTGCTATTGTATTAAACTTAAACAGCTTATAGCAAGTAATTAAGGAAAGAAAATAGAGAAATGGAAGGTTGAAGCATTACAATTCTGCTCCCTGTACTTGCATTACAGACTAAAGTTGTAAGACCCCAACTTTTATAAATAAAGATGAATTTTCTATAAATATCATTTTTGAATATTATGGAGTGAAATTGATATAATGTTATAGTTATGGGTAATATTTATAAATTTTGCAAATTACACAAGTTGCTATATAATATTTGATTGGTCGAAAAATATTCATTTTAACAGGAAATATTCGTACGACGACACAATCATTGGTGGACCCCACAACGGAATTATTGTCGGATTGAGAAAACGACAAAAATACTTTATAAAAATAACAGCGGAAGTTTTATCATTAATACTGTTGAACTACTCGGTAGTAAAAGTACAGTAATACGCATGGTTGCATAGTAGCACACGGTATTGATTATTGATGCTTACGTGATAAGTCACTCAGTTTTGTTTTATTAGTATTATTAATGTAATAAAACAGAAAAGCTTTTTATATAAAACATAATATTTTTATAAAGTTATTTGTTTTATTAGGCTAATAGTAAAATCTTTTTATATAAAACAGAATACTTTTATAAAGTTATCTATTTTATTAGACAATAATTAGAATATATTATATTTTATTATGCATAGTATTTGTATAGTAAAATCTTTTATAAAGTTATTCGTTTTATTAGATTATAAATATAATATATTATATTTTATTTAAAAGATTTTGCTTTAAATATGGACCGTCAGATTAAAGTAAATCAATCTGGACCGTTCATAAATTAGTTACTATGCAGTCCATTCTTCTATAAATAGAAGCTCATTCCTTCATTATTTCTTACGAATTCACTGAAACTCTAGAGAGAGAAGTTATAGAGAGAAAGAAGAAAAGTATTCTGCTACTGCACTAGTCATATATCCAGTATTCTTCTTCTTAAGGTAAGGGGTATTATTTCTTTTGTATTCATGAAGAGAACTTCTGTTATTCCATTATTTATTATTCTGTTGGAATAACCTGTATACGCGGGCTATCCTATACTTGGTGAAATTCTTTTGTTATTCCATTCTTTATTATTCTATTGAAACATCCTGTCTGTGCGTTTATGCCGAACCTGGTTCCATTATTTATTATTCTGTCGGAATATCCTGTCTGTGCGTTTACGCCGGACCTGGTTCCATTATCTATTATTCTATCGGAATATCATGTCTGTGCGTTTACGCCGGACCTGGTTCCATTATTTATTATTCTGTCGGAATATCCTGTCAGTGCGTTTACGCATGACCTGGTTCCGTTATTTATTATTCTGTTGGAATAACCTGTCTGTGCGGTCCATCGCATGCCTGGTAATTTTTTTTGTTATTCCATTCTTTATTATACTCAGTTGGTTAAGGTTTTGGCTTTTATACTCCATGAAATTAGTGGAATATCCTTGATATTTGCGCTTCATCCAGTATATTTTCATGAAAATATTCTTCTGAGCATTTTTGAATTTTACTGCACAAAGTAGTATCATGTTGATAATTTGGACGTTATTGGTTCTTGGATTAATTAACTCTTGAACTTGTTTTATTGAATTCTTATATCATTGTCATCATCCTCATGTTTATATTTTGTTGAAAGTCATCTATGACATGTAGTGCATAGATGGACTTGGTATGATTATAACCAGAAATTATAGGGTGTAATCATGACCGTAATGTTACAAATGATGTGGTAAAAGTCCTCATTGGCCCGTAGTGCATTGATGGACAGTTGTTGGCATGATCATGATCATTGATGAATACACGAATATCCTTGGTTGTGATGCATGGATAATTTTTGGTTGTGATACTAATGAATATCCTTGGCCGTAGTGTAGGGATGATGTGGATTATTTATTAAGCTGAGTCTCAGCGATAAAAGTGATGAAAAACCTTTTAAATCATAAAAGATAGTAGATTTTATTCTCTATTTGACTCTTTTAATGGATTGTTTGTTCCGCTTCAGTTAAACTTGATATTTGTTATGTTTTATCAGTTTAACACTGTTGAAGGCTAACGATAATTTATTCTGCATTATCTTAGTCATAATATTTCTTACTGGGCTAGTTGAGCTCACCCTTTTGCTTTCATTGTTCTCTTCAGGAAATGAGAATGTAGCTGGGACTAGTCGGGGAACGGAGTGACGATTCAGAGGATAGCATTAGTAGTCCTCACTATTCTATGAAATAGTGTGAAAATAAATGTATTGAGAACTTATTTTGAGTTTGAATCCTGTTTAGAAGAAAGTGTTGTATTTAAACTCACAGCTTATGTTTTGTCGTATTTTACACGACAGTTGTATAATTAAGTTTTATTTGTATTTTATATCATGCAGTTGACGACTCAGAATAGGTGATGTATACCTATTTTGGGGGCGTCACAAAAGTTCTTGGATCACTCAAAATCTTTCTAAAAGCTATATATGTCTAGCTTTAATTTGGTATTTTGGAACACTAAAATTGAAGGCAGACATGAAGAAAAGCAGTTAAAAAAGAACAAGATTCAAACATACCCACATCACCAGGCTTTGTCGACAAGAATCAACTGCACGACGCCCTGTTATAAGCTCTAATAGAAGAACCCCAAATGCAAATACATCGGTCTTCTCATGAATAACTCCATGCATAAAATATTCTGGAGCCATGTATCTGATAGATACCAAATAAAATTTTAAAAAAAAAAGACATAAGCTTGCAAGGAAATTGAGGCATAAAACAAGTATAGTTGCAGCTCTTTTGATACCCGAAAGTTCCCTCAATAGGTGATACTACATGATGAAACCATTTCTCTGGGAGCCATTTTGCTAGCCCAAAATCTGATATCTGAACATCACATAGAATCTCATAAACATATATATACTTTTCCAGTACCAAAATTTCAACAATACTTTTTGTCACAACCTGAGGTTGATAATTGTCAATAGTTTATTTGAGGCTATGATGTCTCTATGTATAATCCACCTCTGATAGTCGGAATGGAGATACTTCAAACCGTCAGCTACCCCAACAGCCACCTTGAACCTTATATTCCAATCCAGACAATCTGTTGAGCCTGAATTACAATTTCTCATCATTAGTCGAAATCAATACCATATATGTTCAATTGCTTTTTAATTAGTATTTCAATTTAGGTTATATATATATATATATATATATATATATTGTGTTTAAGGAAATAAATACATCACAGCACAGCACATCAGCATGCAGTAAAGAAGCTAGGCTGCCATAAGGAGCGAATTGGAGGACAAGGTGTAAGCCACTTTCACTGCCAAAGTCAATTAATTTAGCAGCATTGGGGTGACTGATATGAGCAATAATCCCAAGCTCACTCAAAAATTCCCCAACTATATCCTCATCTTTCTTATTCTTCTTTGTTATCTTTTTCACCGCAACAACTTGACCATCTGGTAAGCACCCTTTGTACACTTCTGCGTTCCCCCTTTACCGAGTAACTTATCTATCAAATTTACCAAGAAATTTGAAAAATAAAAATAATTAGTCCATGTCAACCAGGTTTGTATCCAATCAGAATAGTGCACATATTTAGGAAAATTTATTGCAGCACAATAATTGAATAGGCTTTTAAGTTTTGCATACATAGTATTATGATTCACATCCACTCATTTTAGGCCCGCCTCCTAACTTGAAAGAGAATTCTGTATAAGGATTGAGATATTGACAGAAGCAAAAGTTTTAACTTGAAAGAGCATTTTGTCAAATAATAATGATCAGGGAAATGTCAAATAAACAAAATAACCATATACACATAAAAGGAACAGAAGTATAGTAACTGATTTGTAAAGCACTAGTCATTTATGAACTTTCAATCATTTACCTTCATTTCTTTGCGGATATCCTTTGCTAGAGCACTATTATCCCCACGTAGCACCTAAAGGGAACCAGTTACATGTAACTGAAATTCTTAGTCAAGAATTAAAGCAATATACAGCAAAATGCATTGCAGGTGAAAAGCATCTCGTCCATTACAAATTGTACACTAGTCTACCAGGACTAAAGTTTTGCAAATTGAATAAATGTCACTAAACTAACAACTAAGAGTTGCAAGATTATCTGAACAGAAATACATTCCCTGTCTAAATTTTTTGAGTCTTTTGGGGTATATATAAACTCATTTCGGGATTGAGGTAGTACTTAAAACTCTAAATTTGCAATCCAAAAGCTTTTCAGATAAAAAAAAATAAATAATAGAACTTCCCCATGAATTGTATATAATCCAAATTGGTGCTAAAACCTCAAAATCCCGTATTCATCGCGACCCAGATTCAAAAGACTTTATCGAATCCAGCAATAATAATAGATCAAAAGTGAAAATATAAATCTAGAAATCCATAATCAAAGAGAGAAAGAGGGAGACCTTTGATAGAGACATGAAGCAAGGATTATAAGCTCAGTATTTAGATATAGTGGACAGTGTTGCAATAATGTTGTTAAATTTTCATTTATCTACAAGGAATTCTGTCATATAATTAACCAATATTGTGGATCTTATGGGAAGCCATCCGACTAACTAAGAGTCTAAGACATAAAACTAATGTTGAAATACTCTTTTAATATTGCAGTATTGGGCCTATCAACCATCAGTCAAAGTAGTTAACGATCCAACTTCTGAATATGATTGTAATCACCTTGAATTACAACGCAATGATGGTTTATTTAAAAATCATGAAGCATTATTCAAGGTATTTCATAAGTAGAAATTTCGTTACATAATAATGCTTGATTATATTCCTACTTCTTCCTCTATACTCAAATCTACTCTGAATGAATTGAAAGCAGCATTTTGAACTAGATTGTTTTTACAAAAATACGTTAAGCTCAAGGTGTTTTTCTCCAACTCTAATTCCAAACTGGAATCAACCCTCCTAAAGACGGAATCTAGTAAAATGTGTCTTCATCATCCCATTTCTTTATAATCAAAAGGCTAAAAGGTTCCCAAAAGTTGAATTAATGAGCATGTCTCCTCAAATAACACATGATCATTCCAATACAAACACAAATGCACACCAAATCTTTAGAAACTAAGTCAATAAGATGAAGAACATATATTCAACATGTAGAATTACAAATTTCCAAACATTTCAAGTAAAAAAGAAGAAATAAATTCCTGTACATGAATTAATCAACACTTATGGAGCTGCAGAAAGTAGGTTGACCAATCCCAGGTTTAATTGACATTGCTGATAGATTTAATATCTCCATAATTAGACGCAGCAAACTCAAATCATCAACTGCGGATAATAAAAGAGTATATAAATGTTAATGGAATAAGAAATATTTAGGGGTAAATAACAGGGTTAGGGTTTGAGAAATTTCTAACAGATCGATTAACAAATAATAGATGGAGAGAAAGTATAGATCGAGGATTGTGTCTTCATCTTCTTCACCGGTAGTGACGACGACTGTTTTTGGCCTTACAATCGGAGCGACTTGTGCTCCAGTATCTTCACCTTTGTCGGCATTAGTTTATTCCTCTTCTCTTTGCTCTGAATCGTTGCCGGCCATTTAAGAGGTTGGGTAAGATGATTTCGTCTGAGATTTCTAGTAGTGGGTGGTGGTGAAATTAGCAAGCTGAGGGTGTAGATTGGGATTTGGGAGAGCTGCTTCAGAAAGGGGAGGGTTTTTAATTTCAAGCAGCGAGATTTTTTTTGACCTCCATGTTTTTGACCTACACAACGTTTTTTAAAAAAAAACGTTATCTATTTAAAACCAAAAAATGCCATTTTAAATAGATAACATTTTTTCTAATGTATCTACAACGTTTTGTTAAAAAACGTTGTGGAAAAAAATACCACAACGTTTTTTATAAAAACGTTGTGGTTTAAGTATTGTCTATTTACTGTTTTATAGTAGTGAGTGCTTTAACACTTCTGTTTGCCTTGACTTGCATTAGACACTGACAACTTGTTTGAATGCTCTGGCCCTCATGAACTTCAAGACTCATCTGATTGGTCATTCTCAACTCTCTTTCTCCTTGTGACCTCCCGTTCACATATCATCAATGGTCTGACACATGTTTAATCTTCTTTGTCTATTCTTTATAGGCTGGCCAATATTTTTGTATAAATCACATCAGTTCCCGCTTCTCATCTGGCAAGCACTACGATCATAGTCACACCCAAGATCGTCATCTTTTGTTTATCTTGACAGCTATTGCATAGTTGACTTCCTTTTGTCAATCATATTATTTGAAGTCTTCTTAATGTTGCTTGTGGAAGAGTTCCCTGAATGGCTTCACTTCTCAATCAAGATGCTGATGGAATTGGTGCTTTGATATTTTGTTTGCTTGCAAGCCATTTGGTGAGTGCTCTCTGGCTTCCTTCAGGTAAATTGCATCTTTATAGTTCTGTCCAGAGGTTTCATTCTTTGGATGCTTTTAGGAGTGCTCATGTGTTGAGAATTATGTTATCACTACGATTCTTCCTTGGCGTTGTGAGCACTGATAGGCTTTGTCGAAAACTTTGTTCTGCAGACTATGATCTAGCTTTGGTTCTGCAGACACTACGACTCCGAGAGCATATTATACATCAGACTACGATTTCTGCCTTAACACTTGTTGTCCTTGTCTGATCTAGCTCGACTACGATTTCTGCCTCTGATATGATCAGTAGACTCCACGACTTCAAGTGTGGTCTACGATTCTTGACTTGGCTCGACAGGTGCTTGGACCAATTCTACGATTCTGAGCGAGGCCCTCCAAGGTAGACTACGATTCTGTAGTAACTTTCTCAATACTCTACGATTCCACCTTGGCTTATGCAATCCCTTGGCTGGCTTACCAGACTACAATTCTGCCTTGATAGTCTCTGAGTTCTTCGTCTCTTCTGGCAGACTTCGAGGGCTGATGCAGTGTTCGACGATAAGACAAACCTATCTATTACATCATATAAGATCAACCTAACAAGCTTGATCTTTCTATATTTAGTCCTTGTACATCATATTCTTTTGAAGGACTTTACAAAGCTGTTTTATTCATGTAGAATCTGTGACGCCCCCAAAGTAGGTATACATCACCCATTCTGAGTCGCCAGATACACGGTACAGAATCAAATACAAACTTCTTTTATACAATACGACAAAAGCGTAGCTGAGAGTTTTTACACGAATATTATCTTCTAGACAGTATTTAAACTCAAATGGAGTCCTCATTATATTTATTATCACACTATCTCATAGAATAGTAAGGACTACTATGACCACCATCTCGGACCATCACTCCGTCCCCCGACTACAAATTCCTCATACAACTGTCGTGCAAAATACGACAACACATATGTTGTGTATACCAACTGTAACTCTAATCCCTTTACTTGGATAGCATCTCACACTGATACCTCACAATGGTACCTTACATACAGGTATAATCAATAACTATTTTAGAAATTAATATCTTTGGAAAATGCTCAAGGAAACCTTCGTACATGGGAATCCATGCATCTAAGTTATAATAGATATCATATGACTCGAGAATTATCCTTGGTTGACCCAATAGACCCAAAGAAAAATGAGAAGATTACTATCATGTTCTTTCTAATGGTGAGTCTTCTCTTGCCATGTAAATATCTCCATGATCTTCAATTGAGAATTATATTTCAACCAAACTCCAAGATTATATAAGTAGTGTTCGTAGATATAATCAGCAAGTGGATGTGCACAACCCTGTCTGTGAGACCCCATTTTATGAATAAATAATTAATTTTTCTCGAAATAATTTTTTTTTATATTATGGTGTGGATTTGATATAATAGTTATGGTTAGTATTTATAAATTTTGCAAAGTATGCAAGTTGTCATATTATATTCGATTGGTCGGGGAATATTCTTTTTGTCGGGGAATATCCGTACAACGGCACAATCATTGGTGACCCCACAACGGAATTATTGTCGGATTGAGAAAACGACAAAAATATTTTATTAAAAATAACGGCGGAAGTTTTACCATTGTTACTGTTGAACTACTCGGTAGTAAAAGTACAGTAATACGTGTGGTTGCATAGTAGCACACGGTATTGATTATTAATGCTTATGTGAGAAGTCACTCAGTTTGATTCAATTATTGTCAGTTAATAATATGAATTATTTAGCGATAATGACGTTTTGTTTTATTCGTATTATTAACGTAATAAAACAGAAACATCTTTTTATATAAAACAGAATACTTTATTAAAGTTATTCTATAAATAGAATATATTATATTTTATTTAAAAGATTTTTCTTTAAATATGGACCGTCAGATTAAAGTAATCAATCTGGACCGTTCATGGATTAGTTACTATGCATTCTATTTTTCTATAAATAGCAGCTCATTCCTTCATTATTTCTTACGAATTCACTGAACTCTTGAGAGAGAAACTATAGAGAGAAACTATAGAGAGAGAGAAGAAGAGTATTCTGCTACTTAACTACTTCCTTATTTCAGCTCTTCTTTAAAACGGTAAGGGGTGTTATTCTTTCTTATTCATGAAGAGAACTGTTGTTATTCCATTTCTTATTATTCTGTTGGAATAACCTGTATACGCGGTCTACCCTATACTTGGTGACATTCTTCTATTATTCTGTTGGAACATCATGTCTGTGTGTTTTACACCGGACCTGGTTCCGTTTTTATTATTATTATGTTGGAACATCCTGTCTGTGTGTTTTACACCGGACCTGGTTCCGTCTTGTTATTATTTTGTCGGAATATCCTGTCTGTGCGTTTACGCCGGACCTGGTTCCATTATTTATTATTCTGTCGGAATATCCTGTCTGTGCGTTTACGCCGGACCTGGTTCCATTATTTATTATTCTGTTGGAATAACCTGTCTGTGCGGTCTATCGCATGCATGGTGATTTCTTTTGTTATTTCATTCTTTATTATACTCAGTTGGTTAAGTTTTGACTTCTATACTCCATGAAATTTATGGAATATCCTTGACATTTGTGCTTCATCTAGTATCTATTCATGAAAATATTCTCCTGATCATTCTTGAATTTTACTCCACAAAGCAGTATCATGTTGACAATTTGGACGTTATTAATTCCTGGATAAATTAATTCTTGAACTTGTTTTATTGAATTCTTATATCATTGTCATCATCCTCATGTTTATAAAATGTTGAAAGTCATCTGTGGCCTGTAGTGCATAGATGGACTTGGTATGATTATGACCAGGGATTATTTGGTATAATCATGACCGTAATGTTACAAATGATGTGGTAAAAGTCCTCATTGGCCCGTAGTGCATTGATGGACAGTTGTTGGCATGATCATGACCATTAATGAATATACGAATATCCTTGGCCGTAGTGCAGGGGTGATTTGATGATGTGGATTATTTTATTAAGCTGAGTCTCAGCGATCACAGTGTTGAAAAATCTTTTAAATCATAAAAGATAGTAGAGTTTATTTTTTACTTAACTCTTTTAATGGATTGCTTGTTCCGCTGCAGTTAAACTTGATGTCTATTATATTTTATCAGTTTAACATTGTTGAAGGCTAATGATAATTTATTCTGCATTATCTTAGTCATAATATTTCTTACTGGGCTAGTTGAGCTCACCCTTTCTTTCACTGTTCTCTTTAGGAAATGAGAACGTAGTTGGGGCAAGTCGGGGAACGGAGTGATGGTTCGAATGATAGTATTAGTTAGTAGTCCCCACTATTCTATGTAATAGCATGTTAATAAATGTAATGAGGACTCCTTTTGAGTATGAATACTCTCTAGAAGATAATATTTGTATTCAAACTCACAGTTTATGTTTTGTCGTATTGTACACGACAGTTGTATTAGTAAGTTGTATTTATATTTTGTACTATGTATCTGGCGACCCAAGATGGGTGATGTATACCTATTTTTGGGGGCGTCACAGTTGGTATCAGAGCTTAGGGATATGATCCCTGGCTAAGATGTGAGAATAGAACTAGGAGGGGAGAGACGGGGAATTCCTTCGCTAGTATGACCTACCTAAGTTTATTTGCATGGTATTTAATTGGTCGGTCAAAGTATATGGATAATATGTTATATGTTAATTAACCTTTGTTTTGTGGCAGTATTTGAAAATGGCAGCTGAAAATGTCAACAATGGAGTGAATGAGACCGTAACACCTCTAATCACCAACCAGGATAATGTAATATCAGGCGAAGAAGAAATTAGAGATATCTACGTGGTAAGTGTAGAACTAATAGTTGCACCCGAGTTAGTGGCAGAGGTAGCAGCTGAGAGTGAGGAAGAAGAGGAAGAAGAGGAATAAGAGGAACCTGAGGAGAATTGGTTAGAAGAAATCTATGATCAAAACTTAGAATTACAAAATCGTGTTCATGAGTTAGAAGAGCAGGCTGAAGAACGACAGGCGGTCGTGGAGCAAAGAGATGTAACGATTCAAAATTGTGTTACCCGATATGTGTTGCTCGAACAAAATCACGCTTTGGCAGAGTGTAAGTTATTAAAGTTGAAATCTGAGAATTCAAATATCAAGGATCAGTTAAAAGAAGAAACAACTGAACGAGTGAGAATGAAGGATGCGTGGGTAAAAGCCGCACGACGTGTTGATATTGTAGAAAGAGACGTCCGATCCAAAAAGGCTAAAATAGATGATATACATTTCTCTTTTTGGACAGCAATTGGGAGAACCCAACATCGAGTTTTGAATTACCCTGTACAGAGCGGTCAATCTGAACTCGATATGGATCGAAGATTGATGATTCAGATCATGAAGCAGGAGTACGATGAAGCAGTTGAGGGTGGAATATGCCCTATATTAAAGTCAATTCCAACGATAGTGATGACACCAAATGCTACCCCAGACAAGTCAAAGCCGGGTAGTTCAAGGGAGAGCGGTTGTCATGACTTTCCAACAAGTGAGGAACCCAAATGAAGTTATCGCGGGTAAGCTAATCATAAACTCTTGCGAAGTCTATACCGTGTTAGATACCGGTTCTACTCACTCTTTTATTTCACCTAGTTGTGTTCAATATTTGAACTTAACTCCGGAGAAGTTAGACTTTGATTTCTCTGTTGAAATTCCGTTGGGAGAAACCTTTGTTACCTCCACTATTTATAAATCTTGTTCAAATCAACACTTTCACGTTACCTGTTGATCTTATCTCTTTGAAAATACTTGCATTGATGTGATTTTTGGAAACGATTGGTTAACTGCTCATCATGCTTTTCGTAAGGTTGTTAGCTTTCATATTCCTAACCAATCTGTTATGCAAATTCAAAGTAACCAAACCACTAAAGTCAATCATTGTCATATCAAGCCATAAGTAAAAATCCCCGTTCCTTTCGTTGTTGACTTCCTTGTGTGGAATGCACCGAAGCCAGACTTTCTGTAGGCGACGTCGTGAATGACGATGACAAGTTGATAGGTATCAATGTGACGTGCAATCCAAGTCTTGGATGAGGGTCACAGTTTTGAACGATATTTCTATTGTTAATAAATTTCTTGACGTATTCTTGAAGACTTCTTAGCCTACCCCAGAGCGTAAAATCGAATTTTTGTATTGACCCCAGTACAAAACCCATTTCTTAAACCCTCAAATATTTCTTCAACTAAAACGAACGTATTATGCGCCAAAGACGTTGGCTCGAGCTGTTGAAGATTACGATCGTACCATTCAATAACATCGTGGAAAAGCGAACGTGGTAGCTGACGCGTTGTGTAGAAGATCGTATACGGTTACAAGTGCGAATATACGAACCCACGTGAAGATAACGAATATACGAGTAAAATCGACTTTAATCGATAACGTTAAAGCCGTTCAAGCTACACACCCGGAGCTGATGAATGTGAAGAAGAAGGTTCAAGAAGGCGTTATTCTAGAAGCACAAATTGACAAAGGGAGGAAATCTCAACCCTCGATGTAATTGACCCATTTAAAATCCTCGATCGAGTAGGAACTGTGGCTTATAGACTCATTTTACCGCCAAGTATGTTGCGTGTTCAGAACATTTTTTTTTCGTATCGATGTTACGTAAATATGTGGACGACCCGAACCACATTATTAATTTAGAACCGGACGAGATAGCTAAAGATTTAACGTATGAGGAGATACGTGTTAACATCTTGGATAAGAAGGATCATATTCGATGCTTAAAGGTTATACCTTAAGAGTTAGAATTTGAAGTGAAGTTAAGGTATCCTCACATGTTCGGCATACCAAGTACGTACGTAAATTTCGAGGGCGAAATTCCATAAGGAGGGGAGATTGTGAGACCCCAGATTTTATGAATAAATATTTAATTTTTCTCGAAATAATTTTTTTTTTATATTATGGTGTGGATTTGATATAATAGTTATGGTTAGTATTTATAAATTTTGCAAAGTATGCAAGTTGTCATATTATATTCAATTGGTCGGGGAATATTCTTTTTATCGGGGAATATCCGTACAACGGCACAATCATTGGTGGACCCCACAACGGAATTATTGTCGGATTGAGAAAACGACAAAAATATTTTATTAAAAATAACGGCGAAAGTTTTACCATTGTTACTGTTGAACTACTCGGTAGTAAAAGTACAGTAATACGTGTGGTTGCATAGTAGCACACGGTATTGATTATTAATGCTTATGTGAGAAGTCACTCAGTTTGATTCAATTATTGTCAGTTAATAATATGAATTATTTAGCGATAATGACGTTTTGTTTTATTCGTATTATTAACGTAATAAAACAGAAACATCTTTTTATATAAAACAGAATACTTTATTAAAGTTATTCTATAAATAGAATATATTATATTTTATTTAAAAGATTTTTCTTTAAATATGGACCGTCAGATTAAAGTAATCAATCTGGACCGTTCATGGATTAGTTACTATGCATTCTATTTTTCTATAAATAGCAGCTCATTCCTTCATTATATCTTACGAATTCACTGAACTCTAGAGAGAGAAACTATAGAGAGAAACTATAGAGAGAGAGAGAAGAAGAGTATTCTGCTACTTAACTACTTCCTTATTTCAGCTCTTCTTTAAAACGGTAAGGGGTGTTATTCTTTCTTATTCATGAAGAGAACTGTTGTTATTCCATTTCTTATTATTCTGTTGGAATAACCTGTATACGCGGTCTACCCTATACTTGGTGACATTCTTCTATTATTCTGTTGGAACATCCTGTCTGTGTGTTTTACACCGGACCTGGTTCCGTTTTTATTATTATTATGTTAGAACATCCTGTCTGTGTGTTTTACACCGGACCTGGTTCCGTCTTGTTATTATTTTGTCGGAATATCCTGTCTGTGCATTTACGCCGGACCTGGTTCCATTATTTATTATTCTGTCGGAATATCCTGTCTGTGCGTTTACGCCGGACCTGGTTCCATTATTTATTATTCTGTTGGAATAACCTGTATGTGCGGTCTATCGCATGCATGGTGATTTCTTTTGTTATTTCATTCTTTATTATACTCAGTTGGTTAAGTTTTGACTTCTATACTCCATGAATTTGTGGAATATCCTTGACATTTGTGCTTCATCTAGTATCTATTCATGAAAATATTCTCCTGATCATTCTTGAATTTTACTCCACAAAGCAGTATCATGTTGACAATTTGGACGTTATTAATTCCTGGATAAATTAATTCTTGAACTTGTTTTATTGAATTCTTATATCATTGTCATCATCCTCATGTTTATAAAATGTTGAAAGTCATCTGTGGCCTGTAGTGCATAGATGGACTTGGTATGATTATGACCAGGGATTATTCGGTATAATCATGACCGTAATGTTACAAATGATGTGGTAAAAGTCCTCATTGGCCCGTAGTGCATTGATGGACAGTTGTTGGCATGATCATGACCATTAATGAATATACGAATATCCTTGGCCGTAGTGCAGGGGTGATTCGATGATGTGGATTACTTTATTAAGCTGAGTCTCAGCGATCACAGTGTTGAAAAATCTTTTAAATCATAAAAGATAGTAGAGTTTATTTTCTACTTAACTCTTTTAATGGATTGCTTGTTCCGCTGCAGTTAAACTTGATGTCTATTATATTTTATCAGTTTAACATTGTTGAAGGCTAATGATAATTTATTCTGCATTATCTTAGTCATAATATTTCTTACTGGGCTAGTTGAGCTCACCCTTTCTTTCACTGTTCTCTTCAGGAAATGAGAACGTAGCTGGGGCAAGTCGGGGAACGGAGTGATGGTTCGAATGATAGTATTAGTTAGTAGTCCTCACTATTCTATGTAATAGCGTGTTAATAAATGTAATGAGGACTCCTTTTGAGTATGAATACTCTCTAGAAGATAATATTTGTATTCAAACTCACAGTTTATATTTTGTCGTATTGTACACGACAGTTGTATTAGTAAGTTGTATTTGTATTTTGTACTATGTATCTGACGACCAAAGATGGGTGATGTATACCTAATTTTGGGGGCGTCACACTGTCTTATGATAACACGAAGTCGTAGGTCATTAGACATCTTGTATGATAGTAGCAAAAAAATCCTTCCAAAGTTGGGTTCACCTCACCCTATTCGGTTCACCAAAATTAACGGTTAAAATGACGTATAAAATACGACACACTTATCTAAAATTCTCAATAAAAATATTTCCATACTGTTTTAGGAGAAACCTCAACAGCTACAGACCATCGTTTTATTCCCCTGTTACCCCAGCTCGACCCAGCTACACTCTTATTACCTGAAAAGAATTGTGAAGCAAAAGGGTGAGCACAACTAGCCAAGTAAAGAATATCATGACTAAAGATAATTAAATTATCAATAGCCTTCGTCAGTATTAAATCAGAGATTTAGAACATATGGTAGATGATAAAACTTTTCAACCATAGTGGCAGCGGAACGAGCAATCCATTAGAAGAGTCAAATAGACCATAAAGTCTATTATCTTCTCCATGTTAAAAGTCCACCAACAATGTTTTAACCCTGTAACATCAATCAATCGTTCCTGTCCACAATCATGTGAATAACTCATAATCATAACTGTAGTTCTAAATTATGATTATGAGTTATTCACATGATTATGGACAGGAACTGTTGATTGATGTTACAGGGTTAAAACATTATTGGTGGACTTTTAACATGGAGAAGATAATAGACTTTATGGTCAGTTGTGCTCACCCTTTTGTTTCATAATTCCTTTCAGGTAATAAGAGTGTAGCTGGGTCGAGCGGGGGTAACAAGGGAATAAAACGATGGTCTATAGCTGTTGAGGTTTCCCTTAAAACAGTATGAAACTAATTTTATTGAGAATTTTAGATAAGTGTGTCATATTTTATACGTCATTTTAACCGTTGATTTTGGTGAACCGAATAGGGTGAGGTGAACCCAACTTTGAAAAGGTGTTTTACCACTATCATACAAGATGCCTAATGACAGACAACTTCGTGTTATCATAAGACAAGGTTGCGCACATGCACTTGCTGATTATATCTATGAGCACTACCTATATAATCTTGGGGTTTGGTTGAAATATAATTCTCAATTGGAGACAATGGAGATAATTATATGTCAAGAGAAGACTCACTATTGAAAAGAACATGATAGTAATCTTCTCGTTTTTTTTTGGTGTATTGGGTCAACCAAGGATAATTCTCGAGTCATATGATATCTATCATAACTTAGATGCATGGACTCCCGTGCACAAAGATTTCCTTGAGCATTTTCTAAAGATTTTAATTTCTAAAACAGTTATTGATTGTACTTTTATATAAAGTACCATTGTAATGTGTCGTGGTCGAGGCACCATGAGAGTTACATATATTTGTATTAAAACTCACAGTTTATATGTTGTCGTACTCTGCACGACAGTTCAACAGTTGTATAAAAGAAGTTTGTATTTGATTCTGTACCGTGTATTTGACGACTCAGAATGGATGATGTATACCTACTTTGGAGGCGTCACAATATCTATTATAACATGTAACAAACACCCCACCCTTTCCTTAAGTATAATGTTTTTCCTATTATAAACTCAATAAAATTATTATTATTTTTTATCGTTAATTTGGGAGAAATCGAACATAAGATTTCTTCTTACTTGACAAAAGATCACCCAAGCAAAAAAAACTCTGTTTTAATAATAAGTTTACTATCATATAAAATCAATTACATATCGCTGGCATACATTTACACGTAGATTTTATGTATTACAATTTTAAAACTTTTATTTTAATTGTAGGTAGCAATTGGTTAGAAAGGAGGTGAGAGATCACAATTGTATTTACTATTCCCTATAATTAAGGTAAAACAAACTATAAAAGAAGATAAGCAAGTCTGCTGTGCAATTGATAGGATCCACGTCGGCACGAGGGTGCGCACTATGCAGTTAAAAACAACATTAGTAGTATTCTCGTAACAAATTACGTATATATATATATATATATATATATATATATATATATATATATATATATATATATATTCATGGAGCAGAATTCAGAGGATGAACACTCGCTTAAAACTGTATATATACATACACTCGCTTAAAACTGTATATATACATAGGCACCCTATTAAACTCATAAATTTTAATTGTTTGATTTTAAACTTGCTTTCCTTTTCCCTCAAATCTGCGCTATCTTTTTCATATAAATAAACCTATATATTACCGATGATCGAGTTCACGTAAACAGTATATAACACATACATACATCTAATCTATGTAGAGAGAGAATCAGAGAAAGGAAGGGAAACGGGAACGGGAACGGGAAGAGGAGAGAGAGAGTTTATAGTAGTATAGACTATGGATCTTTTGTTTTGTTGAATTGGAAATGGTGATGGAAGATCATAACGAGAGTTGTAATAGCAGTAGAGTGGTGGAGGAATCGACGGCCGTAAACAGTCGTCAGCAGCGAATAAAGCTTGAGGTATACAATGAGGTTCTACGCAGGCTCAAGGAATCCAATCACAACCAGGACGACCCTGCTTTTGATGATGAACTTTGGGCTCACTTTAATCGACTCCCCACCAGGTACCCGGCCCCTCCACTTTACCATAAAGTACCTTACCCTACGCTACCCTATGCTCCATATATCTATGTATATTTTCTTTTAGTTTAATGTTTAATGTGCCTCATGAATTATATGCTTTTGTGTTTGCAGGATCTCGCATGAATTTTATTTTTTAATTTTTTCTTATATGTATTGAGTTTTGCTTGTTATGGCTCCACACTTTTCTAATTGAAACACTTTATTTATTCATAATTTTGATTGCGTTAAGGATATGATATTTGGTATGAAGGTATGCATTGGATGTGAATGTCGAAAGGGCAGAAGATGTTCTCACGCACAAGAGGTTGCTGCATCAAGCCCATGATCCTACTAATAGACCCGCATTTGACGTCCGTCTAGTGCAGGTGAGTTGATCTTGATCACTTCCAATTTTCCAACGTGATACCAAGAATGCAGCTTTTCATCATCTAAAGATTTGAATATTAAAGAATCAAGTGAATCCACTACTACACAATATACTGTCAATATTGCAGTCTGATTTATGAATTTCTTGTATATATGACAATGAAGTAGGTATTGGAATCATGTTTAGATCTAGTTTGTGTTGCTGTTTCTGCAGGTTTCTCCCCTCTCTAAAGGAATCTCAGCTGGTTCAGTTCCTTTGAGCTCTCCGAAAAAGGAAGTTCTGCAAAGGTCTGATTTTGACCTACTAACATGAATGTTTTTATTGTAACTATAGGATGCAGTTTGCATTTAAAATTCAAATTATTTATTGTGAAACTTATATGATGAGTTTTTACTTTCATTTTCAATCTTTAATTTCGGTTTTTGATTTATTGACATACCTTATTTTTTTTCCATACCTAAGCATCCATCCACCACCTGCCTTTGGTTCTTCTCCTAATCTCGAAGCCCTTGCAATTGAAGCTAATGAATCTCAAGTTCAAGATGCAAATGCCTGTGCACAGTTTTCCCAGTATATAATACTCTTTTTCTGTTTTTGATCTTGCTGTTATCTATTGATGCTTCACAAATTTGTATTGTAACGGTAACCTTTTGTATATATGATTGAATAGGCCCATGCATGAAATTACCTTTTCAACCGATGACAAGCCAAAGGTTCTCAGTCAGGTAGTGTCTGTCTTTCCACTTTTTCTGTGAACCAGTTGTATCTTCAAATGATTTTTAAGTGTTTTTCACTTGTATAAAGTGCAAAGGGAATAAGGGATGCTATAAGCTGTTTTTCATCTCTAATTGCCACATCGGTTTGATCTAAAATATTTGCATTTGTAAATGAATCCGAGGATAGATGTAAATTTATAGTAACAATCAGTAACAATCCCTGCACTTCATCTTGTTTTTCAGTGATATTTACAGAATAAAAACTGTTAAATTTATACATCCAGTCACTCATCTTGACATATTTACATTTATTGGTGCCAAGGCAGGAAATGTAATATGCTCCAGTTGTACAGAAATTTGGATTACTCATTTTTGATATACATGTACGCACAGAATTCAGTGATGTTGATGAGGATAATGTTTTTCAAATTGCCATTTGATCTATTATCTTACTGATACTGATGCTCAGTCCAGTTTGTACCATAAGAAAATTCTTTTTCTGTTAATCCGTCTTTCTCCAATTTTATGGTATTTCATGCTATGTTTGAAGATTTAAGTGAAATTGATGATGGGCCTGCTATATAGTTTCACATAAAGCTCCAAAATTTAAACTGCTTTTGGTCACGAGTGCATAATAAAAACTTCATCCGAGCTGATGATAACATTCCAACCTAAGATAGGTTATTTTATATGACTTTCCATTACTAGATCTATTATTTTCTAATTCATTTTCTGTGTTTACGAGCTCAGTTCGAGAGATGTCAGTCCATAACCTTATAAATGTGTGTGTGTGTATATATATATAATTTCCTTGCTATAGCCAATACCAGTGGAGATGCAATGATCATAGTATAAGAAGTAATTTTATCCTGAATGATTAGTGGTTAATTATTTTCTAAAAGGCTTTAAATGCAAAAGAAAATTGTTTTCCCTTCTGAGTAGGATATATTTAAGTTGCGACTTTCGACCACTTGACAGTTTTCTGCCTTCGTAAACCTGCAGTTGACTTCCTTACTGGCTGAGATTGGGCTGAACATCCAAGAAGCACATGCTTTTTCTACAGTAGATGGCTACTCTTTAGATGTTTTTGTTGTTGATGGTTGGCCATTCGAGGTGAAGTTACCACTCTTCATTTTAGTTTGCGGCTACTACGCTTGATTGCTTATAGCAGAAAAACCAGTTGACCTGGTTTATCTTATGATTTCAGTTTCTATTTTCTTTTCATTGTGTTTGCAATTTGCATTGATGGAATATTTGGAAATGCAGCACAAATAATAGTTTTCTGCATTTTCCTTTTTAATTATAAAATTCCAACCTTGAAGTTACCTACTTGAGAATTATCAGAAGTCTCTCATTACTTTGAGATTGTGTAATGTCATATATATGACGATGCAATTTTTTCCCTTCTGTATAATTGTTTACATTTTTTATGCAAACAATGACAAATTTCAATTATTGTGTAGATTCATAGTGTTCAATCACATACAAAAGAATGATTTGACCGACTTCTGGTTAATTTTCAGGAATCTGAGCAGCTCCGAACTGCTTTAGTAAAGGAAGTTTTGAAATTTGAGGTACTTCCCTATTTTCTTCTACTAAAATTAGTCCATCCGAATTGTCTCTGTATTCTAATCATGTTTTTTTGACTTTCAACAAGAGATAACTTCTCATTTTTTATTTCAAATTTACCAATCTGATTTATTTATTTTATACAAAATATATAGAAAGAAGTTTATAACTACAACAATATTAAAAGGGGATGCCATCTCAGTACACACTAAAGACTTCTTGTATGTTCTAAACAATTTGGTAGACTATTTCCTAATTTTGCGAGGTTCCTAAAAATTTCTATATATTATTAGTCTCTGGTGAACACGTATTGTTTGCAACTACTTGTGGATGCTGTAACTGATATTTAAAGTTTTTGTTTGTTAATTTTCACTGGTTGTGATTCGTGTACCATCTCAAATTAATCTATTGACATGATTAGGACTGTTATGTTTAAGGTATGATACAATAAGAACAACTGGGCCATGAACAAGTGAATACCTTTAGTGTATGTTTTTTTCATTAAGAATGTAGTTTTATTTGTTTATAAATATTGTCTTCTTTCTTATGCATGGCTGATTTTCCAAGACACATTCAAGATTAGGTCTCATGCTAAAACTCAAAAGTAACTTATCAATAAAAGAAAAAGAAAAAGAACATGAGAGTATCTTTCCTGATTATCTGTTGAATATATTTTCTTCTCTTCGGCAATTCCTGTAAAACAAGTACTTCACTGAATTTAACTAGGATGTTTGAGTTGATATACAGAATCAGTCTTGGCCAAATCAGCGACCATCATCCCCTCCTGATGAGCATGAGCAAACTAGCATCAAATGTGAATTCGATCATTTGACAATACCTAATGATGGGACTGACGTCTGGGAAATCGATCCTCAACACTTGAAATTTGGGCGCAAAGTTGCATCTGGGGCATACGGTGATCTGTAAGATTACCATATTTATTTCACATCCTGTGATTTTTTATCTGTGTTTTCAATTCACTGTATTTTTTGACTAATTTAGATACAAAGGCTCATACTGTAGTCAGGAAGTGGCTATCAAAGTCCTCAAGGCTGAGCGAGTAACTGCAGAGATGCAGAGAGAGTTGCCCAAGAAGTGTATATTATGAGGTTAGACAAATTATCTCTTTCATATCTGAAGTGCATTGGTTAGTGACCTGTAAAAGGAAGTGAAAAGAATAATGAGCCAAAATTGAGTTTCTGACCTTAGGATCTAATGTTTGATAGGCTTGTCATAAAAATTGTATTGTAGAGTTAATCTTGAGAATCTCCATAGACCTGCATGCAATCCATACAGATGTAAATAATTTGAAATATATTCTCGTGAAACCTATCTGTATTTTATATGAAGTCTATAGCAGTTCTTTCTCAATCTTGTTTACTTCCATCACAATTTATGATGAGTCTTAAAGAGGCCGTATATATTTGATTTGTTAGACTGTTGTGTTTTTCACATGGGCATGTGTGATAAAAACTAAAAACTAATGATTAGGTCGATGCATCTCTCTTTTTATATTTTCTAAAATAAATGTTGTCTACGCACATATCTTCACACACATATATTGTACTATGGAATTTGTTGTCTTCCATGCGGTGTCAATAATAGTTTGATGGGGACTCCAAGTCAAGAACAAAATTTTTTTTTTTTATATTTATTATTTAGAGTTTTTATTATGTTTAATATAAAAGTGGTTGATGTGATTTATGTATTTTATTTATTAGTGGGGATTTAGGATATTAATTAGTGACCCAAGTAATATTAGGGTTTGAGTCTTTAAATAGTGATATAATCCTCACAAGTTATTTAGACTACAAAATATTAATATTGAAATTTATTATTTCATTCATATCGACCGTAGATGTATTTTATCTATCTTGGTGTTGATACATGGAGTGGATACACTTGAGAGATCCTAGTGGTTTAAATGTGAAGTTTAGATCCTAGTTTATTTTTCGTTAATTCCTCATCTTAAATCTGTTCTACATCATCGTTTAGGTAAATTCTTTATTCATTTTCTTCTCTTTCTCTCATCCTTTAATGTATGCAAAACTATTTCATTAATTTTTCTTATTTGTCTTGATGAACATCATAGTCTAGTTTGCTTTTAAATTTAAAGTGACTACATTAAGTACAATATAAGAAGATTTGCAATGGAGACAGTGAGAACGCCCCTCTATGATTGGGAATAAATCCTAGCCTTAACAAATCAAAATAGTATTCTCACAGCTAGAGTGGCTTGACAAACACAGAAAATTCTTTAAGTACTATAGGCCAACAAAGTAGTTATGTTATTGTCTTTGTCCAACTGTTGCATATTCGTAGGAACATCTCTGTATAATAGTTTTCTCTAATTGTCACTTGCAGGAAAGTTCGACACAAGAATGTTGTGCAATTCATAGGTGCAAGTACCAAACCTCCAAACCTGTGCATTGTAACAGGTAAATTCGTCTATCTTGCTTAGTCCTTTCCAAGATGTAACAGTGTGGGAGAGAAATGTTCTTACTTCTGAATTTTCATTTCTTCCCTTTCATTATTCCTTCTGTAGTTGTTAACTTTATTACTTTGTTTAACTTCAGAGTATATGAGTGGTGGGAGTGTGTACGACTACCTACACAGACAAAAGGGTACTTTTAAGCTCCCATCTTTACTCAAAGTAGCAATTGATATATCAAAGGGAATGAATTACCTGCACCAGAACAATATAATTCACAGGGATTTGAAGGCTGCCAATCTTCTAATGGATGAAAATGAAGTAAGATGCCCTCTCTCTGTAATTCCAGCATTTTAACTAATATTATTGTTGTAGTCTATATTATGTTTGCAGGATTTGAATTAATTAGAGCTTCGCTAGCTCATTTTCCATGGTGCAAAATTATGTGTATCTATATGTAAGTGTGTGTGTGTGTGTGTCACACACACACATTGGCAGAAAGTTTCATTTTTGCCCCATACAGTAGTATAAATATTCTACTATTTAGCATTACTCATATTGGTCTTTCTGCCAATAAGGCATGCGAGCTGTGCTTTCTAAGCCTGTCTAAGTTCAAGCTATGTCTTATCTATAAATCTAGCATGTTGAAATTTTAAATCATGTTTCACTTTGCAGGTTGTTAAAGTGGCTGATTTTGGTGTTGCCAGAGTGAAAGCGCAGTCCGGAGTTATGACAGCTGAAACCGGGACATATAGGTGGATGGCTCCAGAGGTGCGTTTTTGACATTGAAGTTTTGAGCAATTTTTAGTTATTTTTCTCTTTATTCTTCCATCTGTGATATGCCTTTCAGTAATTCATCAATATTCCACATTTTATTAGATTTTGATTTATTTGCTTGGTTTTTACTTGCATGATTAACAATATCAGCTATTTACAATAGACAGTGACACAGAAAATGTGTGTGTATTGCC